>OX461809.1:72466339-73066339 GCA_949802685.1 Dicyrtomina minuta | reverse complement strand
TTGAGTGATCCGAAATACTGTGCCTACCTACTTATGTTGTGTTTTGAAACAGTTTTTGTATACATTAAATTTAATGTATAATTATTTTTCAGTTTTTCATTATTGTAAAATGGAGTTAAAGAAATTAGCGGTTAGCAAGAAATCTGGTTGGCTAGATTCATTTGGTACTGGACTGTACTGTATGTTTACCTGGGTTTTTTCTTCAATTTGCAGTTCGAGACAAGAATTGCATTTTGCAAATAGAGGATAATTGATTTAATTTTGCATATAATATGTTAGAATTCGACATGAATTATAGTATAGTATAGTGAGTTGAGTATTCCGGAATTCTGTGCCTTACTGCCAACTTTTGACTACGTACGTTTTTATTTTCTTTGTAATTCAGATGTTGGTACTACTTCTACTTATTATGTTATGAATTCAATAAAATGAAGCTGTAAAAAACGGAATGTAAATATTAGAAGTTTTTTTGTCATGAAGTTTGCAGGAATGTGGTCAGTCTCACCTTAAATTGCAGGGAGATGTATTTTTATGGCGATAAGACAACTGATGAGTATTGAAAAAATTATCAAGAATTAGTGTGCAAACAACCGTACAAGCAACAAAGGGTGGTTTTATTTAAAATCTTTACGTGTGATCTTAGTGTCTTACAATTAGCAGTCATTTTATTAGTTAAAAGGTAATATATATTAGCAAGGAATTATGGGAAGAAAAAGTGCAAGGAAATCTTCCATCCATTTTCAGTTAAATTCCAAAATTAAAGAAATTTGTAGAGTAAAGCGTCGTAGCAAGAAGACTAGAGTGTCATAGATTTTATAAATCAGTTATCATTACAAAATCAATTAACAACCTTTCTCACATGTTAAGTACATTAATTAGTAGTCACTCATAGTCGCTGCTGCAACTGGAACCACAAACAATAGTCGAACAAACGTTTTCCTGGCCTATTATTTTATTTTAATTATTTATTACTATGTATATCCAGGAAATACGTTAGCAGGTATTTTTGCAACTCTATTCTAAAATTCGATACTTGTATGAAGTGCACATTCATACTTTCATTAGCATTAATTTTTGATTTGCTTATATCCTATTAATCTAAACACTACGTCAGTGATTATATTTATACCAAGTTTGTATGGACATTGCATTGGAATGGCTTTTAGTTGTTTGAGACCTCAGGAAGTCCAATTTATTCTGTTGTGTTTATTTACCAATTTCAAGTATTCAAAGAAGGTTAATTTTATAATTTTTACCTTTCCGCATACTTAAGTTTTACACCCAGTAAGAATGAAATAAATATGCATAATCACTTATTTTAACATGTATTTAATAACTTCTGTGATTATTTTCTCCTTTATCTTCTGTTACGCATTTATAATCGACGAATGGTTACATTTTATATTTGCTTAATTTTAATCTTGAGTCAAAATTCGTAGAACAGGAATCATCAGAGTTTTGAAAGCAAATATATTTGAGTAACTATACGCTTACAGTTGATTTAAGGGTGAGAACCACTCCATAACTTGTTTTGGCAGCTTAGTTTATTTATAAACTATGCAAACAATAACGTCCGCAATAGTTTAGAGTTCCATTATAAATTTCTAGACGTAAATGCTTACATTAAGTCCTGTTGGAAACAAATCAGAACTTACATATTGCCAAAGATTTCATTTGCTTTGATATTTCAGACTTATAATAAATTATCAACATGTAATTAAGATTAAAATTCATTAAATAATTAGCTACATATTTCCCTTGCCTAAAGTATTATATTTTTGATTTTTTTAAATACATATTAAACATTTTATGTAAAGTATAATTAATATATTACAATACAATTATGCTTTGACAATCTAATAAAGATTGTTAAAGTTATCTTTCTACCGCTCTTTTAAGTCGACATGTTAACCTATAAACAAATGTATATTTACTTTCAGAAATTCCTGATAATTTAATTTGGCTTTTTTTCAAGCTCCCGTCAGTAGTGAACTTTTATTCATTTTAAATTTATGCATAGTTTTTTACATTTTATACATTTTGATGTATACTTAGCAGATTTACCATAACCATCTTTGTGGCTTGTTTCTTTTCGTCATCAGGGTAAAATGATTCATGGAATTTGTACTAGCATACGCATACGGATACTAAATTAACATTAATATATGTACTTAATAATTCATATAATTATGTATCCCTAACAATAGTAAGTACCATGTATCAATGTCTCAACAACCATGATTTCGAAATCAAGCGCGAACAAAATGATTGATGAGGTACAATTTACTATACTCGTTTTTAATAACTAATCGTAATAGTTAATTACTTTGAAGTTATTAATAGAAATTTTCAAGTCGTCACTTTGTATTTAATTGTATTACGTAATATTTATTCAATTTTTATTAGTAGTAATGTTTTTAATAATTATTAGTTACAGACTATTGTCTATTGCACTGAACCTCTGACATGCAGATAGATACTGAAGGTATCAAGGTAATAGTTGACAATAGTTTTGTATGACAATGTGTATTCCCATTAAAGTTACTTAAATTAGTAAAATTATTATGTGTAGTTTATCTTTTTAAATATTAATAGCTGACTCGCCGAAGAAATAGATTTCAGAACTATTCGTCACTTAAATACATAAACCTCCCTTGGCGACCCCCTTGTTTGACTATAATTTATTAATATGCGTGCGTTCTACACCTTCACATTTTTTTTTGCTTATTTTATAGTGTTCAAGGATGGAATGTTTAACAATACTGACTGTGAAATTTTTAATTATATATACATTCATAGTTTCTAGTAAGGTTATCATCTCAGTCATACTACATGTAATCCAGGTTTTGTTTTCCATCCACTTGTACATCATACGATTACAGAATTAATTAATAAAGCTTAACTGAAGGAGAGGACTGATTAAAATGATTAAATACTTCCACCTGAACTGTATTAAATGTATTAAAGCAAAATTGTGAAAAGGAAACCATTGGTTTTTCGCAATTAATAGTCAGATGCATCATAGTAGCAGTTCGTTATTAAATTTCATTATACACACGTATAGGTGCATCCATAAATCCAAACGCCTTCCAAATACTGTCAAAAGACAGCGATGGCTGACAAGGCCCTCCGTTGTAACTTTCGTACTATCAACTAGCATATTATGTATTGCGTACAATTTTGCTTCTATTAGGACTCTTGTGATTTTATTTGCTGATTAGCTGTCAAATTAATTGAGTGGGCCTGCAAAAGCAATGTTTATTTGAAGCACGGACAACTTTGAAAGGGCAACGTTATAAAAATCTCACGACGTCATGGTCACGGAGGTATAGCTACAATGATTTTCGTCGCTTCACCTTTGCTTGTGATCGCTCGGTGAAATTGAACGAACGTGTACGCCTGTGTGTTGCAATACAATGAATTATGAATATGATCACTAATATCATTTGAAATTCTAACTTACACAGCCAGGCTTGCATAAAATGTCGCGTTTGTGATAACGAGCCCTGCGCCTGAATTAATATGAAACAAATATTTAATTTAGTTGATCTCGCTTCTCCTGTACACCTCTTCATAATTCCAATAAAAAATTAGTATTCAACAATGAATGAATGAATGGTACAGGACGTTAATGAGGTCTCACTTCATGGATGGAAAAAATCTTATTAGGGAGCGTTCACAAATGATATCATCAGTAGGGTAGGTAGGTGGGTCTGAAAAATGACGATTTGCCCTATGCTTAACATGGGTGACGAGGGGTAGGTAGGTCAGAAAATTGGCTAAATGCGATGATATCATTTGTGAACGCTCCCTTATACATCTTCTATCTCAACGACATCTATAAGCATAATACACAATGCATATTTTGAAATTCTTTTCCAGTAATCGTAGGTTTTTATGTCGACTCATTGTCTTCATTTTTTCCAGGAAGAAAGAAACATCTTCCAATATTTTGCACCGTGAGGTTAAAGAATTTGGTTTACATCGCGAGTTACACATACATAATTATCCGGACATCTCTATCTATATAGTCATACAATCCTACTCATAAAATTCAGGTTCAATTAAAGGAATGGCCCTGTGCACGACGCCGCCACAAAACTCTATTCTGTATCATGTAATGTACTGTTTTCTCAAGATTTAAGTACCAACAATGGTACTATTTTATTTATTACTAAATATAATACTGTGAATGTGGGTCGGATACCATTCACGGTATCTGCAACAAATTGAAATTGTTAATACTTAGGTAATCTTCGGAATGTAGTTCGATTTTTTTTAAAAGGACGGTAACTCGAGCGAATTTTATAAATAATTCACATTCACGCGGACTCTTTCAATTAAGAACAATGTATGTACATTTATGTGGTACATCTTAGCTCCTAATCAAATACTAATTCGTCTTCGTAATGCTTTTCTTTTTTTTATCACATTCCAAGACAAAATCTTTTTTCAATTTTCGTAGGGTACAAAATGCAATTTGAAGTTACCACTGGTACACACACTATCGACAGAGCTTTGGTAAATACACTTAGTATTTACGTAAAGTTACTTGCATGCTAAAGTATTAAATGATATTACTACTAGTTGCTTTTAAAATCCCTGGTGGTTGCCTTTATGCTTAAAAACAACTACATTATAATTTTGAATGCACATTTTCTACCGCGTACAGACTAGTCATTAATATTTTGGACAATTCGAAATCTTGTTAAGTACATTCGCAAAACCTTCGTACGTTTTTCCATGAAAACTTATAGTTGGAGCATATTATATTATGCTGTAGAATGGAAGCATTACATAATTGTTTTAAGCTATAGAATACAATACAGTTGTAGTAAATACATAACGGCACAACTCGTTTTAACTGTAAGTATAACATTAGATCATAGTAGTACCAGTACCTACAATCCATTAAAAATTGAAAGTATAAACACTAATACCCAAATAAAATAATAAAAAAATGTAACTATTGCACCACCCACTAAACCACCACAACTACATTTTGTGTACATCAATAGTTTGCTTATTTACATTTGGCCACTCCTTTCTAGTAGTTTTAGATTAGTATGCAGTTGTTTTGAAGAATTAAAAAGGAGAGAAAAACATTATTTCTAAAACAACTTGCATCGCGTTAATTTTTCCTGTTTCCATCAGAGTTTCAAAAGGCGTATGGGTTTCCAGAATTGTGTCCGGAATTGGAATGAAATCGATTTTGAACTCCGAATGTAAGGAAATTAACAGGACAGAATTCGATTCTGTCGTAGTAAAAGATATTCATCGTTTTTGTCATGGGGCTGACCCCGGCTATTGATCAGTACCGATGCTGAAACTCATGATGCCAGCGGTTAAAGTCGATGTGGAATACAACGATTGATCCCGTTGCTAATCCAGTTAGAAGGAACCTAGTTGCAAATCAAAATTAATCATGAAATAAATTATTGGATTTTTTTTTAAAAAACAGGGTTTAATTGATTTTGGTTTTTATAAGGTTTTTAAAATATGCATATTTTTGATAATTTCCCTTAGGCGTACAGACCAATATGAAATTACATTGAGGAATTATTACAATTAATAAGAATTTAGTTTTGTTTCTCTAATTTACAACTGTAACTTTGTTCGAGGATTACCTGTGATCGTGTGAAAGAGCTAGGGATCGAACAGCGCTATCACAAGCCGGAAACGCATAGAGCAAAGCTAGGGAAAACGTTCGCCATACCTCAACGATTCCCTTATCTCCACCGGTAATCAAATATTCACCATCCCGGCTTAACAGCATACACTATAACGAGTATAAGAGATTTTAGCCACTAATCACTGAAAAATGTTAATTCCCGCTGAGATACACCTACACAACAACATACACTTACGTGAATATTATCGTGATGAGTTTGATGTCTAAGTCGTCTTCCATTCATAGTAAAAGCTGCAACATTCCCTTTTTCATAACCAACTACTACTATGCCTTCACGAGACATTGTCACATTTTCAGGTCCTCGAAAACCATTTGGGGATTCTAGAGTGCGTAGTAAATCTCCGAAAGTTGTGTGAACCAGGACTGGACCGTCTACGAAAGAATAATTGAAATAAAACACTTATATCAAACAGATAGGAAACACATTATTCATTCACTAAGTAATAAATTGTATAGCGCTTACTCTCAGAAGAGCTGACAACAAGCCCGAGTTCAGCGGAAATTACAAGTGCCGTTACTGGAGTGTCATGGCCAGTTAACGTAGCTCGAGGCGTGGGATTATCGCCGTCGCCTACTATAGCTTGACAGCGAGCATTCCAATGCCATAATAGCACTGTACAATCCGCAGAACCGGAAGCAATGTAACAGTCCGACGTAATATTGCATTCAGACCGTCCTAAGCAAGTTACTACTCCAAAATGACCAAATACGATTTGTACGATCTTGGCTGAAATTTAAAACGAAATAAACATAAAGAACATCCATCATGTGAAACATTCAAAACGCCACATTAAAATTTTGAAAAATTTATCAAATTCATAATATGATATATTATGATCAAACCTGTTTCAGTTGAGAAAACTCTGAAGCTATGATCCCAAAACCCACACGCAATGAGGAACTTTGAATCGACAGTTGTAACGAAACAGTTAGATCTCATCTTTACTTTCTGACTAAAATTATCTCCTAAGTGTCTTTTTAACATTTGGTTATTGACTTGAGCAAGTACAGGATCCATTAGGAGCGGTAAATTTGAAGCCAAATTCGGAGTTGTTTCGGCAAAACTCGGGGAGTGCATCGATGCTAAAAATAGACAGTAATAATTTGGAAATAGGTAAAAACATAGCAACAAAATGAATGAAGTTTATGAAGTAGAATATAATTAAAATAAGAATCTAATTGAGGGCAAACTATTTTACCTGAATAAGCCGAATTCCATTTATTCACTGCAAAATTCTGGCTACTTGTAACAGTTACCACAGATGGTTGAGGAAGTTGTGGATAACTGTTAGCCGAAATGTGACATATTGGTGAATTTGAAAGAAACTTGAGAACCATACAAACATCTAGTAGTGAAAAAAGTACAGTTAAAACCGAATCATTAATATACACCAATAAATAAGTATAAACACAATACATATGTATTAATATATAATCGTCCAAATCGTCATAAAAGTCTGACAATGAGTGACAAGACTTGAAATAATTTGTAATTTGGCCAACGGTAAAAATTGGTAAGTGAATTAATAAATATTGGATCCAGAAAAAAACAAGATTTATTTTTGGACAAATTACAAACGGCAAGTCATGTGCACTTACTACATACTTCGATACTAATGCTTTAAAATAAGTACATAAGCATAAAAAAAATATATAATACACTCTGGTACCTTCAACAATTGTGCTGTACATAAGTGGAGACTGCAAATATAAAAAAAAATACCCATGATGTTAGTCATTTCATTTTAAACTGTTAGAAATATAAAAATCCGCGACAGGAAATAGACAGTAAATATTCTATGTAAAATTACCAAGTGCATAGCTGAGCTTCGAGGAGGATGAGGTTCCATTAGAAGCTGTGATGGTGTTTGACCGAAATTTCGGATTTGATTTTCAATTGCCTATAAAATTCAACAAATTAAGATCAGTGATGTTTTTTAATCACAATCATGAGTCTAACTAGGCAACTGTATCTTTTATCTTTTAAAAGAATCAAAAATATTCATAAGTGAGCAACATTATCACTATAAATAATTAATTATACACGCGGTATTTCCTACCAGTATCAGTTAATTACCTCTAACATAACAGGGTCGTTTATAGACTCCAAGTCCACGCTCCCCTCATATGTAAGGTAGTAGAACACATTAGTGGCACGTAGAGCCTCGGGACCTGTAACCGAAAAAAGAGAACGATTTTTACTACAAACGATTCAGAAAGCTTTTCAGCCTACGGAAACCCACCACATCCCAAGAGATGGTGCTGGTTACATTCATTTTCATTCACGTCACTAAAACATAATACTTCCTAGTTAGTTGACAGCCTTAGTTATTATAGTTAATAGTTAGCCTAACTTTAATCATTCTGAAGGACTAATTGAAAAGGGGCATGGCAAACAGGCAAAATTCCATAAACGCAATTTACTCATTCAATCAAACTGTAAGACGATCTTAAACATTAGCGATGATGTAACTTAAAAATTAGAGAGGTACAAACTGTGTAGTGTGAAAACTGTACTTAATTAAGTTCCTACACACATATATATGTACGAGGCAATGAGCCTATTATTTATCCCGGATTCGTGTTTGATCGATTAATTTAGTTTTATTTTACAAACAATAAAGGCTAAGGCAGATAAATTCTAATCTGAACGGTAAAATTATATAACACCCTATAGACACGAACCTATTGCGATTGCGATGAAGGATAATTTTGAAGAGGACTCATTTTCCTCAGCTCGCCCACAAAGACTGTCAACATTTCCTGTACAATAATGACCAGGGAGTGCCCTGATGACAAAAATTACTCATGTCGAAGATGAGTCTATTACTCCTGTCTGGGAGTTTGGTGAAGTCTTTAAGACCTTATTAAGCGCTCAACTCACTCTGGAATAACTAACGATAAGTGGAGGGGAGCTAAGAGAGCCGCAACGGCGACATGCATATACAAATTCCTCGCGCTAATTGCTGTTGTCGAGAAGGGATTTTTAGAAATATGAAACCGCAAAATACAGACCTGCCACCCGCTCACAATATTCACATTATGCCGGCGAGCAATACTCATTCATAAAGTTTGGAGGTTCTTTAAGTTCATTTCTCATTCATCTTCCTCCTTGAGCTTCCCCATTCCCATGCTCTTAATGCCTTTCCGACCACAATGAGCTACATATTTTTACGAGACTCTCGGATCTTCTTCTTAGTCCTGCTCGGATCGTAAGAAACGCCTAAAATCCTAACCAGTGAGAATGTATTCGGGGTTCGGATGTTGAGAAGTGAGAAGCTAACTGTTTTATGTTTAAATGAGTTACAGTAAGTGTTTCGTAACTGATGCATAACTCTGCGGAGAGTATAAAATTACGCACACTCCCAACGTTCAACTAAAAACTAGAACAATAATAATAATATTGACAATGCCAATATACTGCGTGTGCTGGCTGATAGAGAGTAGTGTCTAAGTGCACATTACAAGTACTATATGAGTGCTTAAACCTGCACGCAGGATTCAAAGTATTTTTGAGCAGGAAAAGAATTAACCACAAGACTCGTGGTATATAGATCATACATACATTGTTCTGACATTAATTAAAGAGTCCATCACACAGGAAGGAATCAAACTGAGTCCCTGCTGTGAGAGGTCAAGGGAAAACATACGTTCCTGTAAAACCCTTGCATTATTATCTATCAAGTCCCCATAGCGTAAAGTAGTAATTTTGTAATAGAAAATTGTGCTACTAGTAAGACATATTAAATATATATATATGATGCAGTGGCTCAAGAAATTAAAACGATCATAGATTGTTTTCTTGTTTGAACAAGCCCTCCAGTTCATCGAAGATTTTCATATCAGGACTAAAGAGATACGTGTGCAAGGTAGTCAATTTATTACGGGTTAATAGTGTGCTGGGTGGTCAGCGCTCAACTCATTGTACAGGTATCGTACATCACAAAAAGTAAATGATGACAGCAACTCGGACGGAATTCCATTCTGTAACGACTCTCAAGATTTATGCCGATAGCTTTCTCAGTAAGCACCACTCACTGACCAACCGTCGTCAACTGTCACAGTTTAGCTAATTAGTGTAAACAGGTATTTACAATAGCGTCCCATGTGAAACAAAACATCAACATACTTGAGCCATGTCTCTCGGAAGATAGGGAAAAAATATTTGTTATTATTACTTTTACTGCGCTCACGGTTTACGGTAATTCATGTATATTACTCAAAGAGAACTTATCCAGAGAATGGAATTCCAGGAATGAAACTATATAATGAATAAACGTAACATCTAGTGCCCAAACTAAATCCTAAACGATGAACTGGAGGCTTACGAAACCAATTCATAAACAAAACGAGCCTTGTCTTCGGACATGTCCATAATATAACTTTTAACAGCAATCGCAATGTTGGTATAGTACTAATAAGTGCATCCTTGAATTAAATACAAATACTAAAAATGCTGAACAAATAAGAGATTCTAAATCAGACGCATTGCTTACACTAAGAAGTGATACATAAAACAAAAGTCCCCGAATATATCATAAATCACATAAATATTCAAATAAGTATGATGGTAAATAAGTTATAACGTAATCCTTCGCATACGTATACATATACGAGTAATTTAATAAATTCGGGTTGGAGCTCACATAAAACAGTTTGAATATGGTACGCCTGGGTCACTACCTTTTAACATTCAACTATATAATATTATGTACTGATATACACATGTAAAGTCCTGCCTTCCCTACCATGTTTATTATTATAAGGTAAATACTTACGACCTACAACTAATTCCTATACACAGGACGAAGTACGCTCCAAACTTCCAAGGAATGTCCATGAACCAAACAAAGTAAGGATCTTTTACGCAGAGCCACATAATGTTTTAAGAGGGGAAAAAAACTATTTAATGAATTTAGGGGCGTGCTCTGGAACAGGCTAGACAATCATTGTAAACGCATGTAATGGAACCGTCGTCCCAGCAAAATTAACAAAGGTACAGCAGCCAATGATTGTGTTCCGGACCCGGACGAAAAAATAATCAAAATATACTCTAAAAAAGGAAGTCAGGAGTAGGAGTTTTCGTGGTTTGTCCAAGACATGAAATGAAATGCGGATGATGATATGAAGTCAAAGACGACTACGCTACGAAGCCTTCTAATTGCCTATCTCCAATTCGCAAGCTTTTAGCATTTTGCGACTAAATTTAAAATCTACAATAGTAAATAAAGAGTTGCATCCCATAGGAAACAAATTCATTGCACTTGGAAAAAGGATTTAATCAAGCTGAAGGTTGGAGGAAGAGAAACTGTCGTATTTGATTTGACTAAAGGTTTGGAGAAAACTTAGGCTTAAATCTCCTGGGACGAGAGAACTTTCCCAAATAGTCTTGTTCCACGAAACATTTTTTTCTCTCCACTCTTTTTTGAATATGAGGGAAATCCTACACTATACATATAGTCAGTCTCTCCAAACACATATTAGCGTCTGAAGTCTGAGGCAGGATATATATGACGTTGTATTCCCGTCTGGATTCAATGGGAAGTAGCACTCAGTCTCCTGCATACAACCCATAACTCAACCCATGACTCAGGCGAAGGCAGAGGATGTACGAAAGGAAATGTACACATAAAGACATATTATAGCATACAAAAAAAAAGTCCTAGACACGACGAGACGTAGACGGCATGATAATACTGGAAGACTGGAACCAATAATTGACTAACTCCGCGACGTCATCTTCTTTAACCAAAGCCACATTCTCCAATTCTCATTACAAATCAGACGGGAAATGAATGCGATGTGAACATAGGATATGGATATGGATGTAGTAGATAGGGCCTAGCACTCCGTCCTCATGTCACAATGAAATAAATCAGTATAATTCAAACAACTCACCTCTCTGCTTGTAGCCAAAAATAAGATCGATCCACTGATGCAGCTGGCAAGAAACAATTTCGCTCTCGAGTGCCTGTCAAGATCACCCAAAGAAATGTTACATCAAAAGTTCACAGCCCCAATAACAATTTAATTACTTCCTTTATCTCCTCAATGACACACTGTGTACGAAATGAGCGATACAAATTCAGCGCGTCATTAGAGCACGTAATTATGAATTACATATTTTACCTACCTAGGTTAGGTACCTACCTACTTTACCAAAATACCAAAAACCTTTGATAGACCCAAGAGTACAATATAGTACTTGTATAGGTTTATTCAAATTTTATAAAATTTTTAAAAGCCATCTTAATTTCACCGATGGTTAAAATTTTCTACTTTTTACAGATATGCTAAGATAATAATTGATTTTTTGGTTGTAATTAAAAAAAAACAAACGACAAGAGTTTAAAATCCCTTATTCACTTACCATGCGGTGCATCCGAACGAATTCTTCTGGGGTTGATGCCCATGGAGGTAACTTGACATGATCAACTTCTTTTGAATCGTCTTGAGTCCCCAATTTGTAGCGATGATTATTACAAAACATCTCAGGTAAATAGAACAACTCAGGGATCAGCTCCTGTTCAGATCATAAGGAATTAATTGTTATACGAAGGAATATAAAATTTTAGTTGTCTTTTTCTCAACAATGAGTGATACTCGCACTCGTATAATAAAGTTTAGTTGCCGGTCTTTGATGATCAAAACAATATTAAATTTATTGGACATTAATTGCAGACACGCAGTGGACTAAAAATGTATCTTCTTGTATATTTAACAATCCGTCCATGACCTTCTGTGGGTTGTAGGACAGATTCCCCCTGGACATTATCCCCCCGGACCTTTTCCCCCTGGACATTTTCTCCCCGGACCTTTTCCCCCCGGACATTTTCCCCCCGAACAGTAACCCCGGACATTTTCCCCCCAAACCCTTATTGAAGGCACTGAAAACTGAAATGCTCATTCTATAAAGTTATGAATTTCGAAATGTTTGTTAATAATGTAATATATCATAAATACAAATCAAAATTATACTTTATTGAACCCTGAGCGCGGTTTGCGTAGAAATACATGAAAAAATCAATTTTAACATAAAATTAAGGCAAACTAGGTTTATAACTAATTTTAATCGTAATAAAATTCTTAAACATATTAGTAAGTAGTAAACTTACTCCAGAAACACGTACTCTACTATTTTTTCCAAAACTAAAAACAATGTAGATTAGTTCTGTATGCTGGCATTACTTAAAACCCATGCTTACTAGATCGGTAAGAAAACGAAAGTAAAACTGTTTTCCCCTTGAATCGGGTAAGTACCTAGTACCTATACTTATTTGACACTACTAATTTGAAAAATTAACTTCGTATTCAAAAATTTAACTCTATAAATAATTAAATAACGGCCCCCATCACTATTTTATGGTAAATAAAAAGCTTTTACACGACCGCGTAATATTATATATCAGTATCTTAAATAAAGGTTTGGGGGGAAAATGTCCGGGGGGAAAATGTCCAGGGGGAATAGGTCCGGGGGGAAAATGTCCAGGGGGAATCTGTCCGTATACCCCTTCTGTGTTGCATTGTTCTTTATCTTTTATAATCTGCAGGCTCGCTGTGAGACGTTTGAACAATTTTAAACTTGTCTATACACCTTACCACACAAGCAACAACTTCCTCAAGATATTAGTTCAATAAGTTCAATTTGGTGGCGCTTCCAATTGACACTGACAATTTATATACAATTTACGGCATTTTGTTTTATAAATTAAAGAATTATTTCCTCACCTTTACATCGGACGTATCTCTCTGACAGTTCTTCCAAGCGAGAGAGATAGAGGAAAAAAGCCTGTTTGGATGGTCAAATTTACCACCCTGAAGGGCAAGAAACATGGTCGTGAATGGTTCCTGGAAAACAAGAAGTCATATACTTTTACTGTTATCACAAGCCCTACGTGTTTACTACTACTACGTCAATAAAAACGTATTGTGTCTTCGTGTACATGAAATCTCACAATATACAATATAAAAAAATTACAAATAACATTAAAAAATCAATATTTGTAATCATTAGTATCCTTCAATCCCTTTTAAGAAAGAGCATGGCAAGATTTTGAGGTCAAGTTTAAAGTCAAAATTTGAATATGATAATGATGACCATTGATTTCATTTTTCATAATATAAAGTGAGTCTTTAGTTAGAACGCTCCTTACCAGTCTCAAGAGCCAGTTTAGTGTGAAAGCAGCAGTAGAATAATGAGAGCCATAATGGAATGGAGGAATACTTTCATGTTCCCAGCTGTTATATCTTTCTTCAAAATATGCACGTCGACTTGGATTTAAAGCTCCAACGGGCTGTAAAAAAGACAGCATCATTTGTTACCAACAATGAACTACGTAGCTCACAGAGATCCTTCATAAAATGGTGTAACCATCTAAAAATGTTTCCCCACAACTGTCTTTGATATTTTACAAAGTCTAAAAAAAACAATATTCTGAGGCGAATGAGGCCTTTCAATGCATTACGAATTTTCTGCTGGAAAATAAATGTTTTTGAGTGTGTTTGTACAGTACTACTGCATCAGAAAAATTGAATTCCGTTTTAGAATAATACATACAATGATATAGAAAAATTGTCCATGTTATAATGTCGAACAGAGTTAATTTTTGATTCAGCAGCCAATAATCTGTACAGCAAAAATTTCAAAAAAATCCTGTAGCTAAAAAAACAGATAAGAAAACAATTTGCTCAAAGTAGTTCAGAGCGGAATCGTGGCACATGCTTTGCTATGACGTGTAATCATAAATAAACTGTAACTTATAAAAAAAATAATAATAAACTTCTGAAGACTTGCTATACACAAAATTCGAGAGCAATTTAATGGTAGAAACTTGAGCAGTCACAAGAAATACGTATAGTAGTTTAAGTTGTATAAAATAGAATAGAATTAAAATGCTGCTCACCTTGGACAAATCGCGGTAATTGCTCGAAAGGCCCAAGTCCAGTTCTTTAGCATCATAATTAGTTAAAATCCACGGGAACACAGGGTACTGATTCAAGTCATTGTAAGTTCGGCCTGTCGGTCAGCATATAACATTCCAATTAAGTTCAGAAGCATTTCCAAAAGTTTTTGATGCTCATCGCAATGAAAAATTATGAGCTATGAAATTACTACCATGTCCACAATCATCAATGTTTTCAACAAAAATGCTCCCAGCTATTTTTTTTTCTGAACAAATAAAATGACGAAAAAACACGAAGAGGCAGCAGACTCATGGCTCAAACAAGAACGGCTGTTCTCTTTGGATAAAGATAAAACTAACAAACCAATTTACAATTCTTCATTTTTCTCTTACCTGCAATTGTATTGAGGAACATCAAATATTCAAAGTTTGAAATCTCCCGTCGTTGCCACTTTTGGGTCATGTTTGAGGCTCGCATGAGCTGCCTGGGAGACATCATTGAAGCTCGTCTGTAAATATTAATATTGGCATTTATTCAAACTGGAATTCTCAGACAGCTTTGATCAACACTGAAACCCTATATAGACTCGTGTAGCGTTTTGGCTAAAGTGTTCGTTCTACTCTATTGTAATTTAAAATTATACCTACAATATTTTAATGTTTCCGTTTCCAAAAATTGTTGATCACAAAAACCAAGTTCACATTTTTGATACAATTTTCTATTATCAACTCAGCCAATAACTATACTGGATCACCTCATCAAATGATCAAATTTACAATGTTTCTTGGCTATTCAACAGAAAATAAAATGTTTAATAATGACTATACTCGTCCTTCGCCTGAATTCTACAACATTCTTCTGAGTCCTGCTGATGCCGAATGAAATCGGATTAAATTCGGAGGAAAATCATTGGGTCTTCATCAAACTTAGGAACTGACAGAGGCTTAACATTTCTAACCGTAAGAACATGAAACTCCAAACATCAATAATTCCCTCAACTATTACGAAATCGAAATCCTCTTTAGATACCCTATACAAAATGTATGCACTACACATCATCCATGCTCAGTCTCTCATTCAACAGTAATAATGCCGACTTCCATCCAACTGCTCAGCATTAAAGAGTCCATTAACAGATCCAAATCCCGATTTCAACGCTAACTGCTCAAACCAAATTTTATTTGTAACCGTAAAGTATATGGGATGAAATTTCCTCAGGGCAAGAAATACGGTAAAAGTAACAAATAAAAGAAAAAAATACGTCGTATGTAAATAAAAGTGTCTAGGCACATAATATGTAACATATACATAAAGAACTTCTTTACTTTTACTACTTTGCACTTTGCCGATAATCAGCAAAAAAACATTCAGAAAAAGGGTGTAAAGTATAAACCTGGATGAAGAGCTATACCCAACAACATGAAGTGACACAACACAAAATACTGTAACCCTGTGTCTTTTTTTCGTCAATTTCCATCTGTATTACTATTACAGTTTCCCATCGTCAATTAAATTCTTACGACACAACTTGCATACAAGCCTAAGCCAGACTTTCCGTACTATAAACTTAAATGTATTAAACATACGAATATTGAAAATGCGAGTAGCTATAGATGTATATAGGTAAAAAATATACGCATAAAACTCTTGGGAAGTACAAAAACCCGCTGTATTTTGGTTATTTCTTTCGGGTATAATCACAAATGCTATTACGCAGAGCTGAAGGGGTGGGTATCAGGTGAGACTCCCCTCAATATACGTTTCATTAACTAAATGCAACTCTGCGATTATCACTGTCCACTCATAAGTGTAAGACTCTGACTCCGATGAATAAAGAGAGTCAATTTTGTAGGAAATTTCATTCGACGTCCTTTGGGCAAAGTCTGGTTTACAAAACTTGCTATATATAATTACACATAAATTATAAAAGACGAAAGTTGGACCCCCGGTTCGATTCCCTTTGGGTCATAAAAATCATTAAAAAAAACGAATTTGTATTTTCTTTCATATCATTATACCTGAAAAGCGTTATTCATCCCCTCTACCACACCATGACATTCTATAGTGCGCTTTGCTTTCGTTTTACTCAACTACAATAGTGAACGTAGTATATCTTCTAATACTACGCGGGTCTCTTTAAGTACGCAGGGGTAGAAATAGAAAAACATATACAAATTACTACTTAAGTTTGAATTAACTATCTGCGTTATACCTTATGTAAGTAGATGGGTATGCATTTACTTGTAACTTGTTCGGTAATATATTTGAATTTTTCTCTGCAATTTATAAACTGTAAGTAGGCCTGATTTTTCCTAATTTGAAAAGTACGTAAGTCCCTAATTGTACGTGGGGGTAAGAAGTCGAGTTTAAATAGTACGCGGGGGGTGCTATTAGAAGATATACGGTACATGAAAAATACGCTCAAGAAGCCTCTTCCTATACCATCACTGTAAATTGTAAATTGAGATTATCTATGCAGTACAACACACGAGCAATTATCAATAGCTTAACCGTTTTCGTTGAACATTAAATAGTCCAGCCGAGTGCCTTTGGGCGATTCAAAATCAAATGTCTAACCTAATAGAGCATGTACTTCTAACCAACTTACAGTTCCATGCCGGAACATTTCAATTTAAAAACCAGAGCATTTTAGATTTTTAGAATTTATTTTCTTTGAGTAAAAATAATTTACCATGATGGACAACAGCAAAATCAAAAACTCTATAGGCTATACCTATAGTGTCTGCAAAAATTTTAATCATATATGGTAAAGTTACAAAATAAAAAAATTGTGTATTCTTCCCCATTCTCCTCCTTTCATAAGGGAATAACACTACGTCCAGTCTGCGGTGGTATCAATATTTTATATTCTGAACTTGTATAGTTACCTAATTATTTTATACGAGCAGGAGGAGCATTATATAGTTTGTGCACAAGGAAAAAATAAATAAAATTAAGTGTTTCTGAAATTAAAGTTTATAGATTTCATTCCATTGTACGACATTCTATATAATCAGACATACTACTCAATGTAAGAGATGTACCCAAGATATTCAAGACTTAAGAAGCTATTAGGTCTCAGTTTTTCAGCTATATGACACACTCCGCGTAGCTTATTAATTACCGTTTAATGACTCCGGCAGAGCTAACTTGGAGTTCATAAAGTTGAAGAGCACGTAGTAGTAGTTACGATTCTGTGTGCATAGCTCTCAACTAAAATCCGCTCGTGGAATACATATGTAAAGGAGTAAAATTTATTTGACATAAAGAAGCATACGATTCACTGACCATCATAAAATCAAAAACAAAGACTAATGCATAGTAATAAAAATGTGGATTCTCACTGTCTCCAACCCGTTTGACCACAGCACTGCCTCCTAATTTAACTTTCGAACCTTCTAATGAAACGGAAAAACCAGAATCCACCATCTTTATAATTGAATTTTTTTTTGTGCACTAATTTAAGTGAGCACCATCATCACCACCACCACCATCACCACAGCAGAGCATCAACACATCAAAAAAATTGTAATTTAAAAAATGACGTTGAGACCACAAAACTAACTCATTTATCCTAAAGTTAAGATTATGGGTGAGACTCACTGTCAGGCCCTAAAGTCCTTCCTAAACCACGGATTGATTATATTATTATATTTATTAGACTGTATGATATCACACATACGCTACGGTGAGTACTTTATCTCAAAATTAGTTCATGCGTAAAAAAACTCTAAATAATACAGTTAGCAGGCTGTCAAAGTCATACACTTAAGAATAACAAAAGGATGCGACTTCTTTTATTGCCCCTTGCTCTAATATAGTGATGTCAGTGTTATGGTTATTAAATACAGTAACTACATATCGTCCGTGAAGAACCAAAATGACCCATATCCCATTTAAGCTACAATCAAAATGAGCTATGTCATAAAAACAAAATGAGAAACATGCGTAAAATGTTAATTCGGAGTTTTTGAAAAGTGTAAAAAGTTCTGTTTAAATGTTTTTTAAATGTGTTAAAGGTTGTACTTGTATGTTTTTAAAAGTTCCAGAATTTTCTATTTAAATATTTTCGAAAAGTGCAAAATGGTCTATTTAAATGCTTTCGAAACATAGTTCAATATTTTTGTAGATAGTATACATATTGATGTTAGCTAAAAATGGAAATGGGTCATTTTGGTTCTTCACAGACGATATGTATCTATTATGCAAACTACAAAAACCAATGAGCCCAATTCGCTTACCCTTAAAATCTAAATATGTCACTTTAAAAATCACAGTTTGACTTTCTACTGATAAAAAAAATCTTAATAAAAATAGCACACCAAAGCAACGCAAAGGGTGGCACGGGCTAAGTTGTTAACCATGTGCAAAACTGTAAATTTTGTACTTTTTATTACTATTTTAACTCGACACTTTACAACCCGCATCCCCTGCCTGTGTTGAATCCCGGATTTGGATTGAAATTCGGCCCTTTGGCAAATTGCAAAATACAGCTAAAAGAGTCGTGATAAATCCTAGGTATGAATAAAATGATTATGCTATAGGCTACACAATCCAAATCCAAATCCAAGCATCTACTCCTACTCCACATCATGCGGAGCGGAATATGGAATATGGAATGTACCCTAGCTACGTAAGTAGAGGCACGGTGTAATGAGATTAAAGGATTGATTGAGACAGAGTAGATGAGGTCATAAGTTCTCATTGGACTGTCCCAAGGGACTCATTTCAATTTGTTACTCTGAAAGAGACTTTTCTTTCCTTCCTTCCTTCTCGTCCTCAATAAAAAATGCATACGCTCCTCCATATCTCACCCTGTGCTTTCCTACAAATGCCATATATTATATGAAACCAAAACATTTACCCTCCGAACAAGAGCCCAATATCAGGCATCAAGAGCGCTGCTGTTCATACGATCTGGATCTATCAGTAAAGTACGGAAGTAAAAACCCTAAAAAGCAGCCTCCAGGCTTCTTCATTCCTTGCCAACAACAGCGGCAGCCGTAACGACAGCTCATTCATTTATTCAGATTTCGATTAAAGAATTCAATTATACTAAAAGATAAAGCTGAAACTCATAATATTATTGTCTTCTGACTAAAAAACAATAATATTTTGATACAGAGGCTACATGAAGAGTGTGCGACATTTCAACGAGAAAATTTTCACCAGTCAACTCACAATCAGTGTTGTAGCTATAAGGCAAAACATACAAAGGACAAAAAAACCTCTCTAACGGCCCCCATGTACCGAATCGTACTCGTTCGAGTCGTACATCCTTTTGCTCTATAAGGCATCTAAATCTAACAAAATCAATACATGCAAAATCGTGGAAGAGATGTACTCTATAGATGTGCTTGTACAGTGCTGCTGCACAGATTCGGAATTAATTACGATGACCAACCACCACAATGTCCTTCGAAATTCATCTGATGCAGACTGGAAATGACTGTCTCAGGAAAAATCCTGCAATGGCCTATATTTATGTAAGGATTTGCATTACCTAAACCTTAATATCTATATTATTATACCTGAATGTTGGAAACGAATATACATACTACAATACAAATAAACGTAGCCCTCAAACTTCAGAATCTTGAGACACGTATAGAAATGTATATATAGGTAATTATGCATATGTAGTGTTTTGAGTGTTGCCTGGGGTTTACCTTTATACAACCATACAGTTTGGATTGAGTCGATAAGCCATCTCATGAATTTCTTACGATCACGAAGCAGTCTAGCCCTTCTTTCTTTCAACAATTAAACAGACTCAAAAATAAACCTTGCAGGTAATAAGACGTGTAGCTCACGACGACTCCAACCATAATATATAGTATTTATTTTTGTTCATGGTCTGTTTTTAGTGCATGGTGTCTTTGTCTTGATAGTCCTTTAACAGATCTAACCAACAACACAGCGTCATCATCATCATATAAGTTAAATGTTGACTCAAAAAATTCAAATAAAATAAATGCGTACTGCGTGTGGCATAGAAAAATGCATCAATTATAACATGTTACATTGAGAGGGAAGTCATAATTTTTCTCTCTGCAATTTTTCTGACCATAATATAATATAATCCGTTTCCATTGAATGGCTCTCGTTCAATGGGAATGGTTGTCGAGATAAAGCACGTAGGCAATGCTAGACAGTCCCTCTAGAAGACTTCAACAAGACACAGACACAGACAGACAAAACCAGTCTTATTGCTCGATAATTGTGCATGTAGGTGATTTTCTAAAGTCCAGTCAGATGTGAAGGTAATGTGAGTGAGTGAGTGAGTGAGTGAGTGAGCACGTCATGTCATCTGATTCGAGCGTCTCTTTTCTCTTCTCTGCACATCTTGAAAGGCAGCTATAAAATACAATCGTACATAAATACAGAGAAGAAGACGAAGAAGAGAGAGAGAGAGAGAGGCAGATGAAAAAAAAACAAGACGAAGCACGTAGAAAACAGTCATTTTTTTGTACGTCTCCTCGGCTTTTTTCTTGTATGTGGGTTTTCAAACTGATGTCACAGGAGATTTAAGCCCACTCATGTCCATAGGTCAGTCAAACGTAAACTTTAAAAAATCGTCGCCTCGCGACTACTAAGGTGCCTTTACTTGCCCCAGGCAGAGCTACCTTCTGATTTCTACTCTTTCTCATGGGATCCTAATAATCACAGGACTTGCGACGGGCGTTTACATTATTTTCCAAATTCATCAAATATTTCTATGCATCAAAACTAGAAATTAAAATACAATTTTAAGCTAGCTACACACACTCACTCACATGGCATGCAAAGACCCGGGAGGTATGAGAAATCAGTGTTTACAGCAACACAATTGTCTCTATTTTATTTAGTGCTAAAGACCCCGGAGTAATTAGGGATCCGGGAGTTATTAGAAACTTTAATCCGAATTAAAATTTAAATATACACTCCTGCAGCCTGCCTCTTTAAGTTCAAAATTGTTTCCGTGTAAACTATAGATGCTACAGAATATCTAATTATTCAAAGTGCACGGTGTCGGTCACTAGTTGACCATTTCTATTCTTCAAAAATTGTTAAACCAGCAACATTCGAAGTTGCCTGTATTTCCAACACAAACACGGGCATCGCTATATATTGGAGTAGATATGTAAACCCACACCAAGTCGAGGTCCGTCCACATATCTACAATATGGAATCAAAAATCTTACTACTATAATACAGTATACGGAATATAATACATGCATTCTTTAAAAAAAGGGAAGATGTTCCGTGACGAAAAATTTATCATTTTTATCGATTTTGAGCTTAAACAGTTTGGAGGGGAAGGAGAAATTAAAGGAAGGCTTAAAAAAGTTTCGCCTCCTATATTATAACATACGCATAGTCGAGAGTCCACTGCTACATGTACCTAGGAATCTAATACTTGTTTTTTTTTTCTTCATCTTGAAATAACTAAATAACATATTGTGCGTACCAACATGTTGCATCTGATAATCCAAGACCAAGAGACTGAGGTAGTCAGCGTCAGAAGATGAGCCAACCACTTTCGATTTATTCTGTTCCATCCTGACAAGTGAACCATGCTCAAACTGTCCTCGAAAGTGTAGTCTCCACATAATATATAGATACTTATGTACCTACCTACCTATATTATGTGCATCGCATCGGTCGACCGACCGACCGACCGAGAGACTCCTAAAAAGTCGAAGGATGTTGAGGACTACTCTGTCAAGGCTTGGCGCACAACTGGAGTCAGTAAGCTGGATGACACTGAGGGGGAAAAATCATCAGCATCTAACCGTCAATTTCTCTACTTTTCAAGTAAGAAGCTTTAGATAAGACAACTCAGAGTCAGTCAACTGGTTAAAACTACTTCTACAATCCCCATACCTATCATCGTGTATACTTTTTTTGGAATCCAGATAAGATGAGACTACACGGTTAGTTCGTTAGTTACTTTAACTTCATATATCAGTATATAGTGAAAACGTGAACGTGAACGTCCAAAAACTCAAAAACTATATGCTACATAATATAGTCAGAAGAATAAATATGTTCTCGTGGTGGTGGAGCGTTTGTTTATTTGCTGTTGTAACTGTAAGTTGCATCCAGACTGCGACAATTTGAAAAATCTTCTCGTTCTCTCAAAAACACCTTCCCATCGTATGACATGACCAAGGAACAGGAACAACCTTTATAATAGCCAACAGGTTCTACACATACAAAGAGACACGTACTAACTCCCTAACCTTAATCTTTTGTCCACCTATAAATCCTACTCTCTGATCCTAATTACATGTAGACTGGAAAACATTTCCTCCTTACCTTGTTTGAGGGATCCCATACTTGATTCCTACTCCAACACGGGGAAGAGCTTTGATCACTTTCTTCACGGTAGCTTGATCCGGAAAAGCAAACATCACTGAGGCTGTAAAACGAGAAAAGACAGATACATATAGGTACCTACATACAAAATTGGGAAACAAATCATACTAAAAAAAGAAAGACATATGAGAGAGTTCGTGGAGTAATTCTGCTTCAGTTTCAGCTGTGTAGTGGCAGGGATGAATCTTTTCACATTTAAAAACAGCCCTACATTTGAGTTTTCTTTCCAACAATAAGTTCTCTCTTTGCGGAGGGAGCCATTAATTATGACAAGTCACATGTATCACCAAGACCAACAGATTTGCCATGCCATGACCATACTACAATAACAGTCCCTCTCGCACTCGCTCTCTTTCCCTCTCTGCCTCCGCAATATTTTTTACTAAAATGAAAATGGGAAATCTGGTGCGAGAGTCATTAATACGGAACATAATTGAATCATGCGGTGAGTCTGATGTGTGTGTGTGTGTGAGTGTGTGCGAGAGAGAGAGAGAGAGAGAAACAGACAGAGAGAATGATGAAGCTGAGAACTATCAGATGACGCATTTCTCCTCTCTCTAATATTTTTCCTGATCGGTCTTTATTCATCCATAAGGCATAAGGTATTCAGCAAGGTAAGAAGACCTTGGGCGCTTCCAGTTGTTGGATTTGGATTTATAGGGGAAGAAAAAGAGATGAATGAGACTGTGAGATAATCATCAGGTGTGCTATGTTCGATTCAGTATAAGTAAAGTTCTCTCCGCTCTCTTCTACAGCCCTTACTACTCCTCGACACTCCGACCAAGTGTTTCAAGGGAGAGCAAGTTCAAGCATTCTAACTAAGCAGTGTAGTTTATATATGTAATAATAGTGTGTATGCCAAGCTTATTGTTCGAGGACTGTGAGTTTGAAAGAGCTGAGGGAGGAACCTCATGTCTGTCGATTGCAAGCAATGCAATAGCCCTCTAAACAGAGAACTGGTTTCCTCATTAGCTTCATTCCCATAAGATGAACGTGGTGGAGACGAGTGAATTTCCCTACCTCCAAAAGTCGGTCTTAAACAAACAAGACGTTTTAAATAAGACCCTTTCGTCCAGGCCAGCAAATCCCTCCGTCTTCCTTCATCATTCCCTCTCTTCAAGCTATTACAAATCATGGAAGGCGAGAGGGATTCATACACCTTGATTACTTTTATTATTACAAGCAACAAACCGTGGCCCGGCCCCGGCCTTCACCAAAATCTATGAAACTATGATGCGCGCGAATAATATGTTTCATATTCAGACAGAGATTATAGAAAGGCTCCAATCATCCTCCTCCTCCTCTTCCTGACGACCCCTCAAAAAAACCTATGTACAGATATTTTACTATATGTATAAGTATAATTACATATCTCTATATATACTCCTCTCACATTGAACTCTGAGCCGACTATATGTATATCAAGAAGAATATTAACATCAACGCTAGATTGAATTATAGGTACTCATAGGCTGAACAGGGAGAATATTATTCGGATTGTTATGAGCGTAGAGCTTTCAACACATGGATGGAAAGTATATTATATAATATTATTTGTTTGTCTACATTAAAAGATATGAAAGGGCAAAAGTGCGCGGCTTGGGCTTGAGCCGTGAGCCGGAGCCGCACAAACATCATCAGAGATCCGAGACCTAATTGTACCTAATTGGTACAAGAAAATAGAGTAGAGCCTTCTCAAGTCTGTGTATAGAGGTTTCGTTAAAAAAACAAAGTCTATAGGGCGGCTTCTCTCTGTTTCATTCGCATCATATACGCCTTAATACTATACGCCATTCCATTTATTCGACACCTCGTCAATTCATTACTGAATTCAGTAGACCTGAAGTCGTCTCTTCTAATGAAACAACTTAGCCCTCATAAAAGTACATGAACAAGATGGCTCTACATATTATTATACAGACACAAATAAAACGCACATTATACTGCCATAATTCCTGGAGGCTCACTTTTATATGTAGGTATACCTACTTATGACGAAACATTTTTTTTCATAAATACAAAAATTTAATGTTAGACTCTGCGGGCTATTATGGCATACACACGATTTTGTGTTTTGATTTTTTTAAAAAGCCAAATGGCTATCAAAGCTAAACTTTATTCCTAAATACAAATAAATACAGAATTTAAAGCGCGAATTTGAAAATCTGTACATCTGCTAAATCCCTCGCGCCATTTCAACTTGACTGTGCTGTGTATCGAATGTGTTCAGCTAGTTAAAAACTAAAAGGAGCTACGCGTTTAAGATGAAACTATTTAAATGAATGTATTCCACATTCAGAATCTGTCCAACTAAATAAAGTTATCAGAGAAAACCTAATTCAATTTGAAAGTTAATAGACAGTTTAGTTTCTGAATATAAATGACACAAGACATGATAATATTTTTTAAGATATTATATAATGGTTCCCGTAAAAATACTCATTATACGGGAGTACTTGAAAAACAAACAAAAAAGGGGAAAGGTAATGTATTGGGTGCCTATCCTCACTCCGTCCCGCAAGAGTTCTAGTGTCTCGTGTAGGTACTGGTACTTTTGTTATTTAACCAATACCCAAATAGTGATGGACTTATTACCTGGATTTATAGTACCTTACATATTATGCACAGGTCTATGTCTCAGGTAGGGAGACTTGGGAAAATATAAACTTTAACTCATAAAATATATTTCAAGTTAAGAGTCCTAGGAAATAGCTTATCACAGACCTATCCCTATCCACCAGAAGAAATCGAGCCTTATTCTGTAAAAAAAAATGAAATAGGTATTTAGTAACCACACGGTTACCTTTTTCTGAGCCATGCCTTGGAATGAGCAGGTAATCATGTAGAGTTGATATAGTATGCATATGCCTATATAGTGAGCGTATATGAATATCATATATATTCTTTCCTGGTTTACAACAAGACTTTTAATTTACATCAACACGGAGCATAAGGGAAGACTATAGAGGAAAAACGTAGGGAACAAAAGATAGTATACATAAAAAAAAGGCCCGGGTTGACATAACGAGCACAGTTTACGAGCCCACCGTTGAGGTTAAGTGCACACATTTGTCAAAGGCCCAAACATCTAAATTGCTCACTATTTTCTAGAACCTCAAATAACTTAAGACTGTCTCTTGTAAAAATCTTAAAAGCCACAACAGATGACGGACTGAGTCTATACGCGTTAACCAGGACCGTATTTTTACAACTTAAATTTACTCACCAAGCCTCATCGCCAGTCTCGAGATGTATGTACAATAAATAATGGGCAAAAAAAATTAAAATCCTATTCCGAATTCTACACTGCTCAACCCTCAAACAATCCATAATCTATACGGATAGAGAGAGAGACGCGTAATAAAATATAAGTAATTACACTCTTAAATAAAACAAGAGAAACAATTATTATAATCATTATGATAAGTAAACACGGGTAGTAAGTAAGGAGTAATTTGACTTTCTGTATGAAACACGCTCATTAACACTAATGGACTAATGGAGTGAGAAAATTTTAACTCCCAATGTTATGTAAGAGACTCTTGCTGCAACATACACTATGTTGCCAATAAGAGTAAGCAGACTTTTTTGACAGAGGCAAAATAGCTGTCTAAAAATAAAGCAGCCTCTTCGCAGCTAGTGTTTGTAGCGTACAACAAGTGGAAATGGAATTTTCAGGATTGGTGCTCTATCTATAGATATACAAATTTTATAAGTCATATCTGTTTCTAGTATGTAATACGAAAATATTTGTCAGTCAAGGTGATGGCAATTTGTATATGAATTTATTGAATGCTCTCATTTTATACAGGATTTTAAAGTAAAAATGAAATAACCTAAGATAAGAAAATAGAGAAATACGAAAAAAATTGTATTTAAGAAAAAGTAAGAATAAGAAATATAAAAAAAAGTAGTTATGGGTTCAAATTCAACTTACTGCGACTCGCCAGAAAAATCTCAATCGCCACATTCTGGAGCAGGTAGTGCCTTGAAAATATGGCCCGAATTTCGCTGAAGTACCACTTCCCGTGCAAATGATCGCAATATTTCAAAACCTGTGACATAAAAACAACATTAGTACCATTAAAAGATGTACATTATCTCCCATACATATACACACACTCAAGAAAGATAGACAAAAACCAAGCCACCAGAATACTCTTCAACCTCTCATACATAATCAACATATTCATAGAAATGCTCAAGTGTACCCTCGTCCTGGTCCTACTCTCACCGGTCACTGGTTGAAATTTTTAGTGAACTGTTGCATCATAAAATCACATGAAAGTCTGAGGACGAGGACAGAAACGTCATTAAATAATAGGAGAAGACAAAAGAAAAGGGAAATTATTTCACATTCTCATGCGCACACGTACATTCCACTGCAGAAATGTATCGACTACTAGACTCCAGAACCAGAAGAGAGGCCGTGCAGACAAAATATGTATCTATGCACATATATAAACAGAACCATGGAGATAAATATCTCCTTTCAAAAATCCGGAAAATGAAGGAAGGACTCACAAAACCAAGTTACTCCTACTCCACAGGCCATTTAATTTTTTTTTCCAGCTTAATTCTTATCTTATTACTTTATTGCTAAACTTGGTTATTACTTACGCTCTTTTTCAGACATTGCTGACAAGCTCCTATATACAAAAACCCACACAGTTGCTCTCTATGTAATAATTGTAATATTGTGCCTCCGTTTTAGTCTTAGTCTTTAAAGTTGAACTTCGTCTTTTAGTCTTTTAAACAATTTAAGGATTCCAACTGAACATTCATAACCATATCACGAAAACGAGTCTTAATAATCCTCTTGGAATTTGTAAAAAAAAAACCAAGTCAAAAATTCCAAGGCATCAGTAAAGAATAAGATAGGCGTAAGATACAAAATACAAATGCACAACCTATTAGTAATAAAAGCGCACACAGTGACTAAATATACTCTGTAAAGAAGTATCTACTGATATTCCATGGTCGTGGCATATACAAGAGTAAGCATACACTATCGACTTTACTGCTGTCTTTTGAAGAAAAAAAATACATGTCTTTGTATTCCACCCGAGACAGATAACTATATCCATAGATATAGTTGAGATATAAAAGATCTCTAGGGCAAAGTGAATGCCAAGAAATGAAGCGAAAGTAATTTGAAACTTAGTTTTGGAAAATAGCAAGAAGTAAATGGGAGCTATCGTGTCTTGTAGTCGTGTGTAAATGCACTCCATGGAAATGCAAAACAAGGAAGTGACTACTGTCTAGCAGCAGTGTATCTATATCCTCCAACCTGTCATTGTATTTCGTTATACTTATACTGTATGTGTATCGGATCGGTCGTCGTACACACGTTGCACGTTGTAGAAGTTGAGGGTAAATTTCAGTAGAAGTAATACCGCTACGAAAAACTACATGTTATGTGCATCCAGGGAGAGGAATATTAAAGTTCATTGCAAACTGCTGCTATGTAGAATATATATATATATATATCTGTACACACATATCCGAAGAGGCAAGAGACATGGATTCATTGAATGAGTACAAACCCGAGACAGGCGAAGCAGAAAGCTTGGTGGGACTGCGTCGGTGGTGGTGGAGAGAATTCGATTTTTGGGATGCTGTTTGGTTGGGGCAAGAGCGTAAAAGACAAGGAGGCCAGGGGATGAACAGAGAGCAGAGGACAATATGAGCCAACCGTTACTGCGCTTATTATTATCATCCTGGCTGGCGTCTCCGTCTCCAAATCTCCAATACTACAATCCCCGTACACTACGTCTACACTACACTGCACGAGTACCAGCACCAGTAAATGGTGTTCCACTATTATTATTCTTTCCCTCCCTACTATACTAAAACTGGAGAGAGACAGAGGGACCCATGGAGGACCTAGACTACGTTTTGGTTGACTGGTAGTGTGATGCCAGAGGGTCAAAATCAGATTACTAGATCCATTAGTGAAACAGAGCAATTCAACACCATCCATATCTCCCTCATTCCATGGAAATATAAGAACATCATCATCAACCGATCAAATAATACGATTCTAACAACATCCACATCTCCTTCATCCCAACCTCTTCCCATTCATGTATAAATCACAGTAAAAAGATTCCACTTCACTTTTATTATATAAGTTTTAATTCCTTGTCCTTGCCCTCATCCGCGTCGTCCTACTATAGTCCCTACCCGAACAATAACAATCCCATTGCTTATCGTTAGACAAATTTATTTTACTCCTTCCTCCTCCTGTGTATCTGTCAAAAATTCATATCGTGTTTTCACGTCTCCTTCCAATAATATTAACACGTTGTCCGTTGTACACTTCCCGCCTGCTACTCCTCTTTTACATACGGCAGACAATACGACGACAAATAATCATATGTATCAGTAGATTAAGTGGGACCATTGCTACGAAATGAGCATCATACTAAATTAAAAGTGAGATAAAAACATGGCACTTTTTTAGCTCTCGATTTTTCCCGCATCCTTGGATATAGTTTTAGCTCGTCGAATTTGCAATAATGTCATACTGTGTGAAAACAATATATCTGTATTGCACACACTGGCCGGATAAAAGGATTATTTTATAAGTTGCAAAAACCTTATCACTTGAAGTTCCGAATCATTATGTAATTGGAATGATCAGAGATTGCAAAATGATATACGGCACACAGGTATTATGCACACTCGTACGGGTGTTATGAGTCCTAGTTTGGCCGCCAGTTTTAATTAATAATGCTATTACTAGAAATTGCATCGTCTGAAAATGTAAATCAATTGAGTTCTATCGACCCCGTCATGCCATCCCATTTATCACCGCACTGAGTAGACACTAAAGATTTTACATGTCGTGATCCAGGCTCATTAGCTTACGTATATACACCATGAAATCCAAAATCTTCCTACTACCTACCTTCCTCGTATTACCTACCTACAAGACGATCTAGCACAGCAGATGCTCGCTATCTATTCCCACAAACTGTAATAATATGTAATGTGAAGTTCAAGTAATAATTACGCAAGACAAAACAAACAGTACTTTTTCGCTATGGTACATTTATGCTATTTACTGCCAGCTTTAATTTTACATAAAAATTCAAGAATTTTGAAGCAAAGAAAAAGTGAACAATTGTAAGCTCTGGAAGTGTAAAAAAAATGTGTAAATAAAATACACATAAAAGTTGAGGTAAAAATAACTTTTTTAATGGTATTCTATGTTCAAGGGTAAACAAATTGAGAAAAATGAGGCAATCTGTACTGCATTAGCTTTAGTGTGTGGAATCAATGAAAATCAAATGATATCTCTGATCTATGACACGCACGCAAATGAGGCAGTCTCAACCCAAAGCCGCACCTTCATTTAGTTCATTACTATTTTTATTTCGAATAAAAAAAGCACGAAATTTTCGTTTCCATCAGATCAGATGATCGGGGTGCATGTATCCCCTATGCGACTGTGACGGGCAACGGCAGCAGACGATAAAAACATAAAAAGAAGTTACCTATACATACCAATGTAGGTATGTATGTAATTACCTACCTATGCATAAACTCTCCACTCAACTGCCAAACACGGAAATCATATCACGAGGCAATTTAACTTCACTAAGAGTCAGGTATCATGCAATAGAAATGATACATGCACTTAAATACACCAAATATACAACGTCAGACGTACGATTAGTCAGGCGATTTACTGCACATGATGTTTTCTATAGTAGAAACTATACATATGGTAAACTACACCCTTCGGATGTACAAGTTACCTCCAGCCTCCATGCCTCCATTACGACACAACTAGTCAGCTAATATGAGATACATACTGCTGCTCTTCAAATAATACCGAGGGACGAGGGGTGGTGTACTGTTTGGCAGAGGATAATGTAACAAGAAAAATTGCGATTTATGAAAGGTTCATACAATAAATATTTAAGCAAATGTATAGTTACGAGAGTAGATAGATTTCCAACTTGAAAACCCAATGTTTTTTATATATATCATAGTTTCACATTTTGTTTATTTTTATATTTTATTCTCATTCCATTTTGATCCAAAAAAATAATATATAACTTTATCCAAAGATTTTTTTAATTATTATTTCTTTCCAAAACTCTAAAAGACTAAATAAAATCCGGGTTTTGAATTTCGAATAGGAAACCCGCGCACTTAATATAGACACACTCTAAGAGGGTCCAAGGAAGAAGATTGAGATAGGGGGAGAGACAGCGAGAGAAAGAGAAAAAAAAGATATTATTATAAACTAGACAGAAGAAGTTCATGCGGAAAGCTCAGAGAAGTTTTAGCCGGATGAAGGAGGGTTCGAATTCCCCGTATGTCTATCGATGGAGAATGGGTTCGAGATTAAAGTGAATTTATTATCAGAGATGTGAGCATCACTTCCGACTCACTGACTTCATAAGGCAGCAGGGTCGAGGAGAGCCAGGTTTTTAGTTCTCGCAACAAGATGGAAACAAGAGAAAGGGATCCGACACTACGCTCTTCCCAAGAGAAATCACAAGTTGATCATCGAAAGAGAAAAGTAAAGCTCTTCATCAACCATGATCAATCCTATCCAATTCACTAATCCACCCACACAAAACACACTAAAACTACTACTACTACTACTACCACTCCTGCTGCTCCTACTACCACCACTACAACCACATTCCTCCATGAATCCATGTGCAGCCCTATAATTACCATCCCAATAACTTTTCTTATTACCCTACTAGTCCATACAATAAAGTCGCTACAAACTCAAAAACGATAAAAATAACTTACTGCCTACATTCTACATATACTACTTCCAAAAGCAGCATTAGTAGAACGTTCAAGAAATTCTGAGAAATTTTCTTCATGGCAGGAACTTTCTTCTATGAGTATATAGGTATATGTTCAATCTGGTGTAGTACATGGTATTATACACTTTTCTAAGCAAGGTAAAACAGTCTAGTTTTCCAATCAATTACAAGGGATGACTTCATGGTTACAGAAATGGTGCATAAATTACAGATGCACAATTACAATAAGTGCATGTGCTACATGTAAATACTTATATATATATATAAAAAAAAAGTAGAATTAAATAAATCGAATACTACACATTTCCAATGTAATAGTACAGACTGAGCCGTACACTGCTTATGAGATGAGGACGAGAGAGAGAGAGAGTCCGTTAGGGATAAAATTGATGTAATGAATTTGAAATTATGGTGACCAGATGAGATTCTGATTTTCAAGTTGAGTGCCTCAGATGAATCTGTCTCCCGACCGTGAAGTTTGAACCAGGAGGGGCTTAGGGTCTTATTATTCCCTCACAAGGGATTTACAACGGCAATAAGTACAAAATATCTTTGGAAGCTGCTCGCGAGCATCCCCAGGATTGTCTCCATAAGCGTGCATAAATATATATGGAATCGGGATTCAAGGAGCCTTTTATCCTCAGTAATTACTACTACAAAATACAAAACTGCTCTTTTCTTCTCTGTACACATAATACTCTCTCAAGTCTCGGCCTCTCCACAGCGACTCGCGTCACACAGCACACAGCCAATGCAACACAAAAGCACAAGAAAAGCTATGGGTGCGCAATAATGCATTTTATTCCAACTCAAATTCGTATTTTGTATTTCCTCAGTTTTCTACCACTACTGTAGACCCATACGCCAGAACAAAAACAAACCAACGGAACGCTAAAAATCCGTGTCCTTCCCCATGCCCTTAAAAGACAAATATAAAAAACTATAATGTCCTATCAACTCCGCTACATATCTTCATACAACATGACAAATATATCCCTAAACCAAACCAAAAAAAAGTCCTTGATATTGCACTAAAGTAGACGTAGAAGAAGCCAAAACCTCACTTGCTTCCTACACAATTATTATTGATACTAATTCTACTTAATATGATACAAAGAGACAACTAGTGGCGAAATGGAAGCCGGGACACGAAAACTGGAGGAAATAATGTAACATGCTGGTGTTGGATTTGGACTGCAGCTATGGTACTACGAAGGACGAGTGAAAACACAAGTTTATTCGCATGAAAAGGGGGAATGGGATGAGGACCAGGATGTGCCGTGGTGATAATTAGATTAAACAACAAGTCATCGAATTATACACGTCCCTTACAACCATCACCATTCGCCGTATCCGAACACAAACACTTCCTACATAGTCATGTTTCTCGTCCCAAATACAATTATACTACAATAATACATTTAGAATTTAGACATTTATTACACAGAGTATAGATCGGCTTCGGGAGAAGCTAACATTTATTATGAACTTATAAGCATTAGTATACACACATATCCAACCTTATCAAAACTTATAGGCACATAGTACATAATTATCATCATAGGTATTCCAGCATACTCCTACTCCTATACAAAATGACCCCCATATGGATATGAATACTTCGGTGAGAGAGTATAAGGATTACGGAGGGGGCTATAGATTTAGAGAGTGAAATTAAGTTGGAAGAGTTGAATTAAATTCTAAAATTAATACAGAGAGTAAAGTGCAGAAGCTTTCGTAAACATGACTTGATGCCCCATTAATGGACAAAAAATCCAACTAGTTTACACTCATTTCATATTTCAATGCCCAATTCCATACAGCTCTTGTTTGAAACAAGACACACAGTTTGGGGTGTAAAGTGAAAATGTGAAAACATAAAAGAAGACCGGCTCGAGATATGAAGGTGCCGACTTGGAGTGCTCCCTTATGTAAAAGCATCAGCAGAGCTCAACTCTCAATTTTTCTGTAATCTCCGCATATCAGAGTATATATTTTTAACCACTGTTAATGCTATAATGTTTCTCATAAGCGAATGATGAGGGGAAGGATAATATAATTTATTTAGAAGTAAGTCTGTGTATATCTATAGTACCTGGCAAAGGGTTCTGCAGACTTGAAATTCAAATAATTATGTCTTACAATTTGTAAAATAAGAGTCTGTCAGAGGCGAATGAGTCCTCCTTGACTGTCGACAATAACCATAACATAAGAAGGAACGCATTCCACTTCATTAAACTCATTCTACTTGAATTGTTTCCAACTCAAACAGCAGCTCACTCGGCTCCTTTCAGTTCCCTATAGCCACTCTGTCAACTACATACCGAAATTCCATATTATGTATACGCATATACATTCTGAGCAAATGGAAGAGGACCTACCTCTCTAAATAATAACATAGGCATATAAAAGTAAGCACACACCTACCCACAGTTTATATATTTTGAAGCGCACTTGCCACGTTTGGGTTTTGTCTATAGCATAATGTATTGTAACGTCAAGCAATAAAATCTTTGAGGGTAGATTGTGGATAGAAAACCGCTGGAATCACACACAAACGAGGATGTGACGGGCACACAGAAGCCTTACCCACCACTGGGCACCAAAGGGTGGGCCTCTCTTCCAGAAAACCTTAGGAATTATAAAATTATCCCCCATATCAAGTAGAGAGAGAGATAGACCCAACATGCGTCTCAACACACACACAATCAACAGCTACAATGTGTATACTCACCCGACTCCGACTCGGACATTTTTGCCCTTATAGTTTACTTCTTGAGAAAAGATCATCGCAATCAATTCAAATGCAAGGAATGCTCGGCCGAGGTCCATGCCAGACAAATAAATCATATCCGAGATGATATCGCAAGTTCAAAAACTCAAACTCAAAACATGCTCTCTTACATCACATCGCATCACATCAGAAGGGCCTACTACTACTCTGAGGGTCTCTATATAGTCAACTATTAGTATATACATGAAAGCTTGAGTACCTACGTAACTTTGCTACTTTCCTCATATTTATTCTTTTCGTATCTATATCTGATTAAGTATTTGACAGGGCACTACAACAGCAGCAGCAAGAACAAAATTGACAGAGCCCAATCATCCGTGATCGGCTAATGTTTATTTGAACGTGTCAAATAGTTACAGAAAGAAAATTTATTCAGATTTTTAGACTTTCTAAATTTCCACACAGGACCACATATACAATCTTTTAAAAAATTAGCGAGTGACGTAATAATGCTAACCAGATTAATTACACTATTACTATTATTGTGCTGGGGTTGATTTAATTATCCCAATTATAAGCATATTAGCAGTTTAATAGACATTCCGTACGTATACAAATCCCAGGCGCAGAATTAAGGTTCAAGCGTTAAAAGAGCGTATGGTATTTGTAATATTGTATGTTGTACTGTAAGGGATTGGAGTGATACGCAACTATTTCAAAGTTGATATTGTTTTAGCCCTCCAACGCGTCAGCGCTCCACTGACCTCTTGTGTCATTCAGATTGTCTTGGGCTCTGACTTTGGAGCATGAGAGGCTCCTCGTGATCAAGTTGAGCTGACATGGACAAACAAGGGGGTGAGTCGTTGTCATTCTCGTTGTCGTTGTCATACGTAAGATATAGGTAACGTAGGTACGTCTGGAAAAAAATGTAAGAGAAAAAAAGAATTGTAAGGTATAAGAGTAATAAGGGAAAAGTAGGATGCGCGAGTCCACATCCCAATGTCCCAAGTTTAGATTTGATATATCTCGCCAAGCTGAACACGAAACAAGGCGGCTCCATAAATTTTGACAAGACAGACAGAATGGGTCACGAAATAAGAAGGCCAAGGAACACGAATGTCAAATAATATAGGAAGAAAATGTGATAGAAAGAGGGAGAGAGAGAGGACACTGGTAGTTCTCCAAAAATGCCATTGATAAGATCAGTCGTCCGGCCCTACCTCACCCAATCCCTTTTCAAAATAAGAATAATAAGCAGTTGATGAAACCGATACTCACTCCCTGGCTCCTTCGTCTTCTTCTCCTTCCTAAATACATACACACCTTGTGCATTTCATTGGATTGGACAAGAGACAAGAGAAGAATGAGGAGACCCATCGCTCCATGTCATCCAGCTCACAATTATAATCTACTATTTCCATGGCTGGAAGAGAAGAAACGAAGCCCTTCATTATTACTTAAACGCTTACCAACTACAATTACGATTAGATGCGTATCACACATCAGACACATATATCCGTTAATCATTTTCGGCTTCAAATTCTTATTATATCTACATACCTATACCTATATACCTTACTACCTACCTACCTACTTTAGAGTTCAAGTCCCAAAAGTCTTTTTTTTTTACTTCTTGGACTGTTATACAATTTTAAATTTTTATTTAGAGGAAAACTTGGAAATGTACTAAACCCGTTTCCCGTCTCTCTCTCTCTCTCTCTCTCTCTTCCTCACTGCCAGGAGTTCGTCAACAGCCATAATAGTCTCCCGTACCTGTCTATTTGTATACAAAACTTCACTTCACGGTTTTGAGTAATTACCTGGGGAGCCACCCAGCTACTGAATCTTCAAAATGAATATTTTTACTTATTTACTGCTTTTTCCCTAGAAGTGCAGTTTACCCACACACACACACACGCATGGACTCCAAGAAACGAGTGAAATAGTACCTAATCACTCTTACGTATTGTGCAGTGTGAGCAGACACGGCGGACCAAGCCCATATGCAATATGAGTTAAGTGCCTTCATTTTTTATCACCCACTAAGTCCTCTTGTGCTCCTGTCAACAAAACTATAGAAACTTGAATGCACACACTGTTCCCACACACACACACACTCACTTACACGCATATCAGTAGACAGACAAATGCGTCCCACCATCATCATGCATGAGGACTATAGGACCAGCATCTCAGCCCCATAATATCCCGCTTTACATTATAAACATCGCTTTAAAACACAAACGACAGGTTGGAGGTAGGTAGGTACTTTAGATTTCAATGCGGCAAATCAAAATACAAACCCGTTGCAGCTTGGAACGCCAATGACATCATTCACCTTGCATTAAAAATTCATTATCACTTACTGCCCCGGATAACAAAAGAAAGCGACGAAATAAACACAATAATTAGGTAGATGTAGGTACACACTTCTCGCAGTAATAATACTAACAAAAGTGCAGGAGGACACAAGTATAAACAAGGGGGTAAATTATGTTGCCTATGTTATCTAATGGGGTTTGCAGTATGCAGTATATGGTGTAAATAATTACAATTAAAGCTCGCTCCGTTGCATCACTATATAACACTTTAAACATAACAAAAAAGATTCCAACTTATCAGAGAATTTCTGCGACATAGTAATAATTATTTTGTTCTGGAAAGAGTAACAACTTTTAATGCCGTCGTGTCCTCTGCATCCATGCAGAATGTATGCAACTGTATATTATAGTGTGAGTTTGTGGGTATTTTACGATCCTTAGAGATGATGCCCTAAATTAGGGATTTCAATAATGTAGGACACATTCTGAAGTGAAACAGTGGCTTAGAAAAATCAACACAAGACATGTTATATGTATAGTAGAGGAAAATATAGGATATAGGAGAGACGGAAAGAAAATCATGTGAGTGGAATCCCGTCCCCGTCTGACGCCAACTGTTCTCCACTATGCCAGAATGACATAAACCAGGGACACACGTTGCTCCTCGCAACTTCCCCATCATCCCCACCAACCAAGAGTCACCAGCAAGAGTTATATGTATGCGGTCGAGTGTCAATACAACTTGTACATTGTTCCACACAATTTTAGTCTCATATCTTCCTTCTCCTCCTCCCGTGTCATCCACAACCATCTCGAGACGGAGAGTCATAATTAACAATCAGCAAAACATTCATTCAAACAAACATCTTGTCTCTCCGTCCGTCCGTCAGTCGTATAATTCAATGCGGGAACTTTAACTCCGAGTCCGAGATTAACATGTTTTCTAGAAACGAGGTAGGTTACATATTACACAGTACAGGAATGAATATATTACCTATAATATATGTGTCTAATCTGCAGACAGGAGACAGACTATATGCAGCAGGGCCTGGAATGGAAGGGATATCTAATCCTCAAAGAAAAAAGATCAGCGCTGACACTCTGAGCAAATACAAGGAGTATTGGATGGACGGGGGAAGCTACATTCTCGGCATACTTTCTTTCCTCACATTTATCTTCTAACTGCATTAGCCCATTAGTACACTGTGACAGGGCATATACTGGATAATTCCCTGTAACCATCCCTCCTCGTTCCAAAACTAATTCTGCACCAAATTTTTGCACCTGGGTGGTACTCTCCTTCATAATTAGTTTCAACTAGACAAATATGGCAAAGCTATATACATGACCATAAGTGAAATATATACCAATATTTAACTAAAGATACATAACATATCATATAATGCAGAGTTCTCATTTAGATTTTTAGAATTTCCCCCCCAGCTACAAGCCATCAACAGTGATGTGATGAATATGAAGCTTTGGTTACGTTAAGTAGAGGCCTCACACTTTCCATTTTTTTTCTAATGTAAATTTTGGTTTTCATTTTCCATTATAAAGAACCTACATAGCTGGAAACATCAGTAGGCTAAAAGGAGTGTAACTAAAAGACACAAGGCAATATAATTATTACACTATATACTTAAATAATAGAAATAATTATATTGTATCCAAAGCTTCTATTTACTGTTACTCTTCCCATTAGAATAAACGTATTTTCGAGAAAATCAATTTCGGGTCCAAGTAAAAAACAATATACGGTGCCCAGTACTTAGGTAGGTACTATGTCTTTAGGGATATAGTAATATAGTGGTCCTCTACAATTTTTTCGAATTTCGTTATGATTATGAAACCGAGAGGACAGAAGATCCTCCTTCGTACAAATCACTGCCGCGGCCGCCTTAAATATATTGTGAAATAATATCGTATAATATGCTGCTGCTTTTTCCATGGACTTAGGCTCATTTCAAGAGGCGATACTCCCATATAGATTATTCCCTTTAAATGAAAATGAGAGCCGATGTTCCAAGTGGTGTTCGATTACAAGATAATCAGTAGTTGGAAAGCGGGTCTTTTTGATAACTTCACACTACTTTTGTTACGTGAATGGTGCTAGAACACTAAAGGAAACACCACTGACTGATCCACACACGATATTCCCATCCTCCCATCCCATTCAGTACTATACAAGTAAGTACACACACACACACATACACTCACAATGAAGGAGTATTCTATAGCTTTGAACCTACGTCTGCTATAGATAGAGGCATGAATGAAATGAGCCAGACCGACACCATTATAGTTTTCGATTTGTGCATTTTCCCCAAACAATCAAATCAAATAAGAAGCTTAAGCCGACACTTCAAAAACTATGTACCGTATTTCTTCTAATTACTCCCGGGTCCCTTGTAACTCCCGGGGTTAAGGGCAAAATTTTGAGCTAACTCCCGGGGTCTCTATTAACTCCCGGGGTCTCTATCAACTCCCGGGGTCTCCAGCAACTCCCGGGGTCCCCAGTAACTCCCGGGGTTGTAATGGTCTGTTATTGGGTGTATAATAATTCAAAGCATTTTTCCTTGTTAGCAAAGGCGCCGTGAAATGAAACACATGAAATACTTTCTGTTAAAATAAGCGCTAAAATTTAAAAGATGGTTAACGTTAAAGTCAATACCCAGTACCCACGTGCAGATTATCGAGATCTGCAGTTCTCAAGTTTGGTTGTGCTTTAAATTTTATCTGAATCTAAGTTAGGTAAAAATGGAAGGTAAAAAGATTCGATCGTTTCCGATTGGAAAAAAATTAGCAGCAATTGCATACGCTAAACAAAATTCCAACGAAAAGCCTGCCAAGAAATTTGAAGTGTGTACCAAGACTATAAGAGACTGGAAGAAACAGGAAAATGAATTAGGTAAGTATAAACCGAATTAGTTTTGTTTAGTTATAACTCTTTCATCCCAGTTCTCTTCCTATTAATATCTTTAGAACATTAATGCAGTAATAGAATTCCTGCTCTATTTTCAAAGTGATAGCCACTATTAACAATTTTTAAAAATTTTCCACAGTCAAAAGACTAGCTCTTGTTCATTGCGGTTGAATATTTCATTAAAATAATGTAAGAATTTCCCATCAGTGCATGACATTTATTTTACTGTACCCGGCTAAATTTTCTATTATCTTATTTCTTTAAGATTGCACCTTGACTTCGAAAGGAAAAAACCGTCACCGGGTAGAAGGAGCAGGAAAGAAAGTGACAAGTCAGGAACTGGAGGATTCTATTGTTGAATGGATCCTAACTACTCGTGAAAGTGGGCATCGAGTATCTCGCAAAATGATTCGGGCGAGGGCTCTGAGCTTTTATCTAGAGTGTGATGATCACGACGATCAAGAATTCGCTGCCAGCAACGGATGGGCTGACAAGTTTCTGAAACGTAATCACTTTTCCCTGCGGCGACGAACTACTATTTCTCAAAAAGATCCAGACTAGATCCAGATTGTAGATGGTTTAAAATTTTTTAAATATTGTTATGTTATATTGGAATTTGAATAAAAAAAGCTTTAAAAAAATGTGTTGATTCATTAAAGTAAATTAAGGAACATAGACTTTCATAAAATTTTCTTGTAACTCCCGGGTCCCTATCAACTCCCGGGTCCCTAGTAACTCCCGGGTTTAGGAGCAAAGTTTGAGCTAACTCCCGGGGGAGTAATTAGAAGAAATACGGTACCTACCTACCTAGGGTTGTTATTTCCAAGCACAAAGAAATAAAGACATGATCTTTCTCATCTATAGTATTTGTCTAGCTGTTTTTTAGCTTTGAATTTTCATATTAATAATACGCAATGGTTTCATTACAAAATAGAAGCGGCAATGTCCCTTAAGGCTAAAAAGACAAAAGGTAAAAAGACGATAGCGGCATAATATAATACTATGCACCCTTTGTAGTAAAAATCTACACACTTATTAAATTTAAGATAAGATTCTAACTACACGTAAAGTGTATACCTACATAATATGTGCAGCCATTTAATATACTGTGGCATTCTGCCTCCGAACACAAAAATTTAGAAAAGAAATAATACGGAAATTTTAATGTCACAATTCCTACAGGCGATAACAACAGTCAATGCATGGAAGTTGATAGTAGATACGAAGGGAAGAAGCATCATTACAATTGGTTGCTAGTCTACTAAAGAAAGTGCAGAGGAGACGCCGGAACTTGAAATATTTTATGGGCTGACCATAAAAAAAGCGTTTGACAAAACGGCAAGGTAATAATTAAATGTATCGCACCTGATCGTGTGACTACTGATAAGCTTATCCTCGCTCACTACAAAAGTGTGTGAGTAGGCGAGATGGGATTCTATAAAGGAATACAATGTATATAGCTATCGGTATCGCTTACTTAGTCTAAAGCTATTCTCTAATCTCATTCCAACTCCAACTACTACTACTACAAACTACAACTTACAGGAAAACTTATTCAATAAAAATTTCCTCCTATCACAAACAACAAGAGAAGAACAGCATCTTTTTATTAAAACAACATCATTTTTAACAACCAGTTGTCGCTTCCTAACCCCTTTAATTAAAGAAAGAGGAAAACATGTTGAAACATATTGACGTGACAAGCGGATCGACTACTGCAAAAAAACACATTTTTATGAGACTGTGACAGAGGAGGGAGGAGGAGGAGGGAGAGAGCCCGCATTCATCCATTTAATCCATTAGTAATATATTTCTTTCCAAACTTCAAAACTCTCAACTATTAATTCAAATTCAAAATTATTTCATACTTGAAAAATGAATGCAATGAGGAGAATAATAATAATCATAATAATAATACAAAAAAACTACAAAAAACAATAAAATCATTGAGAATGACAACCCAGTCAGCAGTACAATCTCTGTAACCAGTACGAGCTTGAGATATTGAGTAGTTCCTATATTAGTATAGCCAGTGTAAAAACAACTCTATTTGTATTTTTTTATGCATAAAAATTGGAGGATTCTATATGATATGTAATGTAATGTATTTCCAATACAAATAAAAATCGATTGTAAAATATACTACATGTACCTCAAGATTTTTTTTTATATAAAAGACTGTAATAGAAAAAGATGAAGAAGAAAGTTTCCATGGGAACGATGCGCAGACGCCAAGGATCTTTACAAAACTGAAGATCCTGTCACACTCACTCAAGATAGGATATTTGTCACAGACTGGGAAAGGAGTGGCTCCGCGTGAATCGACCCGCTCTCACCACGCAACTCTCCTTCTTCCCTATGCCGAATGGAACAACAAGTCTGTCTTATCCATCCTCCGGCCTCCAGCCTCTCATCCAATCCACAACCTCACAGTCCTTCACACACACAAGAGAGTATCATGCCAAATGGAACACACAGTAGATACTTTCCAACTTTAACTCCAACACCATATAATATAACATCAGACACACCAAAGGCAAACTCCATCACCTCCTAGAAATCTCTGCACACACTACATTTACACACACACTTTACTTGGCCAACGGAGTACAATGTCAAACACATAAAATCACTTGTAAACTATCATGTTCAACTTTTCACAAAATCTCCGTCTCGGTTTCCGTTTCCAGTTCCAAGCTAGTTACAATACATACCTATATAGGTAGGAACTTAAGTACATAACGTTTATAGCCATTGTTTTCGCAGCACTTGAGCCGCTCTTTTCGTTTTTTTCTTCTTCTTCTCCCTCAAATCCAAACCATACCATACCATAGACCGGGGCCGGAGGACCCTGTCAACTTTTGTCCACCAAGAAGGAGAATGAAATATTTGAAAGATCATACCAAGATATGTACGTATCTAGAATCTAAACACTTTCCTTTTTTGTAGAATTATGTACTGAATATCACCGGGGAAGACTTAAAATGACCCATTTTCCTTTTTTAGCTTGCATGATTAAAGCTAAAAATAAAACGCACTATCTACAAAAGAAAATTAATATATGATTCTAAAAAAGTGCGTAAATAGAACATTTTACACATTTTAAAAACATGTAAATAGAATATATTTATATACACTTTTTAAAAAACATGCATACAAAACATTTTACACGCTTCAAAAAGTAGTAATTAACATTTTAAACATCTATCTCATTTAGTGTTTTCTGTTATTGACATAGCTCATTTTAATTCTTGATTAAATTGGATATGGCCAATTTTGATTCTTCACTGTGAGACTATATGTAAGTTGGTCGTTAGGAGTTTTAAATTCATATGTGCCAAAGTTTTCATTTCTCTCTGCTCTCTCCTATCTATAACATGAAGGTACCTCTACGACTACAATAAATGTAATGAAATGTTTTTCACCGCTTTTTCACTAAACCCATGATTTATTATTGGTAAAAGGAGAGAAATTCCCACGAATATGAAATTTAAGAATCTGTCAGATTTATTCCGAAAATTGCTCATACATAGCTACATACACTTGTAATTCGTTTCGTGATGGAAATTTTACGTGATGTTTTATGTTCTTATCGTTAACATGGGTAAGCTGGTTACGGTACAGCAACGGTCACGGTCACGGTTGTCTATAGGAAAGTATATTTTAGTTGTAAACTTATAGTGAGAATCTATATATATCTGTACAAAAATGCACCAGTACCATATCTCGGCATCATATTATAAAAAGAATTTTACAATCTGTGCTCCTTATTATTATTATCATCTTTATAATCATCATCCCTTCTCCACTACAAAACAAAATTGGATAAACAACCAGAATTTAATCACTTTGTTTGTGTACACAACATGGATTCCACTTTAATCTAAATCGGATTCCACACCATTCCACAAATTACTCATAATTGCTTCCTTCTGATAGGAACATACTAGTCAACAAAATATCTTTGTAAATTTTGTGTTTTTGCAAGATAAATACACCACAGGGCTGACTGCGTTTCCTTCTTATCGCTAATGTCTTGTATGTATAATGTACAAAGAAAGCGCCGAATCGAAAAATGTGGTTAAATGAAAATTTAAGTAAAGATAAGTACCTACCTACATTGCCTATGTAGGACCTACTATAATGTGTGTAATAGATAAAAGTAGATGGTGGAATGCTCCACCTTATTATTAAGAATAAATAAAGTCTTCTGATATATAGTAAATAGTTAATTCATTATTTCCCTGTGGCTCAAAAATTAATTTCCAACCAAGTTAATTACCAACTCACAGGATATTTCCTCAGCATGTGGTAAAATAAATTTGAAAAAATAAACACTACAGCTCTTTTGCTCGAGAAATACAAATACTTTAATAGGATCAAGTTGTGTGCTTATTATCGTTTCCCCCCTTCCCTTCGTATTTTAAAACATTTTTGATAATAATAAATTCTATTTATTTTACAATTTTTTTTAACTAGTTGACGTTGAGGTGTACTTACACTAGAAGACAGAAGAAGTTTAATAGTGTAAAAAAATGTGTACAATTTATTTTTTCCGGTAAAAGTTAAGAGGAATATCACATAATTATTATTAGGAATAGTTCGTCCTCCTGTAGGAAGAAGTGACTGCATATATAGCCAACCAGAATTCATACTTTTTATTCAAAAGGGTTAAAATACCAGACAAAATAAATAGTGGATAACATAACCACTAACTGGAAGTAGAGTATAGTTTTCGGCTTCGGTGGGAGAGCATATACATAATAATATAATTTTGATTGTGTATAGAATAGTACAGGATAAAAGGAAGGATACAGATAATGTATGAAGAAAGAGAGGTACACACTGAAAATGAATCCGAGTCTCAAGTCTGAGAGCCAGCTTTGAAAAATGAATAAGTTGTCGCGTGCGATGGGCGTGGGGTTTTTCTGGGCTGGGAGTCTCAGGTGGTTGGGAGGACCGCCTCCAAAAACTCGACTCATGGCAAGAGAGCTTTGAGAGAGCTGAGAACAACATCCCTATCTGTATCCTCCACATGACTCTGCCACACTTAAGTACTTACAACAACACAAACATCTCTCAGAGCTCCCCTCGACGCGGAAAAACCTGAGCTTCCTTTTTCGCCCCACACACAACCCTTGTCATTTTTCCATCCTTCAGAATTACTTACTCAGAACACAACTCTCCTTAGACAAACAGAGGAGTTGAGAGAGTCCGAAGGTATTCCAGAAACACTCATCAAAAACAAGTCCCCGTGGAAAGGCTCTCAACAGTTGTGATTCAAATCTCGTGTCCTTAAAACCTTCTACGTCTACCCAGACCACGACCACGACCATACTAACTAACTAACTACACACGGCTCAAGTTTTTAGCACTCCTACATCATTCAATTTGTTATAATATAGTATAAATATATGAGTCAAGAGAAAGAGAGAGACTGGACGAGGAGATGGCCATGTGAACAATTTAAATCAAATTAAAGAAGATTCATGAAGTGTATTTTCAAAATCATTATAGTCATAGCTGTGTGAAGCATACGGCGGAGTTTTAAAGTGAATTAAAATAACAATAATAATATATACAAAATAAATCACAATGTTAGTGCCCCAGGATATGATGGCGGCTCAGTCCAAGATGCTCTACCAATTAAATAAATATTATGGAGAGAGAGTGCAAACGCGGAAAGGTGGGATTGCCAAAACAATTCGAGAAGTCTGTAAAGTTGTTCAGGATGTTTTGAAGGAAGTTGAGGTCCAAGAGCCTCGTTTCATTTCCTCACTCACGGAATGTAATGCCCGCTATGAGGGTCTGGATGTCATTTCCCCGACAGAGTTTGAAGTGGTTCTCTATTTGAATCAAATGGGAGTTTTTAATTTTGTGGATGATGGAACGCTCCCAGGTTGTGCTGTCCTCAAATTAAGTGACGGCCGGAAGCGTTCTATGTCATTATGGGTTGAATTCATAACCGCCTCCGGCTATTTATCCGCACGTAAAATTCGATCTCGATTTCAAACGTTAGTGGCTCAGGCCTGTGACAAGTGCTCATACCGAGACTCCGTCAAAATGATTGCGGACACGACTGAAGTCAAATTAAGGATTCGTGAGAGATTTGTCGTTCAAATCACACCGGCTTTCAAGTGCTCGGGTGTGTGGCCACGGAGTGCAGCACACTGGCCAATCCCTCATATTCCTTGGCCACATCCGAATTTGGTAGCTGAAGTCAAAACTGAAGGATTTGACTTGCTTTCTAAAGAAAGTCTTTCCATGCAGGTGAATATTGATGGATATTTATAATAATTATGAATTTTTCTCTCGTTTCTCTGTAAGTATATGAATGTACATGTAGGCATACGCATATTTCCATCAAAAACAAAATCTTCAAAATACCCCTCTCCCAATCATTTTTCATAGGGAAAGCAATCTGCTATGGAGGGAGATGCGTGGGTACTATCATTTGCAGAGGCTGAGAATCGTTTGTTACAAGGAGGGTGTCGCAAGAAATGTTTAAGTCTTTTAAAGACTCTACGGGATCGTCACTTGGACTTACCGGGTGAGCTAAGTTAGTTTGCATCATTAAAAAAATTCTTGCATCCACTCTCTTGTAAAATAAATACACACAAAAAAATTATATAACATAAAAAGTAGCACTACAGCTTAACAGAAAAACAACTTTGCAGCTTGACAAGTTTTTAATGTTTACGACCGACGACTGACTGTAGCAGTAGTTAGTAGTAGTAGTAGTCGCAGTATCAGTGAATCCCAGACGGCAAATTAACAAGCTAATGCTAGAGCATATGGATTTATGCGACTGATAATCTGGTATGGGTTGTTGTGAAACTCCTATAATAAAGTAATATAATGATTACAGGTAATCCGGTGACTTCTTACCACATGAAAACTCTACTTCTCTACGAGTGTGAGAAGCACCCGAGGGAAGTTGAGTGGGATGAACCTTGTCTTGGTGACAGAATAAATGGAATTCTACTTCAGCTTATCTCCTGTCTCCAGTGTCGACGTTGTCCACATTATTTCCTACCCAATCTAGACCTTTTTAAAGGGAAGTCGCCCAGTGCTCTAGAAAATGCGGCTAAACAAGCATGGAGACTTACTAGGGAACTCCTCACCAATACGCGCTCGTTGGAGAAGCTTTAGACGAAGTAAGAGACAACAAAGTAAGAGAGGAAAACGAAGAAGAAAAAAAAAGAGATTCTCTCTCCTTCCCTGCTTTTTTAAACCTTCCAACTAAATTAAATCAAAACCGGATTTAATGCAACTAAGAAGAAGAAGATTTTACAAGGGGGAAAGAAGTGTTATGGATGAAAAAAGTCTATACATATATAATTATACATTATACACTGCGACTTTATTCAAATCGACGCCAGTCCGACATGATTCTTAAAAGCAAAAGTATATTGAGTGCGTTATAACCACACTTCATATCTAATTGTCATAATATTAAACGACAACGAAATCCAAAGAAACACGCCAAATTCGTTAAAAATCGGGAGAAACTGTGACTCGAGAGATCTGGCCGAGATTTTACTGTAGAATAATAATTTTAAATCTCATTATTGCATAAAATAATAAGGAAAAAACAAATCTGAGTTCAGCTTTAAGTTATTATATAGTGAGACAAATGATGAAAATCAACTCGTTCGTACAGGAAACTAAGAGGAAATTTCCCTTGACTATAATGTTTGCTAAAGAAACACACACCATTTAATGGTACGATCACAATGACATGGAAAGTGTATTGTTTTTGGGCAGTTGTACAGAACATATTATAGAATTGTATTAGTTCCAAGTTCCAATGATCTGCCGTTTTTCTATAATACAGTAGTGTCGCAAGTGGAAGTTACTACACCAGAAATACAGACCTTGTAAACCAAGTCCCGTGTGTCAATCTCGAATATATAATGTGCAAGCTTCAAGAAAAAAACATACAATAATATTGTTATTAAAAATAGTGTGGTGCAGTGAGTGTGTGTGTGTTTTTTTTTCTGTGTGTATCTCTAGTAGTGTTAAAAATATAATAATTGAAGGGAGTTAATACTGTGAAAAGAATAAAAATGAAGGAGAGTAATAAGATTACACAAGCATTGTAAAAGTGTTAAGGAGGATGAGTACTGCGTAAACTACATAACCAAATCACGTTTAAACATACACTTCAAAAGTAGCTGCCTATATGTTATAGGTTAAACCAAGTACTAAAAAAATACTCGTTATTCGTTATGTTCGCATGCACCTTTTATTCATGTAGAAAAAAAAACAATGTAAGAGCTCTTCGATAAATAATTACAATTACAATATAAAAAACTATAGCTATAATTATGAGACTCCCTCAACTCCTACTACTACTACTACTACTTAGGATACGTGAATAAAACTATTATATAAAGGTCAGAAAAAAAAACAAAAACTTTCTATGCCATAATTTTATTTGAAAGGCTGCTGCTCGGATTTGAATTCATATTTTTAGCGATTTTATTTAATCGAGCTTTGTACTGTTTAATCTCCACGCTAAATTGCTTTTGTTATAGATAATAATAATAATAATAATAATAATAATTACTGTACCTTCTAATCTAATCTAATGAGCAGAAGAGGTGTAATGATTCGTCGAAATAAGTGAATTAAAAATATTAAAATTGAAAGTATATGTTTTCCTTTCTACAAAAACAAAAATACATGAGTTGCCAAAAAATTGTCATAAGTGCAAAAATTTAACTCTGAACTTGAGCAAACTATACGGAGAAGTTGTTACTGAATTGTTGCAATATTTCAAATAGAACATTTTTACAAGAAGTGCACAATAATAAAAGAAAGATGTTACTTTTTGACAGAAGTAACTTTGAGTAGAAATACTATGCCATTTAGTACGGTCAAATTATTGTATCTTTACAATGCATAAGTCCTATTACTGATTTTAAGGCATTATACTAGGTAACAAGGGTATCACTTTCTAAGGGAAGTTAAGACAATAAATAAGAAAACCTTTAAACTCAAAATAGAATACAAGCTAAATAGTATTTAAAGTTGCGCATTCATTTTACAGAGATAATAATACTGAACTTGGGCAGACGGCAGACCATATAATTACACAACCTAACAAAGTGAATTTCGTTGCACACGGTATTGATTCTGTATTAAAAATCCTGACATAAAAACAATCCAAATTAAGTAGGTACATGCTCCCTGCTCGTTTTATTTTGCCCCATTGTATGTATCTGAAAGTATCGGTTAAAATACGTAGTACTCGCTCCGGCATCGGTAATCGGCATCGGTATCAGTTTCATCAACACTGGCATTAATATTAATAATATAAAGGAACTACCAAAGCGAACAAATTTCGACTAACAGTAAAACTCCGTCACGCGAGTTTCAATGAATATATTACGTATATCTTTGTAATGCACGGAGACAAAAAACTATAAATCGCAAAGGAATAACGGGGCTGGTTTTAGAACGGTTAAAATAAGGCAATCAGAATCGGATCGGATGCGGTCCACGTGTCACTTTATTTCTACTTCATGCTCATAATTACTCAACAACCTCCAAACATAGAAAATTTACTATATAGACAAAGTCAATTGTGAATTATGAATGCATCAACCTAAACACGTATATCGTCAGCAAAGTGACATTAACAAGTTACCTTGCTTAGCATCATGCATATTTAAGAACAGGAGCTATAGCTTAGTACGTTACATTATTTTCAGAAACGCAACGAATTTGCCTTAGATCGAAAACGAAATCAATTTTAACCAATTTACTTACATTAAGAGTTACACAAAATACTGGACATTTATAACTGGCTACACACAAGGGTGAATACTAACATCGAGTGTGTCCATAAGTTCAAATCTAAAATCGAGAAGGTAGGAAGTAACCTCAAAAAGATTTTATTTCTGCTGGATTTGGACATTTTGAATGTTTAAAAATAGGTCGAACTAACATATAGAAAAGACACACACGTTGCGTACCAGTACAAGTGCAAGAGCCACACCGCGATGTAACTCGGGGATGAGTTTATAAATATGTAATGAAACCATTAGACGAGGATCATTTAGAGCACCCTATCGTCTATCGTAATCCTACCCCTCTCTCTCTCTCTGTGTAGCAGAGTGAAGTAGAAAAATGCATCTATCTTTCCTACTTACTCCCGATTAGACAGTATTATGAGAGGATTTTTTTCCAGTCGAGAAGGTCTTGGAATATAATTTTATCATCACATGAGGAAGATGGTAAAAGTAAAGGGAAATCGAAAAGGGAAGAGACGGAGAGGACGGTGTAACTCTCGACTGACTGAGACAAATTTTGCACCAGAGGGTTAGAAAAAATTCTGCAAAATAACTTGATTAGCATCGACCAGAGATAGAAAGCATTCGGAGTAATGTCCACTAATTCAGACAAATGGTTCTTGCGCTCTACAAATTGATTAAATATGAAGGAGGGGAGAGAAAGAAGCGGGCAACTTGGACTAAGAAATACTGTCTATATGTCTTTCGTTCCGCTCCGGAGCTTGAGAGAACGTTCCATGGGTGAACTGCCTCGACGACTCTCGACGTCAACCACCATCTCATTTCATGCATTATACCTCCTAATGCAATCCCATCATTCCTCCAAAGTCCGGATAAGAATCCACATCCACATCCACCCTTCGCACATTTTCTCATTCAAACTCTCAATATCTCCTCCTTCATTTCTTAACTTGTCTACTTCCACCACCACTATCTAAAACTATGGTCCTGGTCCTGCTCTGGAAACTATCACAGAATTTCTATTCCTACATATGCAAGTGTATATGTTGGACGTACATATAGCCTTCCACTTCTCTATGCGTAATAAACTCTGTTCCTATACCACACCACTACCAACAGATAGAGATAGTAGTAATGGCATACAACTACGAGCCAAAATATATTTTGAAGGTGACTAGAAAACACTAGAGCTGCACCGACTTGGTGTTTCGTATTCGTATTCGTAATCGTACTCAGACATTGACTACCTACAAAAAAACAATGCTTCATGTATCTGTCGGAAGTTGTTACCCCGAGACTCACAGCTGTGGTCTCCGACTCCAGTCCTCTAATAAATGTTCGAAAAAGGAGCGAGTGAAATTCTGTGTTAAACCCACAACAACACTGTGTACAGACTCTGTGCTTAAGTGTAATGTGAGGTGATTGAGATATCAAACGAGAAAGGGCCATTAGATTCGCACCGGATATTTCAGCTCTGTGGATACCGCGTGGATTTTTATTTGCTTCGCTGACATTTTTCATCGCCGACGCCGACAACTCCACTACTACACCCCCATATACATATATTTATGTAAAAGTCAAGGAACGAAAAGTATATATATTATTATGTCTCTTAAGTTGGTTGGGTTGGAATATAATGTAATACGTATGTACAACATTTTTAATTTCTAACGTCTGATCCATCCTACACACTGGAGAGAGTATAGACCATAGAAGTCGTAAGAGAGGAAACCTACTCACTCTGCTGAGTGAATGAGGTTTTTAAAACTATATAAACTTGGGCTAACGTAGGGTTTACGTAATTAAGAACCCACGGGGGGCTGTGCATGTTGAAATTTGTCGACTCCAACTCACTTCCTTGTGGTGCCCCGACGACTCCGACTCTGACTATATTCAATCATGCAATTCCTGACATGCAAACATATTCTAAATCCAAATCCGCCATCCAAATTTCAAAAATTCAGCCGAAACAACCATCCCTGTACATGCCTACTTTCATCTCTCTCTCTCTCTCTCTCTCTCAGACGGCTACGCCTTTTGCTCTTCGTTATTTTGTCAGAAATATAGGATATTAACATATAAAGGCATAATCAAAGTAATTTCTATGATCAAACAACACACAAGCAACGAAATAATTTGACATCTACTGCGGAGATGAAGGTTTATAGACCACGACGTCCACTACTCATGGAAGTTCCCATTCCTACACAACAAACACAGACACACACACAGTGTCCCAGTCAAACTGAGTGGATTTGAGAATTGAGAAATATATATTTTTATTTTATAATTTAATGATATTACCGACTGAGCTGAGCTGAGAGGGAGCGCTCACTCCTCTCGTACGTCCTACATTTATGTGGAAAGGACTCAAATTTATTAGGAAATAACCAAAAGATAAAGTTAATATATTATTGTTATTTTTAGGTGAGTGGAATGCATGGACGGAATAATATAAGATAGCGAGTGCTATATAATAGTGACTAGACATAGATCCTATACTACTACTGACTGGTACTGGTGCTGGTAGTCTCGTCGTCGTCGTAGTAGTCGTGGCGATGACATGGTTATGGTGATGGTGCTGAGCTGAGCAGGGCTTTACTTTGACTTGGACTGACAATTTACACACGGAAAGTGCTATTACGTAAATAAGAGCCCAAGTATATATAATATTGTCCTAGCAAAAACATTTAAATGCAAGAAACTCATTAGAGTGAATAAACGGCTTCTTCAACAGCATAATGGAGTAGCAAATCACTTAACTCTACTCTTTGAAACGTCAGAAAACTAAGTGTCTAGTAAATACAAACAAAGTAACAACGCCTAATTTGACATGCAGAAGGAGTGATCGCCCTCATCTTTCTTGTCGCTGGCTGGAATCCAATACCAATTTCCATTCGTTCCCGTCAGGACTCTGCACTAGTAGTAGTGGTAGCAAGAGAGAAACAGCCAAACACTATATAGCTACACAGCACAGCTACCATCATGCCGCCACGAGGTGTATGTATCTGAATATACTTATACCCTGCGAGACTCTGAGAAACCAAAAATGATCTTTGTCCTTAAATGAGCATCTATAAAGACTAGAGCCGCCTAACAATGAATTATCCTCCACTTTTGAGAACTATCCTAAAATGCGCAGTGAGACAGTCAGATGCGGTGATGGTGATGGGAATGGTGACTGAATGCAAAATTTGAATTTCTTTTTTTTATTTCACAAACTTACTATACCTTATACTCCTGTCTTTCCTTTGATCTTGATCTTATAATTTATTTTTTCTCATTAATTCCTTATTACAATCTGTGAAAACATCCCCATGTCTATGTACCTACCTACTTTCAAGCCTAGCCCCAAACCATCATATACCGCATAATGTGCACAAATTACAAGGCATCGCAAAGTTTTAAACTGAATTAAAAATTATTCAGAGGTAATTTATATACATATTGTGGGCTTGTGGGTGGAGATTTTCCCCAAATATAATTACACAACTTATATTTATAATTAAATATAAGCTACGTTGTGGTACAGAGTGAATGTTATTTTCAAAATGTCGGAAAATAATTTGTATAAACTTTCCATTCACCCCACTTGGCTTATTCTCCCACGACAATGACCAAATTGTCCTAAATAGATAAGAAATATGCTATTTGTACACGCACATACAGATATAATATAAAACATTACACATCCCTTCTGGTTCATTGAGACTATACGGATACGGATGAGGAGATACAAAAAAAACCCACGAAGAAAAACATTTGTTTTAATGAAATACAGGAATATTGGAGTGTCACCATAACGGCAGTTAGAGTCACCAGAGTCTTATGGAGACTGCTTTTACGGAAAAGTCTTGGGAGAGAATGAAAGTCGTGTGAGCGGAAGTATGCTGCCAAAACAAAAAGGGACATTCAAATTCATGGCCTTAGAAAGCAAGGAAAAGATGCTTAAACTCTATTGGATCTTAAATTCTCAACTCTCAGACTCTAATGGTGATATGATAGTTTATAGGTTTTTCCAATGAGAACTCTTCCCAATATAATGCATTCTCTTGGCGAAGAGTAATGAGCACCAGGTGCAGCGCACTTCAAGTACAGGAACCTACACACTTTTATTATTGTAGTCGAAATATTAAAACTGAAATATATTCGAGATTAAATTAAATTAACTTAATGTATCATCCACAACCAGCACCTTGTTATACTACAATAATAATCAGAGGGAGAAAAAGCTGCAGTAAATTATGTGTAAATATATCTGCATAAGAAACTCAACATAATTGGTATAAGGTTAGGTAGGTTTCTGAATCACATTCCATTGTCAATCCTTTTTAAAATCAAAGTAGCCTACAAAGATATAGAAACTTGTTACTTCTAATCTTAATTCCAATTTGATTGACTTTTTCTATAGAGACTAATGGCATTGACAGAATTAATAATGAAACATTTTACTTGAGCAGTGGTCTACATGGATAAAAGATGCCACTATATAGTACATGTAGGCATTACTATAGTTTTACAATATTGTTTGTGCAGGTAGGAACAGAGAGATGGTCAGGCAGAGAATAGAGAGAGAGAGAGAGAGACTTGTGCATACAATATACATAAATACAGATCAACTAAAAATGATGTGACAAAGAATTCCATGGACTGGAACGAACCAAAACCTACTGATACACATCTTTTCAACACACACATGGCTTTCATCAGCCTAAGTAGTTTTTCCCCATCATTTCATGACTGCTCTCCACTTACGGCGACCATAAACAGACTGTTTAGTTGCCAGCAGATGAGCAGGCTGACGATGAAAATGAAACTGAGCCGAATAAGAGGCCCCTCGCGTCTATTCACTACCCACTCTTCGAGAGTACACTCTTCTGGAAGGACTTACCTTTTACATATCATCGTCGTCCTTTTGATCCTCTACAGGAATTTCATACAGAACGATACTCCCAATAGTTTTCATTTCAACCATGTACTATACACAACACAGAGAACAGAGCCCAAACCTACCTAGCACATAGGTATGTATACTTCACCATTTTCTATTTGTTACACACTTAGCCGTCCTGACAGAAATGTAACGAAGCCATTTCTAAAAAGTTATGATCGACAATATACATTTGTTGACTGCATAATGTATGTACATACTTTACCCATGTACCTACATTGATGGCACCCCTAAGTTTAAATAAAACACTTTATGACTACACATAATCCTCCTGAACCTAATCACTCCATGCAAAAACCATTGCATTGGAATTTACTACACAGTCCAACCACCTATAACCAATAATCTTGAGCTCAAATATATATAGATACTATATAAGACATGAGGCATCTCCCACAGCAATTGGCCCCAGATTCTACAGATGCACGCCGAGGGAAAATGAGATCTAACATTTTTCAATTTCTCTAGACACTCCGTAGTAGGCAGTAGACCGGCACTATGTTTCCACTTGGATCGAACGCGAGTACATATTATTATGATTGTGTAAATATTGAATATTAAATACATAGTGTTCCTAATTATTCAAAGTATATACTAGTCTCCATCTTCGTGCGTTCCTTCGCCGTCTGTTCAATGTGATTGGGATTGGGACTGTATTATGCTAAAAAAGCCCTATGAGTTCGAGTGAAAATATAGCTTCTGGGGAAAAATTATAACTATATAGCAAACATATTGAAAAGAGGATAATGTGACTTCAAAGGATTCTCAAAGGGAAGGCGCCGCTACACTCGTGTAACGAATTTTGATTTGTTGAGAAACCAGAGTATGTAATTATGATTATGATACTGGTGTCTATGATAAAATTTACCTGCTCGAATCAAAATTGACGAAGCCGTTCTTCATTACACAAATATGATATTTCATTGGCCCTCAGAAATTCATGCATTATGAATGAGAACGACATTATTTGTTACCTCACGCTGCACATACGTTTTGTCTATCTTCAAAAAATCAATGTACCTCATGAAGACAAATCATAAAGTTGTTATAAATCCATAAATCCACTGCAAAAATCCCATCCAATACTATAATACCAAACCAAAACCAACGTACCTAGCTATTTGTTTACACTTCACATGTAGTGGGCAATGAGAACCAGAACTTCCCGCACCGCTACAAACTTGGAAAGGAACTAACAAATCAAAAATCAAAGCAAGTTTTATGTAGAATGTACAGAGGGTACGGTACAATAGATACATTATAAAAAAAAGTATTTTCTCCAAATGGTTTCAAGCCTTTACGCTTTCATCTTTGCTTTGGAGAGCGTATGTGGAAGGTACATATGCGTATTTAATACTAATAATTCATAAACAGTCATTTTCCCAGAGACTTACACAGAGAGTGGAAATCCCGACTTGAGAAGGTCTGACTCACGTCTACACAAGCACACACACACACAATATTCATATTTACGTGAAGAATAGGAGAGAAACGAGAAGAACATTATGCTCAAGCATGTGAGTACGGGGTATGTATATACTTGAGGCTAAGACAATGCTCAGAATATTTAAGACTCTCATTAATTCCGGTGCCTTCCCCGTAGCAATGTCGACGAGAGTTGGGGAGGAAAACCAAAGGCGAGACGCGAACTGCACGCTTTCGGCCGCAATTAATTTGGCTGCTCCTACTATAATGCTAATCAGCTAGAGAAAATAATATAATACACTCCCTTAATTACACAACTAAAAGCTCTGAAAAAGACCGCCTGCCTTAAACCAACACCGTCGCCATTGCTTTATTCGATTTCCATCTTTGCTTTATTTACAAGCATTGCTCTAGACTAGACCGCTTTACTATATACAGGGAAGTTTTTAGTTTTTGTAGTAGTATATGGAGTATGAGGTGCCAGGTTGTTCTGAGGATGGAGTGTATATACCTACCTACCTAAATGCTTTTCCTCGCCTACTTTTTAGTCTATTTGAAAATTAAACAGAAACAATATAAACAAAAAAATATAAAAAAATGGACATATCTATAATCTAGATGGTAGTTTAGGTATACTACAACAACAACAAAGGTTATAATATTATGGGGTACACCATCGATTGAAAATGAACTAAACCATATCTACGCGCCGAATCGGACAGATAACGCTCTGGCCTCTTACAATGTTTTCCGCCAATTACCATTGTAGACTTAAACAAGCATAAAGGGTTAATACATCATTTTTCTGTATGCACACAACAAGTAGAAAAATCCACAATGATAGACTTAATATTCTTTGTTGTTTAAAAGTAATTATTTATCAAATACATTACAAGTCTAAGTCTACAATTTGTATCCCTCGATTTTTCTACAATGCCCATTATTTAGTTCCATGACATGACGGGGCCACAAGACATAATTACCTATACACAGACCGACACATGCATATTTCATACACCATACCATTCCATTTCGCATTTCAATACGACGGTCGACATGTGGTCAACTCTTAGACGCTCTGATTTCCAATTGCAGCGGATTGATACCGCGTATATTTTGAAAAATGTCTTCAAGTATTTGTGTATTTTAATCATACGCAACATCTACGAAATAATTAATATGTGAATACCTAAGCATTTTTTTAATTTAGCCAACGTAATTTTTTAATGCGTAACATCAAAAATTATTCTCAAACTTTCTATACTGAACTGTTCTATTCTGATTGCACTGTCGTGAGTGAAAGAACAGGGTTCAAAATAAAGTTGTTGTTGGGAACGTGACAGGGAGCCCCTTCAATGTGAACTTACCAATCAAAAATTCATTAATCTATATACCAGTCAAAACATTCCCGTTCACAGAGTAACACATATAATGTTCAATAAATAGGTAGAAATGAGCATAAATAAAACCGCAAGAAGTCAAAGGTGTTCAATAATGATTTGCCGTTAGCTAACGCAAATTTGCAACCTATCCAGGGGTCAACTACTGCCTTTCCGTATCATTACGTCTTCCAGGAGAAGCAGCGATGGGTACTACTATAATATAGGCAGTATCCCTTTTCATCAGCTAAATGTTTTCAACAAATTGGAAAAATATTTTCGAGAACTCAGATAGTCAAAAACCTTCCCATTTTTTTTAGTTGAAACTTTGAAAGCGTGTAGACCAAGTGCAATCGACAGTATTTACGTGTAATTAACCATAATCAATGGTTCAAAGTTTCCATCGAAAATTGATTTTCTTTCTACAACATTTACTTGGTAACTTGGTACTCGCCTATGTCCTATGATGAGAGTGAGTGAGTGAGACAAGACACTAATTTTCAGTTCAAACTTCAAACAACCACTAATCATAATCATAAGAAGTAACACTCAAGCTTACAATCTGTAGGGTCCTTATGATTATTACAGAGGCAGCAACACAATTTTGAAAAGGAGGAGGGTTTTTAAAAATGTGGTCAAAATTTACTCCTTTACTACTCCAACACTACATTCGTTCTTTCATAAATGCATGCAACTGGGAAACGCTTAATACAAAATATATGCCATCTCAAAACCTTTGTGTCTGTCTTAACTTTCAATTCAGCAGTTAATTCCGTTTTCCAACATAATCGATAAACTTCACAACTACACTATTCAATAATAAAGCCAAAGCCATATCAGTAGTATGGTTGCAGTATCAAAACTCATTGTTTTGATTCACGAATATTGACTACGAGAGAGAGATAATAATATTTTTTGTAAATCGAGAAGCCGACTTCCAGAAAAAAATGAACACAGTCGTCGAGTCGCAGGATTGTTTATAGAACCAGATGGGGACGGCGACGAAATTCGAAGAGGACCAACATAAAATATTTTAAGCCCCGAAGAGGAAAAAAAATGAGGGGAAGACACATTAAAAGGGAAAACGTGTAGAAGATTGAAATATGTATGTAAGTGGCGTATATATACTGCAAAGATCAAGCTACTTACTCTCTTCTTCGTTGATCCTGTTTTGAGAAGAAAAAAAACTTTACTATATAATATAATCCCTTTGTTCCGCTACGCGTGGCATTCTTCTGTCACTCTACACACAAATTTAACGTACAATCCCTCAAAGAAACACTCAACCAATCTGTTTATCCCGTCACTTACGATACCACCATTATTTATACTCTTATCACAGCCTACTGGAACCCATACGATATATTCTACATACGAATCAAATCACATTTTATAGGGATGTTTTACACTTTTTTTACATGACCTATTAGACCTACCTACCTACCTACCTACATAAATATAACGAATATACGTGCAATATAAAAATCGACAAAGGGCCACTATAATTATAACTATAACCATCCAAACCTGACTGACTAATATATTGACTATACCTAATCCGGGGAATCTCCGTGGTGTCTCCACAAACCCACTTTTTAAGCTGATATATAGTATTTACATTATGGTCCTTCATATTTACATTCAAGCTTTACGCTCTGTACACACACGCATCAATTTTGATATAAGACATAATACAAGTATGCTGGTAACTATAAGCTATTTAGATAATAGATTTAAAGCCAATCACAGGTCAGGTTCCGTTACTTTACCGTTCAAATTATAATAATCCGCGATCAATACTAAAGTTCAATGAGATACGTGCCAATAAGTTAAAGACTAACGCATCAGTCCCAATCGTATGCCGCTTTTTATTCAAGAAGATTACATATTCGTATAGGTAATTCCTGCATAGCAAGCCAGATAAAAATAAAAAATATCGAAGATTTTTGTGTTGTTACTTTTGGTGGCCGTGACTAATACAGTTAATGCGAAGCATATAAGTTGATGTAGCATATTAACCGATTTTCAACATAAAACCTTGAAATTGGAAACGAGTTCGCTTATATATGTACCTACAATATCCTTCCGTAAAGACGCATATTAATCTTTAGTTAAACTAACCGCACTTCATTAATTAAACAAGATATTGCAGCTTTTGGACCACTAAATCCAGAATAGAAACTCACAAGAGGTTAATCTTCCAGGTAGGTAAGTACCGTAGGTAATATGTCAACTAAAGCAATACGCAAAGGGCAGACAGACAGGTGGGCTACAATAATGTATGCACAAAAATACGTTTTGACTCACTGCTGCAGTCGCAGTCTGAAATTACAACTTACAACTATGTAGGTAAAACCCTCAGACATTGTTTTATGTCCATGTCCATGATTAGCATGAAAGACTGACTAGTGAGAAGCTATAAATGTGAGTGCAATAATATAGGCGCGCGTAAACATTGTGGAGCGATGCACACATTATCCATATAACTTTGCTTTCATCTATAAACGAGAGAAGAACATGCACTGGATTTTCATTCTCAGATCAACCCTGTATCTTAAAGGCTAGGAGTCAAGCAAGTATTATGGCAATTTAATTATTACCCATGCAACTTTAATTTATTACTCAGAGGCACATACCTATAAGAGATGCCACTCACTCCTATATATAAGACATCCATCAAAACGTCATTCTAAAGGCAAAATTCGATTCACAAGAAGAATTCATGACGTAATTGCTTTTTACATAAAGCACATAAGGAGATGTGTAGGTAGTAGGTATGATTTTAATATATTATATTGTGAAGATTTTCCAGCACACACTGTATTTTTCTAAGGCATTTAAATTTAATTCCATCTTAAATCATAAAACCCACACGTCCTAAATCTGTATTCTGCAAAATATGTCTGTCAGAAATTCCCATTCATTCAACTTACAAAATTTCAATCAGTCGCCCAACACAATGCATTACGATACACTTTTGTTCATTAATAAATTCCTAATTAGATTCACAAACAGCCAAGAGCCGAACTGGTAACTCATAACATATGTACTCATTTTAGCTGTAATTGTAACATTTTTTTTACTTGAGAAAAACGAAAACGAAAACGACCCGCAGTAGTAATTATGCACTAAAGCTAAAGTTACATACTGGATTTTACACCCATTTCGCCGTTGTGTTAACTAATGGAATGGAACATATAATATGTACAATCTATCTATATATTATGTTCTGGTAGGAGCGAGTCCGTGTCAAAAACTTTTACCTGGAAAACGAGCCGTCAGTGAGCTCCACCTTATTTATCCTTCTTTATTTGCCTTACACTGATTGCAGTTCCCACAGCATGAACATAGGAGCAGAACCCAGAGACGAACGGAGCACTTTTCTCGTATTTAGTATTTACTATATACAATAATCACTCTCAATTCTCAATAAGAAAAGGCAAAGCAAAAAGGAAAGGATTGAGAGAGGAAGACAGTAAGCACTTTTAGAAAAAACAGAGTCAGTGTTCGTCGTCAAAGTACCATCAAGTATATACAGACAGAGAGGAGATCCAGCCTTTCTTGACTCACATTCAAAAAACCACGTGCCAATCATCATCATCAAAGTCATACGTTATTATTCTCTCGACTCTATAAATCCTCATCATCGCCACACACAATCAATCTTTCACTCAAGTCTCTCAACAAGACAGGACCAGCAACATCCCTCCAAATTAAGCTCACTCTCCTCAGCTCAAATTATTTAAAGACCAATCGACTCACTTACATAGGTATATACATAATATACATAAGCACTCCAACCATCATGAAACTAATGGTCATGTAAAGTAAACATGCTTGGGCTTGTGTTAAACGTTTGGGTGGAAAAAAAGTAAAACTTTTTCGAGTCCTCTTACCTATTATTATACCTTTCAAAAACCCTTCACAAACCTTATCCCTATCCCTACCCTAACCACCAAATTCATTTAGCTGTAACTCATCATCCTAACAAGAACTTCTGTGGTGTAACCAAGACTGTTTCTGTTTTTTTTTCTTCCCCGGCTGTGTGTACGTTATAGTGTGTACAACACACAAACCAAGTGGGAACAAGGAGCATAGGGTTACAATTACTCCCGAGTTCAAACGCTATAACATTTACCCCGACAATTGTAAGGGAGGCTCCCACAAATAATATCTTTTATTAACAGTCCGCTCTCTTTCTGTTCTCTTGTGTTAGTCATTGTGTATACTCACAAACTAATCCCTTTACACAACAAAAGTGAGGAAACTCAAAAGTCACAGGGTTTATTGATTTGTTGAGTTCTTTTTTTTTGAACAAGTTCCTTTATCCTTTATCTCGTTTCGGTGCTGTTATCTAACGGTTACAGTGATACTAAACAAAAGTATCAGAATTTTTCATTTGTAACCATTAAATATAGATTGATACTGTATGTAATAAGATTTATCGTCTGTGAAGAATCAAAATGGCCCATATCCATTTTTAGCTAAAAGCAATATCCACTATCTACAAAAATATTGAAATATGTCTTGAAATCATTTAAATAAAACGTTTTATATTTTTTTAAAACATGTAAATCGAACATTTTGCACTTTTAAAAAATTTGTAAATAGAACATTTACATTTTTCAAAAAAATAAAAATAGAACATGTTACGCTTTCAAAAAACTGGTTCACATTTTACGCATGTTTCTTATTTTTGTTTTATGACATATCTCATTTTGATTCTAGCTTAAATTGGGTTTAGGCCATTTTGGTATTTCACAGACGATATTATGTTTATTATTAAGTTTAACATAGTAACTTTATTTTTAATATACCCACCTAACTATTTAATTCCTATTTTAATCCCATGACTACTACAGTTCAAATAAAATTCTACAAGTAACATAAATGTAAGTTTTCCAAGGAGTTAGTACAAGCGAATAAAAAAGCAATGAGGGTGAACTTCATACTCTGACGCTGTAAAATGATCCCGATTAAATTGAGGTGAGGTAATTCTCTAATATGGTCTTAAAAAAAAGGTCTAAGCAATTTCTTACTCGATAATCAAGGAAGGACTAGGCTCTTTCAGGTAGGGCATTACGTTTGTAGGCTTGCTCAGCTAGTGCTCACTGAAGAGGCAGATACAAGAGTCGATAAAAAGCAATTAATAGAAATGACTTGAAAGGTTGACTGACAGCTTAAGCTACACGGAACTAATCCTTCAACACCCTGACGACTCTGACGGGAGATAATGAGTGATAACATACATGCTAATCCATCGAACTAATCACTTAAACACGCATCCGAGAGAGAAAAGATTTCAGCAACGCTCTCTCCGTTTTTTGGTTTCATTCTTATTTCATTTCCAACCCGGCCGGAGAGAGCTCCCCAGTTAAAAGTCTGGATTGACACGTATTAGTACAGGGGGTAGGGAGAACATGACAACCAAAATTAGGTGGTAACTCTTGTTCTAGCAATCAACATGATGAAGCAAATGCGGACCGGAAGTAGTCAGTATTTAGCTTTAGTTCTGGGATTGACCAGCACCATAGGGCCGAAGTTAATTGTTTCTTTAGGGCGTTTAATTTGACTAACTTACATACTTAGGTAGTAGGTCCATAGCTATTTAGGTCCTCGGATGCAATCCTTGAACACTTAAGAAACTGAACAGGAAGAGTTTAAGAACTTACTACACAGTAAGTTTAGGTTCATAGTAATCTAGACCATCTGTGATCGTAACCTAACCCAGTTTAATTAATACTGGAGTCAGTAAGGAAGCATGTATAACATAGGCACTCTGTACAATCATGTACGTTTGTAGACTACATGTTAAAAATTAAACTGGAAGTTTAAGGGCAGCAATTACGTAATACGCCTTTTACAACACAAACATTAAACGTGTGTAGGTGCATACATATCTACGTACCTACCTCATTATATACATGTCTCCCATTGAAACAAAACCCCATAATTTAATTTCCTAAATGAAGGTTTATCCCCAGAAAAGAACTCAAATTCTAGAAACTGTAGACACTACAATTACAAATTACGCAAGGACCTACCTACTACATAATATCCTTGACTACATATTCTTAAGAGACGTATATTTGTTCTATGGATTTTTTGCAACTCAAATTCTTTGTCAAACTGACGACGATGAGACTAATCCGGTGGTGTAATGAGTCAACTCATGATCAATGATCATAATTCAAACCGAAGAGTAAACGCAAATGTAGTCAAACACTGGAATTTTATTGAGGCAGACAAACACACAGGGCTAGTGGCTGGGGGAAATGGGAAGAAGTGAGACTGGTACTGGTGAGAGAGCATAGTAGAGAGAGAGAGAGAGAGTTGCTGTATAAGTTTTCTTGTACTGATTATGAGTCTCTTCTAGAATATTTAGCTCTTCACAGATATTTGTATTTGTGTGCACGAGGATGTGGTCGGAGTTCACTTAAATATGGGAATTGTGGCGCCAGGGCGACCGGAACACAACAGGGGGTTCCTTCTCATCCGCAGACGCACAGCCTTTTGCTTTTCGCTCGATGAGTGTCCATCTCCAAGATACCTGGCATGTCACAGCTGGAGAACCACTTCACATCGCATCCTATCACAACGGACCACATCCCGCACATGTTTTCCTCTGACCAGAGCACCAGACAGTTACAAGGAAAGGTCTCATCCTTGAAGATCATCTACTTTTAAGCATCACTTTCACTTCCAGTACAGAGAGTCCAGCCTCAGCCTTTCCCCCATTCTCTCATATTATAAGCAAGCCTCCCTAAACATCCTACTACACGTAGTGATGCAAATATCCCTTACCTAACTTAATTATGAAAAAACCATAAAGCTGAAAGACGTCCTTTTCCCCATAAATTCCGATTAGTTCAGAAAGTATTGATATGTGTATTGGGAAACGTAACCTGAGCCCTTCTGCCTCTGAGTCAGAGACAAACGACGACTAGAGGAGAGTTGTCACAACCTACGTATGTATAAAGGTAAAGTGTCCCTGCAAGACACATTCTCAAAGCAGAGCTCATGGGCTGATCATGATGATATCAAAATGGGCAAAAGAGAAACTTAAAAGAAGGACACAGGGGGTTCCTCATTACCACATAGGCAAGACACAGCATGACCTGACGAATTACCAAATCTACCAGTAGTAGACATCACGGAAACGACAGTGGAGTTCCCTCAATAATTTTACGACTGCACCATAAAAACCCAAGCACTATGAATCAACTATTCCGAACCTTCGATTTCCAACTGGTTTTATTTACTCTGGCTCTCAGTTCAAATTTTTTTTTGTCTATACACATGCCTCATCAGTCTTCATAGTATTATAAGAATTGATCAACCATTAAATTTTCTTCGTGTCAGTGTTGGCATTCTAAGCTCTCGTGGAGACTCTATCAAAATCAAAATAAAAAGGTCAAGTAAATCGGCATATAAATTGATAAATGAACTGAATACCCTCCCCTCCAATAAAATTCAACTCAATTAACAACAGGGTAAATTAACTTAAGCGAATTACTCTTACTTTAGCATTGCATTCAATTTCGACCACCTCCACCTCCAAATCCAAATCCAGCATATCTCCAGTCTCTTACTATTAGCAGCTTAATCATTCCCGGAAACACAATTATGGTGGACAGCGTCAGCCTATTTGAAGGTACAGAATTGAAGGTACGCTCACCCAAGGCTCAAGACTATTTAATATTCTAGTGCTATAGAAATGAATACATAACAACGTTGGACAGTATCTAGTATCTAAACCGTACGTAAGGACAGTACTGTATCTCTTTGCTTGATTAAGAAATACAGGTTGGACTCGATCAGACGGACAGAGCATAGCTGATGTATAATGTAAATATTTAAAAAAAAAGAAGGAAAAGGACGACTGAAGAAAATTCTAAACAAACATTGTTATGTGGAAAAGCGACGGAATACCACACCTATTGCATGTGAATGCCTGGAATAGTTTAAAAGGGAATCTTCCTCCAGTTGAGGATCATAGCTGTCATTTAAACAACGCAATAATATGGATGTCTCATAGTTACGAGTAAAACAAACACGGCATGATACCCTGGTGAGAGGTCGGCCTCAGGCGGCACAGGCTCTCGCACTCTCCACAAACTCACAAATCCTTCTTTCGTATGCATACTCACGGCCACTACTACTACTACTACGACTACTACGACTACTACTACCACCACCACCACTACTGATATACTAGTCAAACAAATGTCCCTATGTACTTACATGCTACACATACATATATGAACTTTAAGGGAAAGCCTGACTCACATAATCAAACTCCAGAGCTCCAGACTATTTCTTAGACAGTTTTGCTGCTGCACTGATCCTCCACAGTCTACAGTCTACAGAATCTACACAGTCGCCTACATTACATTTTGACTACGACTGACCCAAGTGAACTCTGGATCCTCTCACAAATAATGAGAAGAATCTTAACCAAAACCAAGACCAAAAGCTGAGCTTCTTCGAGAAAAAAAATTAAAACAAAACCTTTAGCCAGTTCTCCCGCGCTCACATTTATCTACACAATATCACATCACATGCATTAATAGAATCATAAAATTGATCATGTCAAAGAAGTAGGTCTAATAAGCCGAACATAAAGTTTGACTCTCGAAGCTTTCCCAAAGAATCCCGGCCACTTGTTAGCAAAGCACTATTTATCAGTGGATAAATAATGTGATATATTTTATACTTTTGTTCAGGCAAAACACCTTTGATCTCATCACAATTATTCAAATTAGAAACAACTTGGCTGCTATTCTTTCATTCTTTTCACTCATTACCATTTTTACGACAGTTCAAATTCACTATTTCACTTATTTCTTAAGTTACATTTTACTACATGCCCTCCTTACACGCGGGATTGAACGGACAACTCGGATAGGATAGGTAGGTACATGGTTACAAAACTCTTTTAATAATTGTGTCTTACGATTAGTAATTCGTTAAATATTAAACATAATTTTTGTTAAGCTATAAATATACTTGAAGACTGTATTAGAAATAATTGACTTATGTGAGATAAATAATAATGTGCGACTATCTTAATACTAAGCAAGTGCTGTCCATACCCCGTGTAGTAAAGGTAGTAGCAGTATCGTTGTGTAATTGTGACAAAGTCAAAGCCACGTGTAGCAGTGATGGGATGCCCAAGTATGATTCTCCAAGCACTGTGAGAGCTAATCAAAGGCTGTCCTCGCTAAATCAAGACTCAGTGTCCTCTCGTAATTCAGCTCAATCTGGAATCTCCATTGTTGGGCAAGAGATACATAGAGATAGAGTGAGATGAACTTAAGTCCTGAGCGAGGACTTCATACATATGCATATAATATGTACGTGTGTATAGGCATGGCTATGGATATTTGACAATTACTTTACGAGTTAACTCTCGTCGTCTCCCATCGTCCCAGCTGACAAATGAGAGTGACATGCTGTGCTTGTCAAGGTTACAACAATGCCCACATAGGACATATATTGTCATGTAATATCAGCTCCTTACAGAGTCATGTGGACTCCAACAAAAGGGTTAGTACTACTCTCAGCTCGACAGCCAAAACATTTACCTTATTTACACCTAAATTTCACAGTTTCCAAACCAAGAAGAAAAGGCTAAAATATTTTTGACTGGACAAATAAACACACAAGGAGTACTACTAACAAGCCGTGGATTAGCGTCACGTCATATTCACCTCCAACTTTACAAATCGTGACGCATATTAATCACGAAGCACCAACGAAGGATCCTCCTCCTTCTAAAAGTTTTACTCCCTGCATCACCAAAACCAAGACCAAGAAAGAACAAACCAAATCATGATATGCTATTGTGATATGTAGTACTACGTGTAGGTAGGTACCTACTACTACTTCGGACTATACACGTAAAACTTTTATCATATAATTGCCAATATCGAGTAAGCAATAAAACTATAAATATTTAGTACCACAATTTAGACCTATACCGATTTAGTGTAAATCCAAAAATTAAAAGGAATGCAATTTATTTCAAAATGAGAAATAATTATCAGTTATACGTAGCTTATAATACAAGTTTAAATTGGATGCTCTATAATTTTATGTAAACTGCACAATTTTTAAACTTAAAGTTTGAAGTAAATCCTTGTATGTTTCAGAACATAACGAAACCCTGTAGCTTTCGTAAAAACATCGATAATAAAAACCATTACTGCAGAGTTAAGTTTATCTTAATCGTATTGAATCTTCAGTTTTCTTGTACAAGCTCATAGAGGTATTCACAGGTGTATGTAAATTCATTTGTACCTCCTTTAGATAAGTTGATTCCTCACAACACATTTTATACCACAATCATCGGAAAATATCTGAGACAGCCTTGTTGAGGGTCTAACAATTTATCCTCAATAAAAACCTCAGTCTCATGGAACTTGATTAATTGCAACATCATTAAATATTTTCAAATGTTCATAGCTACTCCTCCACATCCCAATTTGTATTTGTATGATTTTTTTTAGTCTTTATAACAGAACGAAGAACCTAAATATGTGTGTACGTGCTGACGATTAAGCATTCACCAATAAAACCACTTAGACTTACCTACTTAATATTCAAAATCAGATAAATAATAAACCGTTTGTAACATTTATTTACATTGGTGATCAAGAGAGGGTTTTCGTGAATAATCCCGCACATTCCAATCTAGTAAGAACTATCGAGCTGAGACTAGTGGGAAAGGTTGCAGGCGTTTTTTGATATTTCCCACTCGTTTAGCTATACGGAAATGGATTTGATTCTCTATAGAATTGGTATAGACTTCTTAATAGAATTTTTCAGATATTTCTCTATAGAATTTTCTTTTCTTTCTTGCTAGTGGCTTTAGAATTTCTAACTAGAATTAATTTTCATACATCTTTATCGCATTTAATTTTATTTCTGATTGGATATTTTGTATATTGGTAAAAGTATAAGAATATTATGACTCACCGGATACGTAACGATGTTATTGGCACTAGGCTGATTTAAAACCAAAATTTGATTCAAAATCTGCCTAGTGCCAATAACATCGTTAAATATCTAGTAAGTCATAATCCTTATTTTTTTACCCTTATACTTCTGCCTCACCATTCGAACCTTACTTTTACTTATACATTACAGATATTTGGCACACACAAAATTAGACTTCAACCTAGTGCCGTGATATTTTAAGTTGTAATTTTATTAAAATTGTAAATTTTTCACCATAAGAATGTAATGATAAAAAATTTACAATTAGAATTAAAACTGTGAATATTACGGCACTACTTCAGCCTTCAACTGCAGCTTTAAATGCTGATTTTCACTATGAATATGACACAGGGCAGGAATGAAGTAATTTAGCTGTTTACACATTGTAGAACGTGGCCAAAAACCCATGAACACAGCAGCTAGAAGTAACTGACTGTTATCGTATGTTATTCTAGTTACTGAACTATTCCACCTCTTTATTTATAACTCCTAAAATATAAATTAGGGAGAAAAGAAGAAACTAAACTTGAATTTTCAACAATTTAAAACCTAACGCTTCTGGCTTACTTGTTAGAAGAACGAAGTGAGAAGTTCTGAGTTTCAAATCTCTCCGCAATCCTATAATTTTACGAACGATGCTCGTATTGGCTGGACCTGTGTGGGGTGACGGGAATGAATTGGGAGCTAGCGACGTAGATGTAGTATTAAGGGGCCGGACAAAAATGACGTCACCCAAATTTACCAAATTTTTGGACCCACCCACCCACCTTGTCACCCTCTTAAGCATTGCGTAAATGACTATCTTTAACATAGGGTGTCATCTTTTTCGAAGTTACCCACCCTCAACGTGGATGAGGTCATTTGTGTCCAACCCCTAAGTGCCGGAGTCAAAATGTGCTACTATGTAGTACATGACAGGCAGAGTGCGCATGAGCACACAATGCTGTTCGGCGAGACGGTCTTAAGAGAAATGCGCCTTTTTGCCTTACATTCAAATTCTATAGGCAAAAGTTAAGAAAATTCTTATGAGATGATTTGTATTAACAATTTCGATTTCTATAAAGAAATTGAAACATCTCTCGGTAGAATTAGTCTATTAAGACTATTAATATTTATTTCCCTATAGAATACAATAGCAGCAGTCCTTAAAGAACCGTACTCTTAGGCCACGCACAAAATATTCTTTTACGAAAATCGCTAAAACTCTTTTAAGATTACTTGCATTTATAAAAACTAGATTTCTAGTAAGAAATTGAAAAAATTCTTACTAGAATGCGTCTTTCGAGCCAAAATTAAAACATTCTATATAGAATACGTTTATTTCTACAGAGAATGCTCCTCACTAAAAATTTCTCTATAGAACCCACTCCCACACGACGTGCGGGATGCTACTAGGTAGGTTGGCTAGGTATATATTCTCTAGAGAGTAATATTTAGCATACAGTAGAAGTGTATATACGGGTATAGTAGTCGCCTAAATCTACCTAGTACCTATCTATATGCTACAACTGCCTACCTCCAAGCAAGCTCGGTAGTACCATTAAGGTAGAAGTTCCGTGAATAATGAGCACCTCAAAAATGAAAATGGTAAGTCAGAGCCTGGACTCTGGAGTTTGTAAAGCAATAAAGTAGTACTAGTAGTTTCAGTAAATATTGGTCAAAAAGTTGTACTGTATGTAAAGCTTGAAGGGCTCCAAGATGCATTACACATTCATGAAACAATAAATTATCAATAGAATCACGGACCCATCCTCAGTTAGTATAGCTCCCACATCCATTCAAAATGAATTACAACCAGCAGTAAATCTTCTTATGGAACTCTGGTGATAAGACAACTGTTTACATATGCACAACAAAACCCACTAGCTCCTTAAATTGCGTACAGCTTAGCTTCCAAAACAAGATTGGCAACTTCGCCTTGCGCACGGTTATACTAATCTAATCCTCGTCACAACTAAATATCTTTGATAATACAAGTTTGTCTACACTTACTCCCAAACACAAAATATCTTACTGATATAATTCCTATCTCTGTTTATGTTTTTTTTTAATTTACACCAAAAAAAAATCCGAATAATAAAATAGGACTGCCTTTCCTCCCTTCTTCTAAGCTCAGCAATGCCCATAGGGCTAGACGTACAAATTCAAAACAAATATTACCAAAAATACAGATACAATTCTTCAATTTATAATACAATTATTAATTATACATAGTTTATAAATAATATTACACATATCTGGAGCTTCAGTCTGTAGGCAACTTTATTTACTGTATCCCTTACTATATGGGATGGTCCTAAAAGAAATCGGGATCTTTAAAACGAAATATCCAGCTTTTAAAAAAATCCTCATTTTTCGTGGACAATAATACAGGTCACAATCAATCTAATGCCTTTTAAACCAAAAATACATAATAGCAGGGCTCCAAATGAAATCTTGAGCGACGGAAATTTCACAGCTAGTAATATATATGTAGGACATGTAAAGGTTCTCCAACGCACTGGATACCAAAAATAAGCCACGCGATAATAACGAGAGACATACAAATTTCTATTTTTCTACAAAATTCAGCCCCATAAAAAGTTTACCTATGAAATACACAATGGACAATGAAGTGGCAGCCAGATGCCATGCCACCAGCATTCAATTCAGCTTCACATCACAGAAGCCAGTCAGTTTATGGTTATTTGTATTATGTTTGGCTCGGCTATTATTCCTTCCCCATAACAATAAGACTTACCTACATGGAGGAGAACAGAACATATACTTTGGAGTCTATAACCAAGAAGCTTATTGTTATTACCGCTATTTAAAGAAGGATCTGCAGCTAATCCCAGACTCCATATACATATTTCATACATCCAGCTAATATTATATATTTACCGAAACTACCGAGTGTTGTCTCTTGGCCAGATAAGGCATGACCACTGGTTTCTTGTTCCACTATCTTACTATTCCAGACTGTACAAAATTTACTCATTATACAAGTAGCATTGCTATTACCTACTCTTATTTACATAATCATAATCGTGCAAACACAAAAGCGCATAGTATAATGCTGAACTGAAATTGAATGCTTCCAAGATATAGATAAGTCACGAAATTCACACGATTTTAATTCTGAACCATGCCTAATGTAATTCCCTCTATATTCATGAAAGCTATTTGTTCTATGACCACTATATAAAGCTCCACTTCGGTGAAGGATGTGTAAGGAGATTAAAAAGGAGGGAGGGAAGGATAAAATTGTAGCTACTCTCGCTTTCTCTCTGCCAGTAAAATGTCAAGTTTATTATAAAATAAAAATTGCGTAGAGTCAAAATTAATGTGTACAGAATAGAAACATTGATCAACTTCAACTCTAGATACAATACTACACAATTTTGATGGACATAAAAATCACAAAAATATCCGTTAATGAATTTGAAGGTAATATCATGCGTTATATATAATGCTGTATTTTTTGATGTCCAGCCAATCTGAACTGCCTCAGAAACAAACAAAAAAATAAAAAAGGTTTAAGAGAAAAATGAAGGAAGGAAACCTTTTTTTGTCCGTACGTCTCTCTCTCTCTGTCTCCTACCACTTGAATACATCTATCAGCACGCTGATGTTGATGCTCAGAAGTAGTGGGGGAAAAAAGCTCAAAAACCTCAACTACAGCTGACTGACATGATACAAATGAATGAAAAGTGTATAGGATGAATAATCTCACGTATAAAGAACGCATGAACTCGCGCAACTTTGGAATTCAATGATCTAGCAGGAAATGAAAAGTGATCCTAATAAATCTTTGTGTCTTTCCTCACGTAAACCCGTACATCATTCACTCAAAATCGGATAATTTACCCATGTGCCTAAAAAGCAAACAATTTTTATAATTCTTGTTTACCTTACTATACGAACTACCAAGAGGTAATGAAAATGAAGACGTCTAGTTTGTTAATTCCGGCCTGAATCCTGAACAGGCATTTAAATGTAAAACATATAGGGATATAGACTATAGTGTGTGGTATACGTAACGTTATTGCTATTTTAAAAACCTTACTGAAATAGGTGTATTATTAGTACTATAGGGATATTAAAGTAACTACGGCTATATATTAAGGCACGTATGATATGTGGCCAAGAACTCGAGGTACCCGGTAATCAATTACCTATGTCAATACTATGAAGAAAATTACTCTGTATAGCATCTAACTATAAGTAGAATCCCTATAGCTTAGACTCAATAATGTAAAGTTCCCCTTTAAAGTAACACGTAGTGTAAATTTTAGGCTATCCTTAGTGTACAACACTGTAAAGCTTATATTTTGAATAAAGCTGTCTTTCTCTCCTGTATGACTCAATGTATTTTGAAGGGTTACCCAAATCTGTACTGTGTGATTTCCAACTTGCAAATTACAATAGCATCCGCACAGAAAAACAAAAACAAAGGAAAGGACCAAAGGACCTAAGTCTACAAAGAAAGAAAGGATCGGGCTCGTAGCTTTGAATTCCCATTTAATGTAATTCACAGAAATAAATAATTAAAAAGTATAATACAAATAACGATAGGCAGATTTTACGCAGTAAGTAAGTAGGCACTAACTTTGGAAATAAAGATTGTATACATATTATGGGCTACATGGAAACATTTGAAGCAATTTGAGTTTTATTTCAATTTAAAGCACAACCCTGTTGGCTCCTTGATATAGCGACCACCCACAACCCATAAGATACCTACTCCTCAGCCGACACATGCATGATTAAGTAATGACCATGGTTGATGAGGCAAAGATATATTGCAGGGTCCTACCTTACCTACAGTTACAGTCTTCGTCGAGCGCTCGCTCAATGTTGTAACATTGGACTGGACTTGGATTTCGGATACCAAAAACAATCCATTTATAAATACACACGAGAAAACTACGCAGGGGATAAAATCCTTATATGAAAACCCTCAGGTTTGATACAGGGTATATAGCTACACAGATACTAGATATGCTCACGTTTCCAAAAAATCCACGTCGAAACTATACAGGCAAAGCAAAAAGAATAATAAAAAAAACTATACATTGGAAAATTTAACTGAGAAACTGAGACAAGAGTAAAAGAATACAGATATCAGTGTGTGCGCTTGTCTGTTTGTTTGCCGCTGAGCCTTCTTAACATTTCTTCTCAACTTCAAAAAACCCCAAGTCCAACTCCGAGAGTAGTCCGACCCAACTTTTTAAGGCTCTAACTCTGGAGTCTGGAGATAGACTGAAGGAGATTACATTAGGAGGCAGAAACCCGGAAAATATTCGCCTTTATTTCTATAAATTTTGAGCTTGCCCGTCCAAGTATAGCGTGATGAAAACTGAAGGAGTTCAAAGGGCGATAGTATCACAAAACCATAGTGTTCCCTTGGAAAGATACAATATTCCTACTGAGCAAGCTGTGGGGTAAGTTCATACTGAATCCTGTGCCAAGGGTACTTGAGCACTTGAATAAAAAAACATGAATGATCTCTTAAGTGAACCATGTAACTCTGAGACCAACATGCAATTCGGTCTCTCAGTCAAATCCTTTCCATTATCATTCCAGTAAAAGTTGATTACATTAAAATTCTACAAAGTACAAAACTTTTATGTATGTATGTAACCTACACAAACCATTCCAACTTGAACTACCTTACTAACAATGGAGGTAAGCATACAAACAATTCTGAACAACTACCTATCTAACCTTTTCAATCAACTCACAGGATACAAAGAAACCTCTTATATTTTTAGTCTTATTCGCGGTTTAAAAAAAGTCCTGCAGGAGGTTCTATACGTCGTCAGTCCCTGTAATCTTCTGGCACTCATAAAATATTAAGCCATACATAATACTAAGCCCCTATTTATTGTGCTTCATACAGGTAGGTACCTACTTACATTTACAGTAAACTACAGGCACCTGCACTATTATAATATCCCTGCTCTATTTTCATTTCAAAATGTGCAGTTAATTTAAAAAATATGCAATAATTGATACATTTATTACATTAACATTAAAAAAGCCGAAAAATTCTTATGTCAAATATGTAGTACGGAAGCTTATTTTGTAAGTACAATTAAATAAATTCTCTGCCCACCTAACAGGTGTGAATACTAATGCGGAGGGAGCAAAACTAGAACTAGAAAAATTTACTCATGGGTTGTTAATATACAGTAAATAATTCAAATTCAGTCCAGCATCTACCGACCCTTCACTGCTCTGATCTGCACTGCATTGCCAAGTGAATTGGCATTTTATTTTATAGTCAGTCGTACATTAATTCTGCTAGTCATTATCCAAATCCAAATATCATAAATTGATGCCGCAATCTTAAGTTGTGCATTTAAGTCTCTGTTGTCAAACACCTAAATTCTTGTAATCTAATCCAAACACAGAGAGGAGTTATTCAGCCACTTAAAGGAAATATGCTAACGAGTAATGAAGAAGTTTGAGCTTGAGAGAGGGAGAGAGATATGTATGTAGGTACCTTCACTGGTAATATAATTATGAGATGAGACTCACCTCCTAACGATCTTATAATATAACATCACAATAAAAAATATTATACATATGTGTGGAGCAGTATACACATTTTATTGTACACGATAGCGCGATAGTCAAAATAATATATTGATGTGTAGGTCTCAATGTTAGTTATTATACTGATATTGATACGTACTCCCTTTTAAATGAACTATAGCCACTTCACTAACTACACACAATCAACATTGTTGAATTCAAATGATATTACAACGACTATGACTATGGCAGTGATATAAATTACCTATATATGTAAATTGATAATGTTATACATCGTTAGGAATTCAAACATCAAAGTGTACTGTAAAAATCCATATATTCAATATTTTAAAAAAGTGACTAAATGAATCTAAACATGATTTTCGTGCCTTTTACAGACAGTTCCTCTCTCGAAACGTCAAAAGAGATTGCCCTAGAATGATTTCCCATCATGAATTTTAGAAATTACAGAATTAAAATATTCTCATAGAGTATTCCCCTCACACTGCTCAACATATATATTATCCATGTTGTGTGTGCACATAGTTGTTGTTGTTGCTGTTGTTGTTACTATCACATTCAAATTCGCGAGCAACAAGTGGTTTTTTTAACGTTCAAGTTGGAGTCATATATCGTACAAAAGTACCGAAGAAAGTCCAAAAGACTAGTTTTTATTTGTAAAATCCTTAATTCCATTTTCTATTAGGTACGACTCTATACGATCGTTCTCTTTCCTTTTTAGTTAAAAATTCAATGTTTCTTGTCTTCCTATTATGTCGTCAATAAACCAAGCATTGCAATTGCTGTCCTCGTAGTGTCGCGCAGGAACAGAGGCCTATAGGTACATAAGTATCAAGTGACAATTTACATCTTGTACATAATCAGTGATGCACGTCGCATAATTCTGTTCTCATTTCATCTTCATATATATATACTTATGTAGGTAGTTCACAAGAGCTTAAATGTTTTTTTCTTGTTATTTTTTTTTTCTATTTCATTTTAGCAAACTCAAGCACTTTGCCGTGATGTAATTACACTGCACTACAATGGGAGACGATTCCGAAAAAAAATGTACACAGAGTCAGAATATGGTGACGGTGACTGCGACCGTCATATTGAGCCAAAAGCTGAGAGGACAAAGAGAAATACGTAGAAATACAAATGCAAATTTGATTGAGCAACTTGTTTCAGAATTCGTAAAAACTTGTCAACAGGACAAGTTAACATATTTTATTGTGCAGAACATATTGCCAGTATGGATTAAAAAAGACAGCTAAATGCACACAAATGAACGTTTACATTGTAAAAACATTCTGAGGTAGAAATCAATTATCTTTCTTACCTCTGGCTTTTGGTTGAGTCTGACTCGAAGAAATCATCGTCAGTCCATGCTATATGCTATATGCCAGTCCCAGGGTAGGGAAGACGTTAAAAAAGAAGAAGACGAAGAAGAAGGTCTGCCTGTCACAAAAAGTTCTTGAGCACTTGAGCCATTGAATTCCAGCTCCCAGCTTGACTAAAGGTCTTTCATTTTTTCAATGTTTTACAACGTGAAAGGTAATAGACCGACGTCGACCTACCACTGAATTATGCAAATTACTGAACCAGAAGAAGTGGAAGACAATCAATCATCATCATAACACTAATCGTTAGTTTCAAGATGATATTTTCTCTAATGACTATAATCCAATAATTTTCAATAAAGCACACACTCAGGCCTCAAGCCACAAATCTCGAGGAGACCCCACTCGTGAAGCTTCAAAACTGCCTCAGTCTATAAAACCATAGAAGAGCACATTCACTATAATAATGGAAGTAGGTACCTACCTACAAGTTTCCCGTCCTATCTCGGTAAACAAAAATACAACATACATACAAAAATGTTACATTTATGACCCGTTAAAAGAACGGTCAAACCAACTAAATCACCGATGCTCATACACACACGGCGTGTACCTTACTTTTTTTACCTTACATGCGCAGAAATAAATTGATTCAAAATAACTACTTTCAACTTCAACGTTTTAGACCATTCAAATCTATAGGAAGTTGTACAAGTCCGCCGACCGACTATTATATTTACTCACACGAGAGAGCGCTTAATGGTAAAACTCAAGAGAAAAATAATTCCACATTTACAAGTTATACCTATTCATGACATGACATAAAGGTTTAGAATCCGTGAGACAAAGGGTAAAAAGTCAAGTATCTCCTCTCGACCGACGAAATGACCATTTACCGCCCATGAAAAATGTGCTCAATTTACGAACACGTAACATTTTCCTCCATTTTATCATTCCCCCATAAATTATATTCAATGGAGGCGGCGAATAAATAATTTACCATTTAGCATTTATCCCATTCAAATTATTCAGAGTCTTAGAGGAGAGGTGCTCATAAACTTTTAGTCACCGCTGTACGCTTTTGTACAGGAATAACAAGAGTTGCATGCTAACGGTAAGACGTAAGATATGGCAGGTCGTGGTCGTAGTACAGATACCAGAATAAAATAAACAGCGGGGAATTAACTACTACGTTTTATTTTAAAATCGAGTCCGTAACCAATTCTTTACAACAATATGACTAAAATGTACTTTTATTCATTCTGTTCTGTGCTCAAATGCTATTGACTATTATTTCTTTGTATTTATTGCATATTAATGTGCGAAAGGTGTATCAATCCGTATGAGTAGAGTACTATGAGCTGATGCCTTCTAGGAATCAAAATCAAAGTTGATGCTCATGTTTTAACAACCAGCTGACGAAGAATGAGTTGTGGTTAAAGATTAACATAATATCTCATCTTAGGTGGTCGATACTTGTTCTTAATCTTCCTCAGCAGACTCACGAATACATCTACCTACCTACCTACGTAAAGATAGACGACCATCACTCACATTAACAAGAACAAGAGAGAGGAGAAGAAATGAGGATGGAGAAGGAGACCTCGTCAAATGGAAAAGAGGAACGAGAGCGAGGCGATCGAAAGAACGGGAGAAGATCTAACCTCGTAATGATTATCATGAAAGTGGGTGAACCTTAACTGTCTGTCAGTTTATTTGAGCTGGAGCTATTCGTTCCGTTGTTGGCGTTGGTCTGATCCGGTCTACAATTTATCCCGATCATTTTTCATACTGAATTATCATTGGACTCACCACAGGATTGCGTCTACACAAGCAGTGTATTTGTCTCAGATGCGACTGTAGTCATTCTGGAGTGAACGGAGACAAATCATACTGACTCCTAATACAAGACCCTCGATGCCCCGTTCGGTCAATAAACAGACAGGTAAGTAGGGACACAGGGCTATTGTATTATGTACATAGATTACAGATCTATTATTTTATATTTTATGCGACTTGTTACTCAGAACTCAGACAGTCGACTGTTCCTAGATTTTATGGATGCATAACAGATTCAAAAGCAACGTTTTTTTTGGAGGCTATCTCTATATACTGTATGAATACTTCGGCAGCAATCCTATGCAGGGTACATCCATAATATTTGTGTACATTTTAAGTTATAACAGTTTATTTTTAAGTAATTTACATGCAATCATAAAATCCAATAAAATTTTTTAAAAAACTGAAGCTAGCAACGAACAAGGTCGGTGTATTAAAGGTAGTACAGGTAATAGCATAGACCGCTGGAATAATTCTAATTCTAATAATGAACGTCGCAATTGTGTGAAGTCTAATTAATTTAAATTTAAACGCTCTGACGCTCCTTTAGTCTCCCTCTTCCAAAAGCTCACACACGATTATAATGATGATGATTATTTTACTCTTAATTATAGGCTACACATATTACACGAAAACTTATGGTAAATTTCACGAAACCTCCTACGAGGAAGCATTGAAATGAGAAATGCATTTACAAGTCAGAGCTGTGTATTCATGTGTCACGGACTAAGCTCTAAGGATGGACGAGACTCAAGTCACATGAGCAACTGATTTAAGAAAGATTCAACCGCACCCAAACGGGAATAAATAATAAATGATAGATACCCGCTGTTCTTAAATCGCATATTATCCTGAATATAAGATCATATCTAATTTTGACTGCTTGCTTCATGCATAGAAAAGAGCACAGCTTTAGGTCTCAAATAGTTGTATGTAAAAGCAACTCCGTGAAAACCCACAAGCGACTCATATCATATGCTTAACGCTAATGCACCCGTCATTCCTTTTGCTTTGGTTATCATCACATTCAGACTCCGATGGGAGGTGGTAGGTAGTTTAAAAGTCGGGAGCATAATAATATGTACCTTATATATCATTATTTCCAAGAACCAACTACTCACTCATGCCTCCATTTGTCTGCACAAGAATAGATCAAATAGTAGTTTACGCATCAACAAAACGTGACGGATGATTCTATTTTCTTATAGTTTACTTATCGTTAGCTCGGACACTGATTATTAATTCTGGTGGTTTAGTCTGACGGTAGCGATCCAGACCATGCATGTGTACAGCCTACTGGACTGAAATATGTAAATTTTGCCGATTGAGGATCTATTTCTTTATATGTGCATTTATCTGTCTTCAAATATAACAATGATTCCGAATGGGTCCAGGCCCACTGTGTGACTGACGAAGGACCTGACGGAATTGCAAACGTTATCTATTTAATTGCTAAAGGTACTAGTAAGGAAGGTAGGGTACCTGATCGAGCAATGGTAATGGTGCAAGATCCTTTTAGGTTGTGTGTTTAGTACAAACACACGTACCAGTATCAATACCTCAAGGAGCAATGAACACTAATAATTATACGAATATAAGAATGAAGCAACTTTAAATCCGAATCAAAGAGTCTCCTAAATCGTGGTCTGAAGTCTGGACTGTGACCAGAATAATAATAATAATTTACACACAAAAAAAAAACTCGTCAGCCTTAAAGATATCCTATCAATGCTCCTGTTATGTACTTTGGAAATAGTTATACACATGCCTATAATTTTCTTTTACTATTTACTACCTACATTACGAGCAAATGTGTGTATGTAGTAGGACAATCGTTTGTTACTAATTTTTAATTGATTCAAAAGTGGAAACGGAGGTATAATATAATTGCTTGATAGCATGCACTCTCAGAGTCTGCCACTGTCAGGAAATCAAATGGCGAATTTGATCTTCATGACAATCTAGAGAGTTAGAGGTTAGGTAACTTGATAAGGGAGCAATATAAATAAAGGAACAGAACAGTTAGCTCAAAAGGAATCAAGGAAAATACAAGAAGTTCAATTTATTGAGCAAATGAAGGGTGGCAGCAGTTCTGAGTCACTGTAAATCAGTAAGGGGAAGAAGGTCAAGTCAAAAAGGGTTCAGTCTTTTAGTGGTATAGTCAGTCAGAGGAAAGAGAGAGAGACTCGAGAAAAAGGAAAGGTACAGAGAATGAATTATGTGACAAGTGTCCAAAACTCGGTGTGGTATAGCGTGCCAAGGGGGGTTTTGGTGCAGTTGCCTGTCGACGGAGCCGTCATCGCGTCTCCATCTTAACTAAATCGCGTACCTTTTTCCCGACTTGCCCATAATATATCCCATTTCAATCTTACCTTGAATTTTCACCACCACAATAAAAGTTAAAGTAAAATAAATATCTTAACTATATCACTAGCCATATTACTGAATAATTTATTTATACAAAGAGAGGTAATCATGAGAAACTAGTCATGCATTCTCATATCTATGAGTGTGGTCATGCCGCTCACAGACACCGTTATAAATACGAATACTACTGTCTCCACATCAAATTCAAGTCGCTTAAACATTCCCATGTGGGTATATGCACACTGCAGGAGATCATTATATATTACGTTTTGTTACTCCTATCCAATATGCAAAAATCCACATTTATGACTCTATATAGCAATGACATAGAACCTAATCACGAAAACATTAATTCTAATTCGTATATTCCCTATACAACACCAACACCAGGACCAGAAAGAGCCAAGACCAAAACCGTAGCACAAATCCTTCAAATATAACTGGATTTTACAAATTTCCTTGAACCTACTGCATCAAGTTTCCATTTCCATCCATTTTATTTTTGCTTTGTAAATACTCACCTTTGTGCTTTTGTGTACAAATACATATCCTTGACGTAGTAATCAGGGCGGTTAGAAATACTAATTGAAGGAAACCCAAGAATATTTTTTGTATAAAGAGTAAAAAGTCACCCATGAGCGAGAAAAATAGAAATGGAAGGAGTTTACGGTATACGAAATGAAAGTAAAACTAAACACAGAACGGAGACGTTTGAAAATTACTAATTCTCCTTGGTTTTCCAATGAACTAAAATATTTAAGGGAAAAAAAGAAATGAGGTGGAAAAAAAATTAGTTGGTTTAAATACACATGTAAACATAAATTTTCTCACTCATTCCTATTTAACCCTTCCCTACAGAGAAAATACTCGATTGTCTCTATTAATGAATGCAACTTTGGGCGCCACTACTTTGGGTCTACCTGTCTATGCTCCATCTGATGAAATTTTATTTTCTCGCGTTTGCGTTTACCAACAACAAGTAGTATACAGATACTACATTTCCTATACTTTACGAACAATTTATTGCCTCTTTGGTAGTCCTATGTAACTTCAAAGGGAATCGCGACTAATATGTATTATCTCACGAGTTTTAAACTTCTATATTCTCAAAAAAATCACTAAAATTTCATTTTTGATATTTACTCTGTTTCAGTTCACTTCAAAATATGACCAAAATACGGTACAAAGGGGTGGGGGGAAGGAGTGTTAAAGAAGTAGCAGCATTCAGTTTTGAACAGAGATTTAAAAAAAATAAACGACTGTGAAATTTTTATAATATCTATCGGTAATCGGTGGACAGTTTCTCTCATAAAAATGAGATATTTTTGATGGAAATTCTGGAAGTATAACATTTATTGTAAAGGTAAAGTTGTACATAACATGCCCGCCCGTATGATGACAACAACTTGATGACTTTGTAACATTATTTTACGGTGATTGGTGTCAGGCTGATAAAACTGGCAAGGACAGCGCAGAGCAGCGCAGCGTAGCAATCATAAAAATTAGGAATCTTTCCACTCAGAGTCAGTGTCAGTCAAGAGTAGCTCGTAATAAAATAAACATCGAATACATCCTACATACAGACTTACATAAAGCTTTCATCCTTGAACCTTGGACAATGCACGACACATGGAGAGCAACATCATAATAATAATAAATAAATACTTTATCAAAAAGTAATCTAGCTGTGCCCAAATCAAGTGGTTGACAGAATTAGCCTGGATTTTGGCTCTGTCAGTCAGCATATTTACTGACTCCGGTTTTCTCGGCCTATGAGTGGATTAAGTACATTTCACAAAATAATCTATACAGAAAAACAGAGATAATCCGTCAAATGAAAGTTGTGCAGCCAAAAGTGATGTTTATTTCCTATCATAAAATACAGATGGAATTAAAACTGAAACCAATAATTCACTCTATTGCAGGAGATCACACACAGACAATAATTGTTGGGAAAACTGGTTAAGAAACACTATAGTTACTGTCTCTTTGGTAATTTGCGCCCATCCATCAAAATATCCCCGCATTACTTGACAGAAAGGCCCACCCCCATGCAGATTTACGGCACTACGCCCCTTTAAACTTAAACCTAAGGAAAACGTCACACTGATACCTATAATTTTTCAATATGTTAACGCTGCTGAGAGATTTTAACGCAAAGCACAGACACAGTGCTCATCGTCTTCAAAGCGTTAAATTACACTATATATGAGACTATATAGATGCGTGCATGAAGGCGTATGCAGTAGAAATCTTGCAATGTTACATGAAATGTTAACATCCCTATCCCTACAAACATCTACCGTGGTAGCAGCACTACTAACTATTGTCCAATAGTCCATAAAGGCTATGGCTCTACAAATGACTACTAAACTCACAAGTCCACCAGTCAGAATGCCAAGACTTTTACCTTCATCAATCACTCAACTCATAGCTTCACATTATACAGGTATTTCAATTTCGGAAGTGAAAAAAAATCCACAATATTTTTTGAAAGCCCATTTTTAATAAAAAGTAGAGATTTGCATCAAAACGTTTTCACAGCTTCTTTGCTACAAATATGTGATACAGTTTATATACAAATTTTTTAAAAAGTAATAAATACTATTGAAATATATTTTCAGTAAAATTTAGAAAATAAAATATTCTGAAATATCATTATATAAAGTTTAATAAAAAGCATATCAATACTTTGAGGTTCTTATTATGAAGGACTATGGAATTTTCTAATTTTTGCATTTCTGGAAGGTGAAGAACATTCTCATATGAATCTTTCCCCGCTATTTTAAGCTCCTATTTATTTGAAATACCAAACGACTTTCATTCTAGAAGTTAATGCTTAAAACTGCATTACCTTACATTCTCCTGGAATAAACTGTATTGAATTTTAACACATGTACCCTCATTTTGGCACAGCCAAGAGATCAAGCATATGATAATCATATCGCGTAAACATGAATTTCCTACTTGATGCAAACGATAATTTTTCAGAGTCAGGTTCTATTTACTTTGCTGCTATCACTTTTACCTTAAAGCATAATTTATTTTTTGGAAGTATGCTCCATATTACCAGTTATCAAGATGAGAAGTACACTTTTCTATGATGTGTTTTTGTCCTTAAATTAAAAATAAAACAGCAGAAAGGAATCCTTTTCAATTTTGAAATTACTCAAAGACTGTTAGCAACTCTATCTTTTAACGGTGTGTCAGCTAGGCTAGAAATATTTGTGTACTACAGATGCAGGTTTTGTAATTAAGTTTTGATATGACTTGAATAAACATAATATATTGTAACTGTAGGAAAACAGATAGATGCAAGAGTAAACGGTGGATGGAAGAAATAATCAAGATTGAAAAAAAAGTGTTGAAATAGTGTGTACTTACCTCTTCATCAACCTTCGCGTACTCGGGATCATCTTCATCTACTTCAAAATACAGTTCATTTGATGTAATTGAGACTATGCCGGGAGCAACAACACCAGGGGATATGAGGCGAGCCTTTGTGCTAATGTTTACAGGACCTGTGATAAAATTTTAGGCACAATTAAGGGTTGAATTTGACAGACACCCGAGAAAAGTAGATACTTTATTAAATCCACAACGCTGAATTAAAAACAAAACAAAAAATACATACCAACTAAGTCAAGATCTAATTCACGGTCGTCCGATAATAGCTCATTGTCATCCATTAAATCATTGGATTGAAGAGGTTGCTGCGAACGAGATGCAGCGAGGTGGGAATGAAACTCTTCCTTGGCCTGTTAGAAGTAAGGTTTTTAATTTGGCTTGTAATGCATACAAGAAATTACAAGAAATAATTATAGGCATGTTTGTAAATATACGCTAACTTCCTGTGTTACACTTTACATTGTTTTATAACTATCATAATAATATAGTAAATATAGTTACTATATATTATTATGAAAGAAAGAAACGGTAATCAGCACATCAGCGACATCTGCCGTTACAAATGAGCTTAATCTTATCTGGATTTCGAATTTTGGTCTATAATTGACAGCATGAAGAGAACTAATGAATAAAAAATAATACGTACATTAACTCTAAAATTCAGTTATTACCTGTAAAATCGCATCCTCAGGAGCACCATGTTCTAAGGCAGCTTTCAAAGTGGCTTCTGGATGTCCCGAGCCATAAGGATTATGCACAAACCGTTTCCGCCGCCTCGCATCATCTTCCCAAGCGTCTAATTTCCAGTACTCAACATATTCTCTGAATAGGTGTGGGAAACAATGAGTTTTTAAGCTTTTAATTTTTTTATATTGTGGATTATCGATTACATTTTAAGTTACCATACATATAAATAAGGCTATATATTATGCCAAACCGAATCTAATTAGCGAATAGGAATATCATGAAAATATAGTAAAAACATATTCATGATACCTGTATTGGTGTTGACCCCAAGCGCCATGCTTATTCGAAATAATATTGATAGTTTTCTCCAAAACTTTGGCAGCAATTACATTATCTCGGCGGCGGGCTGCCGTAATTAAATGATCACACATTTTTTCCTCTTCCTTCCTCTCCATTAGTGTTTGCGCACATAGCGTTTGCTGTAAACAAAGGGATTTTAATTAGCGGATACAAATGAGTGATTTAGAATGGATTCGAGATGCTTTCCCATACTTACCTGCCGAATGTTTCTATTTATACAGACTAGAAATAAAATATACCTCAAACTCCGCATGTTTAAGTACATCATCAGCCCTCATTCGGTTTAGAATGAATTCCGCCTCGTTTGCTACTCGGACAATGTGATCCTTCATAGCGTGAGACAAAAGCCTTCCTTCATTTATCAATTCTATGAATGCCAAACCAGCGTGCTTCTGCAAAGAGTTCTGCCATTCTTGTGAACACAATAACATTACAAGTTCCACAACAGATGTACTGTGTTTAAAGGTAGTCAATCCTGTAAATTTTAAATTTAAATTTAAATTAGACCCAGACATTACCCCCAGTCTAGTCGATAAAGTTTGTGAATTAAATGTGCAAATAGTGGACACTGTAGCTTTCCTTTACCTTTCCCCTCTGATAAAAGTTCTTGTCCATGTGAACCAAGGAGCGTTTTTGACAGGAACGGTGCAAAGTCAACCATAATTTCTCGAAGCAGTGGACACACAGACCCAAGCGCCGCCTCTAATTTTTGAGTTAGATTGGATTCCCTCGCAGGTGTTGGAAGTGGAAAAGGCTCAGAAGACATGAGAGGTTTAATATTTAGCTCTTCCGCGCGAGGTATTATCGTCGTGTTACCAGCCCCAGCAGTGGGATTGTGCATAGGTGACCCGCTCACAACACTGATCTGTCCCTGAGGTTTTTCTCCACGGTCAAGTCCGTCTGAAGTAAAAACAAGATCAATACATAGTCATTCAAAGTCTTGATACACAATCATTAGGCACAAGCATAAATTTGTGCAAACCTTTTTCGTCGCCTCTGCTCTTTGATTCACTATCATCGTTCAAACTCACATCCGTCCAACTGTCTTCTCCTTTCTTTTCTTCAGATGTTTCATTCCCTATGTACATTTGTGTTGAATCCTCTCCTATAGACTTTTGCGATGATACATCACTCATGGGATCATCGCTCTGTAAAATATAAAACGAGAAAGAATAAATTACCTTGATAGTGAGAAATTATAAGTCCTTTCAATTAGAAGGAAAAAAAATAGCAAATAAGGTTAGCTAATGCTAGTCGAAAAAACTCGTGTACTGCAACGAGATAATGAAAAAATAGTGATCTAATTTTCGAATTACCTTTAATGTAATGTTGGGTGACTTAGAATTTTCATCAGGTAAACTTGCGTCTTTAGGGATTTCAATCTTCATGGATGTCAAGAAAAATAATAAATAATAAAAAATTTATCAAATAATATAATGTATATAATTTGTTTATCATAAAATTGTATTACAATCCACATTATAAATAAACATACCTTCACGGAAGACCCACTAGTGCTACCATCATCAGTGGATTCTTGTTCATTTCCCTGGGCATGACTGTGATTTTCGCTATTCTCGAGCTTGTTATCATCTTCTCCATCCGCACCTTGAATTAATTTGTCCAATTAGGAAACGAACATTAACTTTTATTATTAACTATGATTGCATATCAGGGCTTTAAACAACGTACAGCGTTCTAAAGTGAATGAAACAACTATGGAATATGCAGTACATTTTCATTTGTACACAGTAGGTAAGCATTCATCTAGCTATTGAAGGCTAGTATGTAATATTGATGAGACATAATTCCGGGAAATCAGCAGCATAAACTGTCTTGGAAAGAACTACTAAGTTTTGAATCTCCAATTGATGACTTCTTTTTATATTGTAACCATGAATTTATTAAGTAATATCAAAGTGTAATAATTGGGAGGCTCTCAAAATTTATATATGTGATTTTAAACCATAAATGAAGTATGTATGGGCGTGGACCAAATCACAACCATCAAATATTAGAAACAAGAATAATTAATAAAAAACAATGATTTCAATAATAATATTACAAATACAAAATATACAAAGCATGCTGTTTACCGGAATTGAGTCTAAAAATACGCTTTCCTACATAACATCAACTACCACATAACATAAAGGACTAATTGCAGGTTAAAATGTTTAAATGTCGCATTGTATTAAATGATAGCACAACATTTAGAATGCAAAACAGGAAAATCATCAAATGCTGGAAATATTAAATAAAAGCACACATTAATTTTTGAGTGGAATAAATTTTTAAAATCATTTCCAAATCATTTCGAGACGAATATTTTTGTTTAAAAAAAAATCGAATCTATTGCGTAATTACGCCGAGTCTAGAGGGTATTTTAAGGATCCTCAAAGCCAAATTCATGAACAATTCAATCAGCGTTCACCAGAGAGTATAGAGCGTGCATTAAAATGCGTTGAAACTCTGTGCAAACATACTAAACAGCGAATAGACTATACGTTCCACAATCGGTCTAGGTACATTACAATGTACAGAGAACACTCTTATATATCCCTCATTATGCAAGTAATCACAAGAAACCTACAATTAAGATGTTGGAAAGAAGCTGGTAGCTGGTGCAGATTATAGTTTTCGCCATTCGCATAATTAAATGAACGCACTTTAATAGTTAGTACCGTCTTTTAAAAGACGCAAGACTTGGCAGGCTCAACGTTTTCTAAGAACGTAAAAAACTGTATCTAATCCTGTTGAGTAATTGCTTCACTACGTGTATCATTATACAAATTACATAGTTGTTTTCCAAATTTAATTGGACGCTTTAAATTACACATGCATGACTATAATGACTTTTCATAGAAAATTTAGAAGGCAATCACTTTTATAAGAAATTTAAATGTCAAGTCCTGCGCCTTCAGTCACGATATACTTGCTTGCTTCTATAGGAGACACTCGGAAGCAATATATTTATAATCCAAAACATAGCAATGCATGTTAAAACTGTAAATAGCAATGACTTTTAGTCCTCATAGTGGAAGCCATTCGACTATGCTTTACAATTTATGGGTTATAGTGGCACAGCATTTTTAAGGATCAATGCCATGAAATTAAATGAAAGCAAATATAATCTATAATTAACATTGCTGAAAATGCTATAGAACGAATGGAAGTTTTGCCAGAAAGGTGACATGTTGCAATAGTTGCTTTAGCTGTATAGTATGCATTAAGTGTAACATAAAGAGAAAATGGCCAGAAAGAAATCATAATCAGGCTAGATCAGCTTTCTAAAAGTCGAATTTAAAAATTGGCTCAAGTTTTAGTGCTCGGTAGCAAGAGTTTATACAATGATTATGTTTGCAGCGTGAGGCATGTTTTACCTTCCATGAAATGAGAAGCTGATGCTTTAGAATTACTAGAAGAGGCAGGATTTTGGCAAAAGTTGGGAAGAAATTGCGGGTAAATATGATTCGTCCATTGGGGAAACATTGGTTGATGGGTAGATGACAGAGAGGGTTTCCCACTCATAACCACTAGCATTGACAAATTATGCCATCCAACAAATAACAATCGAATTTATGATATTATACATCAACAAAATGAATAAATTGTACTCCATAGTATAATAAATGAACGCGCTTTTTTTGGATGAATTCACTCTTCCTTTCATGTACTCATTTTCGTAATTACATTATAATTACATAATAATACCACAAAAAATTATCATGTGATATTGTATTGCATACCTTGGCTTGCTGTAGCTGTCGGACCGTTAAGATTTGGACTATTATGGAAATTTCTGGCACTTTGTGGATCACTGTTACTCTGATTATTTGGCACTGGACTAGAAGACGGTGTCGGTGGTGGTTCCAAAATATCCCGGTATTTTGACACCATCAGCACCGAAATGAAATATACTATTGCGAGTGACAAAAACTGCGCCTGTTTGGTCTCCTCCTGTAACATGAATTTTTTATCGGTTTTAGGGTTTTATAATTTTTTTATTATTATTTATTTTCTTATAGACAGACACACAATGGGTCCAGAGTAACTTATAACAAACAAAAAGTAGAGATATACGCAACAACAATTAATAGTGCTAATGTAACAAATAGTAAGGGGTTATTCCCAAACCAGAAATAAACATCTTAATAGAGGTAGACAAAGATAAGATAAAATTATTAACAATAGTGGAGCTAATACAATAAGATATCGTAGCATTAACACAGATTTAGGGCAGGGGGACATAGAGATGACTGACTAAGAATGGAAGAGTTATAAAAATTGTAGATAATTGAGTTGTCTGAAGTCGAAATTCTGCGTAGTAGGGAATCTTTAATACGTGAATAATGTTTTAAATATTATTTATAGTTAAAAGGATATTAATTTTAGGAGTTATCAAAAAAACCTTACAATATCACGATAAATAACAGCACGAAGTCGATTAACATCCATATCCTGCAGCAGTTTTTCAGGATCCTTTACAGGACTATTTTGAGTTGCCAGATTTTCAACTATGTTCTGCACACGCAAAAAAAAGGAAAGCATTGATTTAAATAAAATCATCCTCTATACAAAACCATTTCAATCACAATAGAAACGCCTTCAAAAGTTACGAAGTACGAAAGCTCAATTTAAAAGAAAATATGCATCTAGAAATGAAGGAAGTACCTTTGGGGAAGCTTGAGCACCTCGAATAAGAGAATGAAGATGGGCGACTTTTGCTGAAACAGCTGTTCCATCCCCACAATAGCCGCCAGTGTGATGAAGCCTTACTCTTTCCTTGCATTCAAGACAATTACGGACGGCACTTGTACACACAAGCCTTAAGCATTGACGTAAGATACCTCCATTTGACATGTTTTTCTCAGATTCGAGTTCGTTAAAATTTAAGGAGCTGGCGAATATTAAAACGTCAGCCATGTTGACAAGTCGCTGAAGAAATGACACAGCTACTTCAATTGGCATTCCTTGTGTTGGCTCAATCACGTCTAAATCACTCTGCAAAGAAATTAAAATTCAACATACAAATTTATTTACATTAGAAATATCTACTAAACTGTTAGACTTTCCAGAAAAACCTTGTACTTACGTTTGGAGATGTTGCAGATGCCAACAAAGGCAATAGGCCACCACATGCTATAATTAAATTATCTGCTAACTGAGAAATAAGATGGACAGTATTGACCACAAATATAGTATTTTCACCAGTATTCACGAAATCCAGAACAGATTTTGTAGAATGACTAAAATCAACAAAAATGACAAATTACTGAAAGAGCTGTTTTTAAAATGCAAATTGGAAAAGCCCGAATTAATAGAATTTGGTTTCCAACCTTCTCCAAACTTGAATGTCCGTTTCAAGGGAAAAAAGAACGTCGGACAAAAGCCGTTGATGTATATAGGACCACTTAAATTCTGGAATCCGGAAAGGAGGATGAGAAGGACCAGGGTTAAACAAATGACGAGATCCGTGGTGAAACATTCCAGATGACTTACGTCTCTCTCCATTTGAACCGCCTAGAAGACCATGCAATTTGCCATGATTAAAAACAGTGACACAACCTAAAAGTATAAAAGAATAAAATTTAGTCATAAGTAATCATCACCGTCTTCATGAGCCTGAGTCTGTGTTGCTGATGAGCTTTGGGGACGGACAGGAAGGCTACTATGTGATGTGTTATCATCCAGTGCTTCATCATTTGCACTGTCGTTTTCATCAATTGTCTGCACGGCTGCAAACTTTGCCTTTTTGTTCTCATTCTCATTCTGAATCCATTCTCTTCGATCTAGGGATGATACTAAGGATGTTCCATCATCATGCGTAGGCTTTAAATGATGAATGACGTTGTCCTCACAGTCCTCTACTACAGGTGGGGGTGGGGAGTCAGATGTTCTATTAGGAGTTACAGGAATGTCATTGGAAATTGTAGCTGTTTCGTCCTTTTCATTTTCATTTTCATTAGCACTTAGTTCTGGTTCTTGTCCTTCTGACTCTTCTGAAGAAATTTCGGCCCCATTTTCTACGGGTACTTCATCATCTCCATTAATTGTAGGGCTCGACTTAACATTGTCATTGAGAACATCTTCCTCATCCTCATCCTTTTCTTCTTCAATATACTTTTCTTCGTCATCGTCTTTTCCCTCCAAATACTCAGGATCTTCTTTCTCTTCTTCTATTTGGTCTATTTTCTTCTTCAAATTTGGAGAGTTCTGAGTTATCATAAAAATAGTTTCCTTATCTAAATCCTCCTGAAATTCTGGTTCTGTATCACCGACAGCTTTATCATCTGTTTTCTCATCTTTATCGCTTTCCTCGTCAACATTTTCCGAATCTTCGCAAGTTCCATTAACAGTTATTTCATTATCTTGACAAGGTATATTTTCGGTTTCGGTAATGGTATTGCAATCATTTGGCAAGGCAATATCACCAGTTTGGTTTGGAATTGAGCAATCACTGTATTCACCTGTAGAATCCTCTAGTGGGATATTTTGACTCTCATTGTCACCTTCAAAGTTAGACAGTACTTTACTAACTTCAACTTCTGTAGTTCCAATATCACAGACGGAATTTTTGTCACTCTCGGCATCGCATTCACTAACATTCATTGTGCCCTCCTCTCCCGGTTTATCACTTGACTCTTCATCTTCCCCTTCAACGTCCGATTTCTCCGCAGTCAGAGTGGAGGTTGCTTGACTGTCCTCAACAATTTCATTCTCTACCTCTACCTCCCCATCCTCAACACCACTAAATTCATTCGTTTCAACGGCAACCTCATTGGTTACGTCAGTCACGGTCACGCTGACTGCGGAAGACTCATCACAGATTTTAAAACTACCGTTTCGAGGTTGATCCCAACCAGATATTGTGCTGATTGGGCGTTGTTGACGGACGGCTGGATCTGTAATATTATCTGTTTGTCGACGCTCGTAGTGCTCGTACATTTGAGTAAACTGAAGTCTGAATTCTTCGTATGAAACTTTAGAATGGACGATTGCTAGTGTGTCTACCCATACTCTCCAACCCCCATACTCGTACTTAATGGCATGATGGAGGAGCATACGAAATAATGAATAAACCATGTCAGATATTTTCTGTTCCTCACTATTCTTTGGGTGAATGTACGCCAAGGAAATCAACCACTCCTAGAAAACAATATTAGTACATTTTATTTATTATTAATCAATATCTGGAAGGAACCCTTAAAATTAATACCTTACAAACACGCAACGGAACGTAACTCGTAACGTAAAAGCAAGGTTACACACTGAACAAGACAATCAAATATCCTTGCATTCATTACCTGCCATACTGACATTTGTAGTACAGTCCTTCGATTTTCCCTGTTATGGTTGCACAGAAGCGTCATGTCCGATAGGAAAAGTTTTTTAACTTCCAGAAGAGATTCAGTCTGCTTTGACTGTCTGATCAATGTTGCAACAACTTTTAGAATCACTAAAGCATTATTACGAAAACAGCATGTTTGAAAATAGAATTTAACCTTGAGTATGTAACAGATAGTATAGCAATATTATCACGTATAGTTTAACTTATCAAAATTTATATTTACTTAATGTATATTTTTTTAATTTTAAAAATTACTTACTTGGGTTTTCAAGCCTGTAGTTTGATTCTGGTTCAGAATGTTTAGAGTAAAGAATTTGTTGACTAATATGCTCTGTAAGAATCTAGACAAAAATACCATAATAACATTAAAAACAATTCAAACCTTCAGAAAATGATGATAAGCACAGCAGCTTTTATCACTTTACCTCGTAAAGAACATTATAAGTAGGAAGACACAGAGAGTCTTCATTTAATAGTAATCTCTCAGCCAATAGGGTGTACAAATTATGGGGGCTCATGACATCATACTTCCGCCTAAAAAAATTAGGATTAATAGGTTTAGTACTTGTCACAAAACTTTTACTTTCCTAAAATTTTCGATCAACTCCATTTTTTCATAGTGCCTTTTCTCTTTAGGGTAAATTAATTTTGGTTCGTCAACTCTTTAATCTTAATTTGATCACGCCACTATTATACTACGCCTACTCAAATGTTGAAATTAAATATATCTGAGTAAAAACCGAATGTACTTAATCATCATTCTTCGAGAAGAATTTAGGAACTGGTCGTTTGGCTCGTCTAAACTATTACAAAGTGAAATAATTTTTAATTAAAACTTTAAAATTGAAATCCTAAATAAACACATGAACATACAAACTACAAAAATTATATAATTTATTCATATTGCCACCCTGTTAAAATTATGTTTTATGGAATTCCTGCCGTTAATGCGATACAAACAATACGACTTTATTTTCGTCCGTAATAAACTACTACGATTCAAATAGTTTGCCGATAATACCGTATATTCTCTAATACTACGCGGGTCTCTAATGCGCTGGACTCTAATAGTACGCGGGGTGTAGCCGCCTCAGTTTGAATTGTACGCGGATCTATTTAACACACTATTAAATGGCAGTGCGCGGGTCTCTATTAATGCGCGGGTCTCTAATTATACGCGGGGGGTCAAAGCTCGAGTTTGAATAGTGCGCGGGGGGTACTTTTAGAGAAAATACGGTACATTACAATGCATTACTGAAAACAAGATGTTGCCACATGAAATGGCAAATGTCATGAGATACTAAAAAATAAGACTGAAACTGACTCACTTATGGGTACTTCGGCAAAGAAAAAAACCAAGTAATTTTAAGGACTGCAGACGGATCAATTGAGTTTCCGCTGCCAACAATTTAAACACACTACGAACACCATTTTTAGCATCAAAAGCAGGGACTAGAGAAGACGGATGCTCCGACATCAAAGAGATCAGCATTTGTAGCACATCATGAAGATTTTCATCCTGTAAAAAAAGGAATCAATATTAAGCTAAATACTCTTGAATCAGCAACCTCAAAATGTGCACCGCTTATTCTATTCGCTTTCACTTCTATCAATTTTTCTGAATTAGTAAGTTTGCGAACACGTGTATGTGTCTACCGTCAAAGAAACATTTAAATATTTCTGTCAGTCAAAGGAATTCGTTGGATAAATAGCCAACCAGTCCCAGAGGGACGACTTTATATACGATTCTATTCGTTAAAATAAGTCAGGCTGCTGAACAAATTAATGCTTCAGAGATAAAATCATGCCCGCTGAAAGGAAGAGCAGACGCTAACATCCACGTATATTTTACTCCTGAACAGTCAGCTGTTACGACACCGCCGAAGAGAATAAATGTAGCCGTAGTTTCAATTCCACGAAGTTTCGTGCCTCATAATATAATAGAAGTCCAATCCTTTTTCGTACCAAAAATTGTTTACGCATCAGCGTCGACTTATAAAGATCAGACGCTGCTGGCCAAAATAATATTAGGCCGTTACGGGTGTGTATTTTAGAAAACGTGCACCGTACCCCCAAAATATACAGCGTAAGTTCGATTCGATTTGAAGTCGTATTGTTTCACAGCGTCAAAAGCGGCAACTTGTGACCAATCATTATGCCACACCATAATATATTTATTAGAAATAATAAAAAAAAAAGGTTCATAGGAATTTGTCAAAAATATTTTCAAAAAATGTTCCATAAAAGTGTTGCCTTACCTCGTAAACGGTCGTTAGAAAATTTAAAATACTCTGAAGTTCATCTTCTTTCACTCCGTTCCCAATTAAAATCAGCTGCTTTAAAAAGAGTAGAATGTAAGCTCGAATTGCAACGATGTCTCCATTGGAAGGGCGTGGACCGTCTAAATCAATATAAAAACATAAGAACTTAAAATTAACTATTTATTAGATTTTCTTTAATTCTTGATTTAGAATATATAAAGTGGAGAAACATTTTGATTTTAAATTTCACATATCTTATGGTCAATAAATTTGTCAGATATAGTCATAGAAAATTTCATTAAAATGCTACCTCCTCCTCTTCATTCTCAAATAATACGTTGAGTTAGATTTATGGTACAGCAAGATTGATTTTAGTAAAATGTATAGGTATAGAAATTTTTCCCTTGACTATGTGTGACTGTGAAGCGTGAAACACAAAAAATCTATAAAATGTGGTTAAATGAGTGTCAGCCCGGAGAAAGGAAACGTATATACAGATTTTATGGAGTAATAGCTGAAGATACGAATATAGTCTGTTTCCGGAACAAATGTAAGATTGGTAATACTGTAAGCATACACAAGCATATAGCACTGGATCCTATCACAATGTCTTATATTCCTTCAAAAATACTTTTACTTGAATATTACACATCACACTTACACTCAAAATAGTGATAGTGAAAGTGACTCTAACTTAATTACACCTTATGTAATGCTAAATCACGAATTGTTTGCAAAGACAAACTAAATGTATTTGTAGCATCTTTCTAAAGTGGGTCAATACATTTGCATTTGCTTCCAAGCATATGCATATATGAGGCAAAAAATGAGGGACGGATTGTTTACCACCGTTCCTCCACTTCCCGCTTCGTTACTCCAAACAATCCTGTTCGAATATCATTTTCATAAATTATAGCTATGGTGCTATAGGCTTAGAATCCAATTTCAAAATACATACCTAGACCCTTGGGTGTGATTCCTGACTTTTCCCTTGGATTAGCAACCCAATAGTAATATTTTAGCGTGTGCATAGTTTGCAGAACGGTGCTTATCCGCCGGACATTGGAATAAATCTGTGTATCCGCAAGAAATTCCGTTGCTAAATACGAATAGAGTTTCATTTGAACCGCAACAGGGGTGTATATCCACAAGGCAGGGTTGAATAAGATGTGGTCTAATAACTGCAAAAAACAAAATAGAACAGGCCGTCCTTACTAAAAATCTGTAGCAATGACATAAAAAATAAGCGATGGAAAACAACATACAGTATATAGCTATATAGTATAATTTTCAATAAGAAAACACTCTGACACAAATTTTACCTGTTTCAGTAGTAACTCGCTATTGGCATTCGGGCAGCATGTGACAAGATATTTGGTAAGTTGAAGAAATGAAGAAAGCACTTGAATTGTCAAATGTTCTCTTGACGCCTTTTGTAGTAAAAAGCTTATGACTAGGAATCCACGATTTTGAATCATATGTTGTTGTACAGTTGGAGAAGATTCAACCAGCTCACAGATGAACTCCAGTAATTTTGAACTATGAGTACAAAACAAGACAAAACATAAGTACTAAAATATAAACCGGAACTAACAACTTTAGAGGCAATTGCGGAACAATTTATAGACTAATTTAAAGTTCTCGAAAACAAAGCCGTTAATGGATACCGTAACCGTCATTTCTGAGGGAGCACGAACTCACAGTTTGAGCCTCTGCTCAATAAATTCTTAGTAAAATGATGAATTCTGCCACTCTGCACTTTTACAAAGTGTCTTTTACTTTTGCAACCTAGTTTTTCCTACAAACTACAATTTTTTCCCCCAAAATAATATTCTTTTTTTCCAATAACCATACTATGCCATAGCGAAAGTGCTTCAACTATTCACTACAGCATGTATAAGCAATAAGCAGGGATAAGGAGGCCGAGTTAAGCTTATTCTATAATGCTCCTACAAAAAAAAATATATATTGCGAAATGGAAACACGTCAGCATGTGATATATGTATATTCTGGAAATTCTTGAATGCAGTTTGGTTTCAAATCGGCTAAAAGAGGAGAGTGATACATAGATGGACAGACTCTTGTGTGAAGCTGTAAAAATTCTCAGCATTGTTTTTGAAAGGAAATACTGAGCCAGAGGAAGTTGAAGGTTGGGAGAGCGGGAGCAAAGATGCATATTTATTGTCAAATGTAAGACAGGAGGAAGCGCTTACCAGAGCGATGAATCCTTTTTTCCATCAGGAACCACATCATGAGGTAGATCCAACTGGGCAAAAAGGGGAAATAGAACTTGGATGCCTCCAATGGAATTGAGCGTACTGTGAATGGAGTGGGTGATCACCGCTTTCACATCCTATAGTCATAACGTTACAATTCAAATTCAAATATCCCAAAAAAAAAAGAAATCAATAAAAGTTCTCTAACATAAAATCAACTTTTCCGCCTGTCTGCTTTCCATCTATTCATCATTTATTTTGAGAATTCTGAGTAAAAAGATTTCTTTACTTTTCAAGAATATCCGCACACATGAATCTAACTAACTTCAAAAGCAACAAAAACAAGGTTTTTTTCTCCCTTCTTTTCTTTGCTCAGTATAAGAGTCACAATCAGATTTGACAGTACATGTAACCAAATTATAACACTGCATACTTTGCAGCTTACAGGAAAAGCACAGAATTTACATATAATTTGTAAAATAAAAATATTTTATAGATGTACACATATATTTATGGAATATAATAACAATAATAATATTATATGCACGAAGTAAAAAATAAAAACGGAATTTATAACAGTGCACGTATCCGATGCCGATCTAGTTGATTATATATATAGATATCACAAAAAATCGTCTTACTTGAAGCATGAGAGCATGTGGTGTATGGACGAAATAGGATATATTCCCTTTTGGTGCGGACTGAAGACACAACTGGCTATCCGTGGCTACGGGGTTGTACATAAAAACCAAAGAACTTGACAACTTCCCATCATACAGAACCCGGCGATGATTTTCCGGTAATTGCATATGACATTCATTTTCAAACCTAAATTGATTCTACAAAACCGACAAGAAAAAACATGAGAGACGTTCATACAGAACAGACGTTGAATACATTTCAAAACCGAATAAAAGTTTATCCTCCCCCTGGAATACATGTAAGTTTTCAAATTCCATATTTTAAAATAACTCACTTTATACCCTGGTCCCAAACGATGCATAGCACAAATCTGATGAGGTGTGAGTGCTTCACCAAAAAGGTATACAGCAGACATTTGACCACAGAAAACCCGCTCTTCATCTAAATCCGGTGTAGCTCCGATGTAGCACTTGTCAAAAGGCTGGAAATATAGTCGATTACAATCATAATCTATAGCCATAATGCAGAGTGCAGTACTTGTACAGTAAGCACTATACCTATAGCAATAACAAAATCTCTGGGGACTACTGCACCGATTTGCCTATTCCATCTAGTAGGTTGGAGATTTAAGGAACCTTACCCATATATAGGGCATTGTAATGCATACAAAAGCTGGATCAAGTTCAGTTTTATGACGGAAGCAATAAATTTTTGTAGGTCGAAAGGTTACGTCAATTTATACTTTGCAGAAAATATATTCAATTTAAATGTAACATGAAAATTTCGGGGTAGTGTGGTATATCGATATTAAGCTACCTACCTACCTACGTGGGTACCTAGGTGTTGGCATGCTGTTGCATAAAATGTAGCAATTGCAAAGCATTTCGCATTGAATTTAAAATGAAACAATTTCATAAACATTGTAATTTTAACACGATTTTAATTCCATCCATCTTTTAGCTAGAAAATCTTCCAAATGCTTTAAAATTTATGGTTGCCGTATTTTATCTGATACTACCCGGGATCTCTAATAGTGCTTACTATTTAGTTTATAGTGTTATTATTATTAGAGAAATTTCGGTACTCGAGTAGATTTTTTTTTTCTAAATTTTTGGCCAAAAACTAGGACACATTTTGAAATGTGGTAGGTCATACATAGATATAATCATATACACAGCCATGCTGACTAAGCAAATTGATTACATTTTAAAACTCAGTATGGGATTAAATTAAAGTAATTTAAAAGACGCTACGTTTAATTTGACTATCGTGGGCTGTTCAGGAATAGCGACATATGATACTATCTCTAATCTGAATGTGTATTTATATTTGTAAACAGAGTAGCTACAAATATGGTAGTAAAGTAGGTTGGAGGGAAACGGTTCGCCTAATCCGATTTACTTCTGCGGCACGTTCTCCCGTCCCGCCTGGAATGGTATTATTTTTGTTATCATGCCGAAAAGCGATTCACATTTAGAATCGGAAGGAGATTGTAGGTAGGGAAGAACATCTCTGTAAGTAAGCTACGAGAGTACAAGCAAGATTCTTGCATGGCATGAGTGTCAGTAAAAATGTCATTTATCCCTACAAGGGAAGGGAAGGGAAGAGAGAGAGAGAGAGAGAGAGGAAAAAAATAGAAAGTGTAGGGGGAGAAGGGAGAGAGAGAGAGAGAAGTAGCCGAGAAGCGATTTGAGCGTGAAAGTGCAATTTGGAACGTTAATGAAAAATAAACTTACCTCATTGGTGGAGACAAACCAAGCCATTTCTGTGCTGGAGGCCAACTGGCAATTAACAAAACACTTGATCTCGTTCTTCGTCCACCGGTTATAAATGTAGACGATCGCTATCATATACCACTGCGGTAACAATTTCATTTCCATCATCATTTCTCCCTCCACTTTTCACATTGTTTTTTATCGCTATCTCATACATACGAAAAATAGGGGTAACATGCTACTACACAAAGTATGGCGTCTAACCTACACAATTATTACACAATGACCATAAAATATCTTACACGGGAAGATCGAGAGAGAGAGAGAGAAAAATCCTTACACGAAACGTCTGAACAATTTCCAATTCCAATCAATACGGAACAACCTATACCAACCCTAAGTATGTATACTGAACATAAGCAAATACTTTTGCCAAAGAATGGACTTTACTTTCTACGTACCGACCTAACAGTATGAAAAGAGTAAAAAAAACTAGCATTTTATATTACTTCTCTATGCGTATAATCGTTTAATGGTTTAGTTAACTTTTAAAAGTCAAGCCAAAACGTCTGTAGGTGTGTGTGTGTGTGTGTGCGGGTGTGTGGATATATGGAATGGCCCTGCGAAAGGTCGTCGTCGTCACTTCTATATAGTTGGATGTTTTAATCATATTTCCCATAACTTCCGCAGAGGCGCAAGACCGAAAACACCACACACTAGTTACCATTACCATAAACGTGAAATCATTAAAAGTTTAAACCTTGTACTTTGAGTAACATTTGAAATTGAGATAGATGGCCGTGCTTTTATGTCATGTCCTAATATGTGATTAATATGATTTTGTCCATTTCATAGGAGCAAGGTGTGAAAAGCGGACACAAACTTTTACGTCCTCTCTACCGTATCAAACTATACAGATAAACCGAACCAAATCAAACCACTCCACTGGTCTCGTCTCGTCCAGCCTGTTTGAGGTTTAACGGAAAGGATATTATTGCTGAATTTCGATCAGTATATATGGCTACGGTTCGAGTGTACGTGATCTCTAAATTAGTGATTGAAAGCATTTCCAGAGTATGCCCTAGGCGTAGAAGTAACAACAAAAACATTTCGGTTGCTTTTGAACGTTTTAACTTTGTTTCCCACCTCCTCTGAACAGTAGCACTCAAGAGCCAAGAGCGTAGTGCTACAGACATCACGTAATAAATTGTTCATTTTCAGATAGTTATAACTAACACGACGTATAAGCATCTTTTGTATGAGTGTTATTTTTAAGAAGCATGTCATTTATTAGTATTATTACCTATCCTTCTAAACTAACCTCAGCTGTAGTATATACTCGTAATCTACAGGTGTGTTTTTTAAAGATAATTATATGACAACAAAGATTAATTGCAGAAAACTTTGATTTTGATAGAAGTGATATCTTTGGATGTGTGTTCATGGTAATACCACGAACAGTTTCTCTCTGGCGCTGGAACCACAGAGCTGGCAACGATCCCCCAACCAAGCCAAAACCAGGGCTGACTTTCTCTAGCAAGAGAAAGCATATGGTGTTAAAATTAAAAATATGCAACACTGAAATGAAACCATGGAATTCTATTGTACGCACGTACGACGTACGTATCTCCCTGTTCAATTTTAATAGATGAAATTTCCAAGCCAGCTGTAGTAGCCAGTGGTACTACATTCGTTCTATAAAACCTTCGTTGCATTTCTTATATGTATTTGGTTCCATAAAAAGAATTCTATGTAAATCCCTGTGACTCGTTGCCGTTCTCTTGAGAATGTACAAAAAAACAGAAGTTCAGAGAAGTGCCAATTCTTCTCTGAACATTCAACACATATCCACAACAGTGTTGTGCGAGTGACGTTGGAATGTAAAACTTGAAATTAGCTTAAATGAATTGCTTAGCATACCATTAAGAGACTATAATATGTATGTGGAATCATTATCATTATCTCACCTATCTAGTAGAGTCGACTATACTATATACTATGCGAAACTAGACACAGCAGTCATGTTAAAATATTATACAGAGAGAGAGAGAATAGGGAACATTCTTCTGTCGTACAGTACAATGGGAAAACTGCAAACCATTAAATCCTTGCAGATTTCCAAGTTGAAGCTTCCATAAAGATGAAATGGTAATGGCATATTTAGAGCTTGTCGTTAGTCAATGTCTCCTTGCTATGCAATTACTATTTCATACTCCCTCCAAATTTTTTGGGACATTTTATTTTTACTAGCTATATAGATTTGGACTTGGAAATTATGAGCATGTTTCGTGTAAGTGTCGGAAACATAAAAAGATGAGACCGTAACCGTATCTATGTCCTTATATACCATAGTCCAAAAACTCCCGGCATGAGCAGGACATTTAGTTGTAAACACGCAAAAGAGAGAGAGAGAGTTCATGCAAAAAGTACAAAAACTATAGTGAGATCACAAAAAAAAAACTCTATGGGAAATAAATTCGCAAGAAAATCAATGAATCCAAAGCCTTGGTGAAAAGTAATAAGGATTTAAAGTAACATATATGATGTTTACATAGTATATAATAGGCTCATAAAAAAAGCAAAAAAAAAATAAAATAAAACCTTGGATCAAAATGAATTTACCTTTCTTGGCTGAAATTCGTATTTAACACAGTGTTGAAATCCTTTCCCTTTTATTTTCATGGATGTTAAAACGAGACAGTTACCCACAAAGTGTGCGGAGTAACCCACTCCCTTGCTCGTTTTAAAGCTATAGGAAAAGAAGAAGAGAATTTATTTTATTACCTTTGAAACTTATGTGGAACATAATATTATTACATCACCTTTAATCCCGTAAGTTGGGGTTAACCACACATGAGGTGCGGAATCTCAGTGGAGAATGGTCTATGCATGTAAGTAGTATATATAAATTTGGATTTGGGATTGGGATTGGGATTTGTGAACGAATGGTGATGGAGACATGTAAGTAGATGAGGATATAAGTTCATTTTTAGAAGAACAAGAAGAAAAAAAACCATGGAAACGTCAGAGAGACGAGACCAGAGATCGGACTGTCATTGCCCTCGCCATCGCCCTCGTCACACACGTACACCTTCGAATTCGAGAGAGAGACTTGAGAAAGCTCGACATATACCAGGTACAGTAGGTATGGACTCGGCGTATGGAGAGTGGGCTATAGTAATAATGAATTAACTCTCAAGTAATCAATAGACTTGACTCTCTCGGAATTATCTAAGCTCAAAATGTCAGTCAAGCTCGATAAAGAAAAGTGAAAGGTAAAATATAGTCAGTGTTTTTTGACATCAAGCATCCAATGGATCCTATGATCCATTCCCCTCACGTCTCCATTCACCATCTCTCCTCCATCTTTTGATCCTTACCAGTAAAGATAGGGCTTCTCCCGCTCTATATTGACGGAGTTGATGGGATCAAGACGGAACCATGTCATGAAAGTGAAACCGTTTTCGTACGGCCAGCGAGCCAATGGAGGGAGTAATATTGCCTATAAAATAATACAACAAATTCAAACATTATATAACGTAATATGGACAATAGATAGGTACTACCAACACCAACCACTACAGATATCAGCGTACGACTCATACTATTATTACTTGAGTACCTGTGTAGGTACCTACGTAAGGTATAAGTACTCATAGTATCCGATCATCTGCATATATATATACATACAAGTTAATATGACACTGTACATTGTATTCCATTTTTTTTTTCAAATATATACTAGCGCGCTTCCCATCTTAAGTAAGGTAAGAAAGGACGGATCAAAGGGAGTCAACTATTGTTGATTTCTTTTTTAGCTTTTCTTTTTTCTAGCTATAGAATATTTAGGTGGTTGAAGTTGACTGAAAAATGTCCTCCTCTGCACTCTTTTTTATTCCCTTGTTGTATTGTTCAGAATAATAGTGTCAGCCAAGTAGCCAAGTTTTCGGGGTTTTCGCCCAAGAATATAGAATACATAAATTTGGAGAATAATTCTTGTTCCGGCTCCGGTGTCTTATGGTTATGACTATGGCTTTGGCATGGGCGAGAGGGAGCGTGTAAGTGGGCTCATTAATTTAAAGAATGTGGGTGGGACTCTTAAATTTCCTTCATACTCATAAAATATAGATAAAAGAGTCATCAAAACAGATGGAAGGGATAATTAATCTTCCGGCACTGGCTCCTTCCACGAGTGTTTTGGTAATAAGTTTCATCTACTATAGACCCCATTTCTGGCTTCTAGTCTCACAAGAGTCTGAGTGAGTCTTCTTCCTTGGAAGGGAACGGAATCCAAATGTATCCAAATTAATACAGCTCTCGAGCCTCTGGCAAATTATGAACTGGGACTCAGGAATTATAATTGATGAAAACAAAAGAGCTAGGTGACATCCTTCCTTTTTCTCATTCAATGTGAAAAATTTCTAAAATTAACACATAACACTTTCCTCCAGCTCCAGCTCCCAAGAACTAGGTAGGTAGGTAGGTAGGTAGGAAGGAGGTAGGTACGTTTGCATTCGAATTAGGAAAAATAACATAGGGTACAGCTAACAAACATCATGTGGAGCCTGGAGATCTGGAGGGATAATAACGAGAAGAGCATAGGAGATCACAAGGAGAGATGGAGAGAGTGTACAACAGAATTTCAAGAAGATGCATTTTATTTGTAAGTTCAACTTTGGAATTTCAAATTTGTACACGATGAATAAAATATGATGCTGTTCAAAAAATTATGAAAATGAAACAAAACGAAATGGAAATTATGCTGAGTAGAGATATTCAAATTTTGTATATTTTGAGCTCATCATGTGATTCCATATTTCAACAGCGTAGGTAGTACATTAGCATTTTCTATTTTAAATACAGTCCAAGGTTATGCAGTTTATTTGAGCACTGACACGAGCTCTGCTTAAGCATATTCCTCAATGATTAGCATTGTCTTAACTGTCTCACTCCTGTCGCTACTGGTGAAGTTACAAAATAGGAGCAACATCGCAGGATCACAGTGGTAGACGACGCATCGTGCAGATCCGTAGTAAATTTAAAAGGCATTTGAAGGGGGAAATATACTGTTTTAGTAAGTTTCCTAAGGCAATGGTAGGAGCGGGATCTTGAGAGAGGGGAGGAGAGAAATAGAGGGGGGGGGAGTAGATTGAGTTGAAGTTAAAGTGAAAAACTAAAAATCATTGTTCATCGATCAAGCATCAAAAAGTGAGTTGGGGAAATTCGTCACAAATTGACACTATATAGTTCATTGAAAACATGAATTGAGGACACCGAGAAGCACTGTTACTGTCACCTTTACATCTCAGGATACCAAATACCAATGTATTTCAATCCAATTCCAATTCCAATTCTAACTCCAAACCGCGTGTGCTACAACACGTCTGCAGATAGTATATTTAATTTGATGATGGAGAGGATAAGTGTAGTGGTGGTAATGGTATAGGACGATAGTGTGTTACATAATATACAACACTGCCAGTGCTATTACGTTAGAGTCTGCACAACTTTACTGTAGGCAATATTGTAGCCACAATAGTTGAAAGAATGATGAAGAAAACAAAATCGCAATGCAATTCGTTGCACGAACTTCCAAGAAAAAAACTATATTAGAAATAGATGTTGAAATACGTAACTATCCCGATTACATATACATATACCCATATGTATACTTACCCCTATGAATATAAGTTGCCTGTACTATCTTATACGAAACTACGATCTCAACTATACTACAAAACTACAACCTTGCCATTTAAGTCTTGTATGACGTCTTTTGAGACATTATAACTTTGGCGTATAGCTCTACTAAACTTTACTTCATCAAAATCCACAGTGAGTACGCTTCCTTCAACTCCTCCTCGTCCCCCGTCAATTTCAACGTCAACGTAGCCGTAGCCTAACTCCAAAAACGATATATTTTACCTTCCCGAAAATAATTTTAGTATGCTCAATTGGCTAAGCTGAGGGAGAGAGAGAGAGAGAGCTCAGGAGGAGCGTTTTACAGGAAATGTCTATTCGAATTTTGAATTGAAACTCCACATGGCATTAAAGGATGAGCTCTTTAAAAAATTGTACTGTGCTGGGAAACAACAAATAAATCCTTGGATAGGATCGCAAACAAATCCCCAAAGTGGTACAGTTGCAAATTTAATTAATTTTTTCTATCCACTCAAGTCCAACTACAACTACAAATACACACACGTAGAACATGTTCCCTTTTACTATTTAAACCAGTACCAGTAGGCAGTAGGCCATACTGAATCCAGGTAGCGCCATACACAGGCTATACTAAAATACCTATCTACCTGGGCACCTAGGTTACATACCTAGTATTACCTAATATGGGTGGGCAGTGCCGGTTTTTGAAACATGAATATTTTACAACTGTTTTACTTTGCAAGCCAAAAATGCTATTCTATGAGTAGAGCCCTTGAACTTTGAACGTTTGCAGATACAAATTGAAGAATTTAAGAAACATAATATACAAGGGGGCAACAAAAAAAACATTGAATATTTAAACATTTCAATGTAAATATTTTAGTGATGATCTACATAGATCAATTCCTCAAGTGGAGAGAGAAAGTAGTAGAGGAATTCTGACGATAAAAAATTCAGTTTAGTTTCGCGCCAAAAAGTTGACATAGACCGTGTAATATGTATTTAGTAGGGAATTATAGGGGGGCCGGGCAGTGCTGAGTTGTTTGCAGAGTCCGCGTGCCACGTGCTAGTAGGGCCCATATAAATATGTCACACTGAGGAACGAGAACATAAATAACAGACTTTTGGATGTTTTTGTATAGAAGCAAGAAAGGAGAGTCACCGTATTAGTTAAAAGTGAAGGGAAATGTGACATAATAATTACATAGGACTGCTAAAGCTGAAATGACTTTTGGCTGTAGAGCTCGTAGTGTGACTAAAATAATTTAGCTTCATCTCGATTGACGACTCCTAATGTATATACTAGTAGGTAGGTACCTATAGTTGTTTTCAAATTCAATGTTGATGGGGCTTAAAAATCGTGCCAGGGAGAGAGATACAGAGAGAGAGAGAGAGACAGAGCAGGCTAACAAAAGAATACATATTTCACGACAGTCCCACCACTCCCCGTACATCTTCCCTGTGTATAGCTCTGTCCTCTCTCCACAAATGACTGATGAAAGAAGCTCGACGAGGAAATCGGCATACGCTGTGTACAGCACTATAAGGAAATGGATGGCTGCTTTTAGTTTAATGATGAGTCTCTGTTTGTTTTCTAGCTCAGCATTTTGCGCTATATCGTCTCTCTACTTTATACAACCAACCGACTTACATATTTAATACTTTCTTCCTTGTTTTTTTTTTGTTTTTAAAATATTCAACACATCTTTCAGGATGGATTACTTTTTTTTATGAATATATGCTCATATACACAGAGACAGAGAAGATGCTACGTACCCTGAAGATGAGGTGGAGTGCACAAGGAAATTTGAGCATTTCTAAATTCTGAATAAATTCTGAAATGTTCCTTATTCTCTCCCGTCGACCCCCACTTAGAAAGTCATAAACAATTTTTATACTGACAAAAGCAACTTCATTTCAATATTTACTTGTTTCTGGGTGAGAGCGTTGAGTGAGTATGAGGGAAGGAGATGCGACGGCTGCTGCTGCTGCTCCTCCTCCTCACAATAAAGACACATTGTATACTACACACTATCTTATCAACTATAGTATATGTACTACTCCAAAGGTAGTAGTAGTAGCAGTAGTAGGGAATTGAAACGCCCTGAAACTGCAAATTTAATTGACTTTTAGAATCATCTCAACAATCCAAGATCGTTTAAGGAATACGAAAGCGGGAAGGAGCGCTAGTATATAAAAAAAACTTGAATGTGCGCCGATCGTGGAAAAACTTATTATGAAGTCTTTGAAGGTATCTTACCGAGCCTTTTCTGCCAGGGAAGCTAAAGAAAACGTCAGGTCCCGTCCGTTGCGGCATTTGGCGAAGAACGCTCAATAACTTGGCCGAGTGCCGTGGCTAAAAAGAGAAAAGAGAGAAGAGAAAAAAAAACTTAGAAATTTCAGTTTAAGTAGAGCAAACCTAGCATGAATGAGTTCTGTCAGACAGAACGAAGAGGGATAGGGGAAAACAAGTACGGGGGAAAGGAGAGAGAAAGCATATCTGGATTATGTAGACGGGAGACGATAGACGGTAGACTCATATAATGGTTGAGTGAGAAATGAAGACATTGCTCTTCTTCTTCTTCCCAGTTTCATCTTCCTCCACAATCTAAGCTAAAGACTCCACTTACACTCACAGAGACATACTATGAGACTGGGAAAAGAAGAAAATGTCACGTTTTCATTTTTCAACTCATCTGCTCTGCATTTTAGTGTTTTCCTCTCCGCTGAACTTCACTTTAAACTTGAAATGTGTTTTCATATTTTTCCTAATTCTCAATTAATGCTCTGTAACAAAGTGGTTTTCAACTTCCAAGTCTCCCTCTCATCCACTTTCCCTCCGTAGTATAGACTTAGGAGATGAGAACCCGCGAGTCTATGGGAGCCTTTTGAGCAACTCAGTTTATGACATCTTAATTTCGATTTTTAACTTCAAATTTTTGAAGCTATAGCAGGGGAAAAGAATCTAATAATATGAGTATGTTACAGGATCCAATTACCTACCTACCTACCTCCCTACCTACCTTTCTGAGGATTGAAAAAAATTGCTGAGTGGCTGACTTGAATGCTCAATATCCCCCCTCTGAGGTTACAAACTAACAATAGGATATTTCAAAAATTATTTACGGCTTCACAATGAACCTTTCATTTTCAGGGGTAATTTCAGGTGATATTACGCTACTATTTGCTCCAGTTGCTATAGTTGATATAGTATCTTCTTGTAGACGACTATATATTTCTATACTTTCCCCAGGTATATGGGACTACACACCTATAAAATTGCGTACAGCAATCTAAAACAGAAATAATTAGTTTTTACTTCGTTGTACATCATCCCATCTTACGTAGGATTAATATCAAATATTTTCTTCTATCAAAACTTTTCCAATACATAAAAGTGTCGGATTTCACTTTCTCGAAAATTGTCAAAGAAAAAACCAATAACTGACACAGTATACATAGAATTGCTAATTCTAATATCAATATCTACCTACCTACCTCCCTCCTTTTTTCTGTACTAGTATGCGGGCTTACATTGGTACATTGGGTCTCTCTTATTCCTAAACATACAGCGGTATTAAGCTTCAACCAGGGGATAAACTTGGTAGTACACAATCCGTTATTGTTAAAATATATGAGGAGGAGGGATATCAAAGGAAATATGGTAAATTAAAACAAGTTGTTACACAATAATATTATGTACAGTGCGTTGCTGGGTACTTTTATGTTCCGAGATTTTATTTACATATTTACTGTAAAATCCATTGAACATACGAAAAAGGATCTGTGTGAGTGATTGAGATTTAAGATTATGTTTAAGAATGGGAAAAGGACGTGGGAGGAGGGGAGAAGCTTATAGGTACATTTCCATAGGAGACAATGGCCTCACCGTGTTAACTACGGACAATGGCGGCAATGAATGAAATAGAATTACTCAATCATTTTGATTACGAATGCGAATGGGACTCTTCGTCATAGTCATAGTCATAACGGGGGCCTCTCCACGCATATCTCTTATCTGATGCGCTGTCTATAGATATTATGGATATCGCGAGTCTTGGCGAAGAAATTGAATGGGATACTTCAAGAAAGTTGTGCCAAACTTTGTTAAGAAATAGAAAGAAAGAGAGAGAGAGACGTACGTGTCAGAGAAGATGATGACAGAAACGGAAGTCTGTTTTAATTAAAGTTAACACTAAATCTAAATTAAAGCGCGGAGCAATTACGCCTTAATGAACAATGGGTCTACAAAACGAATTCATAAACTCTTAAATACAGACATTGTGAAGCGTGGAGCATCTTCTTCCTAGACACAGTTCAGTAGTCTATATTACAGGAAAGGGAGTAGGACGCGAGAGCAACTCTCTCATAGTTTCCTCATTTTCTTTAATCAACATTTCATAGGAACTTATCAGTGTAATTACAAGTGGAAAATATATTACGTAAAGTAACGTAAGGTACGGAGCCCTATAACACTGTGTATATTACTATAGTACAACAAATTCAAATATAATATTATATTCCTAGGGGGGCGTACCCAACGGCTATTGACGACCTTCATGGACCCAAAGAGAAGCTTCAGCTCCTTCACCGTAATACTGTAGCTTGCCAGTACTCCCAGCATCTCAATCAATAAATCTGTGAACAATTAGAATACACAAATATGAATGTCATTATAAATAATTAAACTTACAATTAGTAGTGTAATACATCATCATAATATCTATAACATAAGCTATATCATGTCATTGGCTTCCCCTTTCAACAACTCTGAATTACAAATTTCCGGGAAGTAACATAATAGATAAGCAGTCTTCTCTAATTACTCGTTTTGATTACCTAATGTTGATTTATGCATGCAAGCTCATCGAAGTAGCAATATTCGCCACGCTCAAAATAGTTTTTTACAAGTCAGAAAGTAGTGAGAAATACATTATTATGTAGTAGGTAGATACCTAATTTTTTTAAAGAGTAAACTTAAAACTTTTATTCAACTTCAACGGAGGGCTTACGAGGCTAAACTTTGTGACAATTTTTTGTTTGAATTTTTTTTACAAACATGTAGGTAAATTGCACATTCTTTTCACCTTTCCAAAATTTCTTTCTAAAGAGTTTCTTTTATAAATCCTAAATAATTCTACCTAATAACATATTTTTGGAAGGTAAGTATCATTCTAATTTCAAAATCCTGCGATTTTCTACAAGAAATGTTTGAATAATATTAATTTTAATAGAATTATACATGTTGACAATTGTTTGTCAATTATTTTGTTATTTTTCAAATTGGTAGTCTGGTACCTACTACTAGTTTTTTTTTCAACGAAAAAGTGGATAATATCGCATCGTCTCTCATATATGACTTTAATTGCCTACGTCAACAAAAAAATAGATGTATCTCGCGGCTTCTTCTTGGGAAAAGTGTAATAAGATAAATTCCGGGAAATTACATTTTATTTACGACAGCAGCGCCCTGATCCAGAATTAAAAACAGGGGAGGTCTTTTCCATGAATTTATACAAGTTATTTTTACAACAACGACAAAACAATTTGGCTTTAAACAGAGTGCAAAAAGAAAAGATAAGGGGCAAGTCAAGAATACAGAAATACAATAAAGGCGAGAGAAAAATTGTACATACTTTTAGATATATCGTCTTGGAGAAAGCTGGAACTATCTGTATTCAGAATATACAAATATATATTGCACCTGAGCATGAGAATAGAATCTAGGACACACGACTCAAAACGAATGCCTCCGGATTATATTCTTATGTTCCCAAGCATTAGACATGCCCATCATTCCCTGTTGTGTGTGTGTATCATGGTTAATGTTGATTCTATCAACATCTTCCAAAATGTTTTCTCTTTAGAAATCTAGGTAAGGGGATCATGTGTGTGTAGACAGCCATTTATAAAGAGACTCTACATCACTCTGCGGAGCTAGTACCCCTATACTGGCCTATACCTATACCGATACCGACTTCCTCAGTAGTGCAGAAGCAGGAACAGGGACAGGAGTCAGTGCCCAAAACCGCAAGGGAAAATGCATTTATTTTACATTTTCCATCAGTGGGGCTACAACAGTGTACAGGTTTGTGCTTGCCATTACCATTCCTGATCCTCCATAATACTGATTGGTGTCTCCTGAATTCACTAGACGCTCTCCTTCGACAATACATTTATATAATCGTGGACGAGGCAATAAAATCAATGCACAGTTGTTAAACAATGCCAAATGAAATAGCTTGTACGCATCCCATTTCCAAAGCAAAGTAGGTAGGTAGGTAGGTAGGTAGGTAATACAGATTTATTTTTGAACATCTGTAGTTGTAGTGCAATTACGACATTTTGTGTTTCCTACAACACCACAACCATGTTTTACTTTATCCACCGGGTTTGTGCTAAAGGCCAATACATGCATTTTAATTACACTGTTTTGAAAGCTAAAAACATTTAAACTTTGTAAAAATTCCAAATAACAAAACCTTTGAATTTGAAATGAAAGTAATTTCCCAAAGCAATTTTAAAAAGACTACTTTCAGCCTACATTTAAAGCTGATTTCTTTTTGTAATCATGACTTTTTTTAAATTGCAAATTGTCGTAATTACACGCAAATTTATTATTAGGTATGTAGGTACATAATGCGAGTTCAATGAGTTCATTGCTCAGAGAGCATAGTTTCCAAACTTGTTTTGCATACATTTTAAAAAAAGGCATTCATTTATTTTGATTTTTTTCAACCACTACATTATTATGTAAGACGATCGCCGTCACCATTTGGACCTGCGTCCAGGGTCAATTGAATTTCATTGCACATTTAAATACACATTAAATATGACGTGCAGGATTTATTATTTTTAGCTAAGAACTAGTGTAGGGCTTTGCGGTAATCCTCAGATTCGTATCGAGCATAATGGACTAATTCAAACATTTTGTAGTAACTATTATTTTAAAGCCTGGAATAAAATTCGAATTTATTTTGTAAAATATTCTTTCGTGAACTCGTAATGTACAGGAATATATTACATTTAAATTTTGTAATATATATACATAATATATAGATATGCCTATAAATCTGATATAATTACATTTTAAACCTTGAGTACTACTGTTACTGTATGCCTTCTATTCTATAAGCAAGCGCATATCCAATTTTCTTGCGGCTTTGACACAAACGGGTAGATTTCCAATCCAGGACTACGAATACCAAGACCAAAACGGGATTAGAAAATCTCAGCTTACTTATATAGTAGAATTTCTATATAAGTTCTCAATGCAGTGCTGGTGCAACTTTATTAATTTAATAGATCAAAGCTAAGAAGGAGGGGATATACTTAAGAAGTTTTCTAGATCTCGTTCTCATGCCATAAGGCAATTCAACTATTAATTTTCTGAACTCAACTTATAAGTTTTGGTTTCTGTAAAATCGTAAAATCCATTGCTTATCCCAATTTCAAGTCTTGAAGTTACTTTGCAAAGTTGAAATTGTCTAAAACTAGTATATTTCAGTATACATAATTACATAATACATACACAAATATATACACCCTTCACCTTAATTACTCAGGGAAAAATTACAAAAAAAAAATTATTATATAGATACATGTATACTACTTGGAAAGAGAAAAACTAAATAAAAAAAGAAAGAATATACATAAATGCGCATGTAACAATTAAAGCGGACTGGAGGTCTTTGTAATGAGTAATGCATATAAGTAATAGAAGCAAGGTGTTCAAATTAAAATCTTATTTCTTGAATTTCCTTGATTCCTTGATTTCCCAAAATGCAAGTAGGCACTAGGGAAATTGATGAAATTCCTTCACTGAGAAGAATAGTTTGTATTCGTAAGTTTTGCCTTGTAATTAGTTTTTTTTCCCTAATGTAAATTTTTGAGCTACTATTTGTTTTTTTTTCTCCATTTTTTGAAATGGGCAGCAATGAGCGTGGCTGGGCTGTTTGTTATATTATGTATTATGGCCACGGTTCGGTATCATCAATTAAATATTCTAAAGGGATAAACCTTGAAGGCTTGCTGTGCTGATCGGCAAAAGCATACTATGCCAAATACTATTACCCATGGAGTAAAAGTCTTTGCACACACCAGGAAAGCCATCAGCTGAAGATGGTGGTGAAGATGGAGAACAACTACGATCATTTCTTATGTCACCAGACGGTTTCGGTCTTGTTAGTCCAGAATGAGTTAAAGCTGTACACTCCTTTAAACAGCGTGGTTATCATTATACGTTTAAGGGAAGGAACCATATGCCATAGCCCTACCATAACCATCATATACATGTTATACTATATGACATAACTTATTGGAAGAAAATAGTGTGAGCATAAAAATGCCATTGGAACTCACTTAGTTTGCTCCTACAAGTCTACTAATTGGAGTCTTAAACTTGGAGGCAGATTAAAGTTTAAAGTTGAAATAATGTAAAGTCAGAGGGGAAGGAGGTGGAGGCTTTATAAATTATTTATAGTCATTAGACATTAAGCTTTTGTATACCTTCCTAATATAATTATTCAAGGTGTAGCAGATGTGAAAGACAACACAAACTGGTGTAAAATCAATATTGCCTTTCATGCCCTCCCCGTCCAACATAATACACACTGTCTCTGTCTGTGTATTGTGTCGGGAGCCATTCTTTAAACTTTCCCTCTGAATTTTACTAAGACTTTCAAGTCAAAAGGCGAGGCCAACTTATGGAACATTATCCTTTGAAACGATAATTGTAATACTTAAGAAACTTCTCTATACCCCACCATCACCCCAACACCCACACCGCACCACACCAGACCAGACCAGACCACACCACACCACACATCCCACCGAGGACCGATGATCAAGGAACTTCACTAAATCTCACAAAACTGAAAATTGACCTCAACAGGCAGAGACCATAGAGGAGGCAAAGGGAAAGATAACCATCTACATAGTGTAGAGAGAGAGACACGGAACACGAAGCGAGAAGATGAAAGAACATTCTACAGACAAACACACACACACACATACACACAAAAATTGCAACACACTTTTAGTCTGAACCTGTCGTTTCTACTCCATGTTAGGACAGTAAATGCTCAAGGAGGAGAGAGTTGACATGCATGCAAATAGAATGGAACGATGAGAACATTTCCCTTGAAATGCAGCGCTCCTCCATTTCTTCTCAAGTTCCTACAATGTATACCCACCATCTCCTAACTTAACTTTCACGTCAAAAAACGTGGAATTTGAGATTCACCCGGCGTGGGCATTGCCATTGTTTGTCTCTTGTAGTTTTTTAAGTTTTCTCCATCCCTCGTCGTAAACATTTAACTCAAAATTCACATTCCATTGTTCAGCCCGAGGAGAGTGAATGCATACCAAGAGGGAAAGGAATTGGAAGAATTCTACGCTTTTCTTCACTATCTTCCTCTTGTCTTTGTCCCTCGTCTGCCACACTCACACACACACACACACACAGACACTCTCTCTCTCTCTCTCTCTCTCTCTCTCTCTCTCTCTCTCTCACTGGCTCTGGTTCCTGGTTCTGGTCTGGCTCTGATTCCAGATTTAACTTGTTTTCCCAAAAGTGTGGTCCTCCCCAACTGTCAACGTTATTTGAGCTACTTACATTCTTTTAACTTTTACTTGGAGAACTGCCATACTTTCTTTCTCACATTAGCGGAAATTCTAAAGTTCAAGAGCTTCATCATCTCTCACGCTCCTACAATCTACAATGATCTTTCAAGTTTAATTTACTGCTTCTTACTCCTCACAAGCAGTCTATTTTTTCTCAAACTTAAAATATAGTTTTAGCTTCAGGTGGCCTGTGTTAATCCAGGCATACACATACCTACCAACCACCTTTCACTACTATAGGTAAACGCACATTACAAATGCTACAAGCATTTAAGTAAGTAGACATGCATATACATCTCTATAATTTCCAATATGAGCTCACTCCAGGAGAAATTATTCGAATGAAGGCATATTACAGAAATAACACCTTCACAGTCAGCACGAGGGCCGGAACCGGAAATTCCAAAAGCTTGTTTGAGAGCTTCACACACACACACAAAAAGCTATTATTCTAGTCATTAAAAAAAACTCATGCCCATTCTGTTCTGTGCAACAAGTTTTTTCTATTTTTCCTCAAACTTTCTATTCGATTCCATGTAATCGCTTTTGTCACCACTTTGTCAATCTGGCACCACAGCTGACTGACTCCGAGTCTCGCCTGTAAATTGGACAGAAGTCAAATCGAGAGCCGTACGAGAATTAATGTGCGACTATACGAATGTGAATAGTAAAGGCCAGCGGGTGGGTACAATTGGAATTGGAATTTTCATTATTTGATGTAGTATACATATATAGAGCTTCCAGTATAAATTCCAAAAAACCTTCCTTAAAATTCCCATAGGCCATCTTATCCGTATGCAGTCCTTGGAGTCGTAAATGTATAAATCTATCGGTGGCCTTTGACCTGTAATTAATTTATGTGAATATTTCTTCCCTGGAATGTCGCCCAAAAATACAGAAATACAAAAGTAGAGAGGTGCAGGACTTTTACTATATATCGAAGTAGAAATCGAGTGAATCCTTGGTTGAATTTCCACACAATCACAAAACTTTTAGACATTTACACTCGTGACCCATTTACTCTGGTGTGGTGCGGTAGGGGAAAAAAATATTGGACACTTTTCGACTAACTAAAAGTTCCATTTGAAAGGAGAGAGAGAGAGAGATACAACAAAAAAGAAGAAAGTTAATTTTATTTACTTCATGGGTTGTAGTCGCAGATGAAGGAGATGTGTCACGTTATGGTCACAGCATACAATTTCCTCCTCTGTGAGTTGAAATCATGAACATTTTTGTAGAGAAAAAAAAGTTTGATAAATAACTTCAAACTTCGTTTATTTTGATCAAAAGGAGAGAGAGAGGAACGATGAAGGATTCTCACGAATGCCGAGTTTTCAAATTTCATGGCTCTACTCCGGACCTCACATAGAAGGTAGTAGGTACTTATATGTAGAATGTAGTGAAAGTGCACTCTGCAGTGAAAGTTACCAGTGCGCTACAAAATCTGATCAGCGGGATTTATATGAAAGAACATTTTTTTTCATCACATAAAATGTCAAAGAAAATGAGTGCGAGATACATTTTCAATAACTTTTAAAATGCCTGTAGGTACATATGTCAATGCTTAGCTTGCACAAAGGCTGTTTTTATTGTTAGCATCACATTGCACAGCACTCCTGGTCTGGACATGTCTCTACAGAGTTTCTCAGAGAATAAATTCCATCCACGGACCAACGAAATCCGTTTGATCTGGTTTAAGAAATTTCAAAGCATGCAAAATCACCTATCTCACAGTACCTATTATAGCAGATGTGTTTCATATGCATATACATCCCATTGCAAGACATTTACAGAACCATCCGTTGCTCGATTATGTGCTACAATAACTATAATCCCCAACATTTTTAACACCCTCAGAAATTAAATTTTAATGCAAAACAAAAACAAACAACTTTGGAGTTGTGTTCCAAAGTGACTGACTCTATCTCTGACTTTAGTTGTTTTCTAATTGAAAGAAAGTACAATTACAGAATAAATTACGACTACACGGACTAAGACGCACGAACTTTTTATACTTACTACTTAGGTACCGTGAAGCTCCGAATAGACGCCCCGTCGTCTAAATTTAAAACAGTAGACCTTACCCCGTCTAATAATAGGGACCAGGCTAGTATTAGAGACCCGGAATTTATTTCAATTACAAAATGTTTGAGCTGAGTAAAATTGCATTCCTTAGTATAGTAGAGATCTGGCTTGCATTAGAGATACGGCTTGTATTGTAACTTACAGCCGTCGTCGCATCTGGCCTCTACTGGAGACCCACCGTCTATTTGGAGCTCTACGGTACATAAACTAATCGTAAGCATTTCTACATAATTTAGTAGAAAGAGTCTAACAGTGAAAACTACAAAGGGAATGGACTTTTCTAAAGTGCTCTGTACATTAATTACACAAGTTCACATTTTACGTGCATTACGTGATCCTGGAAGAAGCAATCGTCTTGATATGGTCAAAGGGAAAGAAAGTTCCTGGGCCTACCTCCTACCTTACTTACACTGTGACGTCCCTGAGAAATAAAGTGTTAAATCATAGCATACATAGACCCGTACTCCTTGTGATTAGACTCACTGGTTAGACTGGAGACGAGAAAAAAATAATAAAGAAGCATCTCAAAGGGAAAATAACAACAACAAAAAACAGGGATTTATTAAAGTGGCGAGCAGCAGCACAATTACAAAAAGAAACATCGTAAAATACATAAATACCCAGGTGAGAAATTAGTGTCAATTTAAACATAGTATGATGCTCGTCGGGTGGCGTCTTGGACACAAAAATACTTATGAATTTGTCTACAAGCTCAGCCAACTAGTCTACACTATATACAGCAACAACTAATGAATGTGTATAATTAGTCCCCGGCCATAAATGCTGGGAACCTCCTGTGGCTTCCGATGAGAGTGGAGAAAATTCTTAGAAAAGAAACTTTCAAACTTTAATATCTAAATAACACTCATAACTTTGGAGGGGGACGAAGATAAAAACTATATATATATTTTACTATTCTAGAAATATCGTGTACCAAGGACAGTGCTCACTAATGACGTGTATGTAGTTTGTGGGCTTAAAGTGAAAGTTTTAGACTTTTATTATTAGATGGCAGGAACTAAGAATTCACATTTGACAGGAGCCCCTAGGACTTGAGTTTAGTTTTCATTAGTATTTCTAAATGTATAATAATAGGTATATAGTGGGAACGTACGTAGATGTACACACAAAAAAAACGTACCTGCAACTATAGGTTCGGACTGTGGTAGTCGATGTAGAATATGCTCTATTAGTCCGACATCCGTGCACGCCTGAAGATTCCTCACACTTTTTCGCAAAATCGCAATGAACACACTCCATATTTCCGCCTGTAAATAACAAAAACATTTCACGGTGTTATTCTCATATATTTAATAATATTTTATTTATATTGATTGCGTACTCCGTATTAATCCGCATGTATGCGCATTTCCGATATATGTATGTAGGTGAAACTATGACCAGGTGAGAGAGGTAAAACCCTTGCGCGACAGCTAATTCAATTAGCAATTAGTTGAGATACACCAACATATTATATATGTACACACTAACGCTGTGTAACTTACAAATCTATGATGTAGAACAGCCATCAAAGTTGTAATTCACAACACAATACCCCACATACACTGTAGAAGACTATGCATATATGTATAATCTGGTGCCTACCTACTCCAAAAAACACCGCACTTCAAACAAGCAAGATTAGATTTTAATCGGGCTTTTAGACTCTAAGCTTCCGGGCAGAAAACAAGGCACACAGGACGAAAGTTGGTGGGATCCGGGACTTTCAGAAACCGCAATAAAGAATCAAATGAGGAATAATTGTAGTGGAGCACAGTTGTAGGAAAAGCTGATCTGATCGTGAAACAAGAGTCTCTCAATTTCAACAGTCACAACTTTCAATTCAATGAGACTTAACTTTATGCTGTATTTGTGAGTTTATATATGAGCAATCCCTCGTACTCATCGTTAGCATAGCCATTCAAAATTCCCATTTTCAAAAAAATAAAATAAAGCTCTATAGTCAACAACTTCCAGCATGTCTTATATTGCTAAATGAAGCTAATCCCTCCAGAGTTTCAATCCGGAATTCGGGTCCGGACCGCAGTCGAAGCAATTAAATTGTACTTGATGGTCGAGGAAGATGATAATGAGGAATGATGTGTCATATTGCTATTGCCGTTGACTGCATCTCTATCCGGTATAGTGTTTTAGCTTTCACATGGATAGGTAGAAGCTTATATTAGCAAATAGCATTGATGGCAATACTACCTGAATGGAGGGATTAAGTTCATCCCGTTTTGTAAGAAATGAATTTCTGTTTTTAATTTTAACTAATTCTGACGCTGTATTGTATGGTGGATGAACTACAGAAATGGTTGTAAACGATAAAGCTAGAGAGAGGTATGTTGCAAGGTCCATGTAATAAACAAAGAGTAAATCAACATAATAAAGTCAGATGAAGCTCAGTAGTCAGAGTGTCTTTGCTTTATATCTCTATTCTTCAGCTCAGCAGTATAGTGAGGCGATCCTTATTATAACCTTCTGAACTAATTAATCCAAGCGACTGCCCTTTACTTTGAATGGTTTACATTGGTTGCGGTTTACGTCCCCTTCATTGGAGCGACCCGAGGCTACAGAAAGTAAACCTCGAGAGTCTCTCTCTAGATCCACCCGGCTCCTTGGTATTTGCTCGATGTCATGTTGAAAAGGTTATCATTCAGAATATTACGTACAATTTCACGTTTTAATGAAGTGAATGTTCGCACACAATGGAAACCTACCTATGCGTAGGCTACATGCTATACTGGCTACTGTAATTGTAATAAGGCACGGCGGGGATTGAGTGGTACCATTTCAGGAGTAGGTACCTAAATCTAACTCACGAGCTCCCCGGGTAAAAGTCGTTAGTCTCCAACATCCCATATATGTAGGTACTTATAGTACTTACGTTCCTCATGAACACGCCTCTACGGTTACAAACTGTAAATCATGAGCATGCTACAAATCGACAGCGGCTTTATTTTTTTTTTGTATTCACCATGTGATCTTGCACTTGTCAAACGCCCACAAGTTCATCCATATATATACACCAAATCACATGCATGTATCTTTTTGAATCTATTTTAAAAGCCGGTCAGTACAAACACAGTTTTGCTTTCCGACCCATGAATAAATATGATTAAGTGCGAGCAACTAATAAGAAAAAGGCACTTTAGAGTTGGAAATAGAAAATGCAATTAATACTGACTATAAAACAACAGAGCGCTCGAGCAGGGTAGGTATATACATTCCGTGCTCGAATGAATGAGAAAGTTTCAGACAGATACTACACACAGACGTCATGGTGGACAAAACGTGAGTTCGTGGCGTACACGTTCTTGACTCGGTCAAAGACGTTCATCATTACCTAGGTTACATATAGGTAACATTATGTGCCTGCCTCCTCCACAACTCCACACAGTTGTTCACGGGACCTGGGAGCAGTTTTTAGCGTGAGCTGCCCGCCCGCAACGATCTCTCATCTGATCGGGGAGAGTTGAGATGAACTGCGTGGATGTGGATCAAGAATCATCCCTAGCGCGAAAACCTACAGAATAAAATCAACATTACTGATAGATGGTAGAGTAGATCTGTGTGAAAGCACTGAATGTCTTGCGTGATGTGCTCAAGTCCTTTCAGACCGAATTATGAAACTCAATAGCACACAGACTACTTCCGGGTAGATTCTATCCGAGTACCTCCTACATGTAATCTGACTATAAGTATTACTGTCCTCTCTCAATCTCACATTCCTATCCCGATACTTATAAGCTTATCCAACAATATATTTCCTGGAGTGAATTCTTGGTTATATTTTTGTATTTAGACGCCCGCCTCACTCAATTTATTTTTGTAGAACTGAAAATATCGTAATATTGTGTCTGTGCCAATCTATACGCTACTCCTTTTCCCTTCTGTCTTCTGCAATAATAAAATTCATAAATAATAAATTATGGATGGAGCGAAGGGCACCATCGGTACCGGTACCGGTAAGGTAATGTAAAGCGGGGAAGCTTCCTTTCTATATTTTTTCATCTTCTTTTTCTCGAGCGCTCATTGGCCGTCCTCAGGGAGAAGCTATAATAATTGAGTGGCCATTCATAATGAAAATTTGTTGTCAAAATTAATTTTAAATTTCCGTCTACGCACTTTGTTTACTCTCATTTGATTACGCTACGTTGCTGAATTTTATCACTTGGAGCTAAGCCATCCAAAGGTTAAAAGGTACTTCCGCCGCCCTACATGTATACCTACAACATGCACCTATTTACATTGTTTTTCAAGTCGACTAGAAACAGAAGAGTGCAGCGTCGTCAACACGCTAGATGCTCCCTCATAGATTATTCTCAAGTCATCTTTTTTTACAGAACTATTTAACGCGCCATGACATTACACTCTCTTTTAACGAACAACACCTTGAGGCTTGAGTATAGAAACCATATTATAAAAATGGAAAGTTAAGCGAGCAAAGCGAGCGAGTACATAGCCTATGAAGAAAGTATTGACACATTATTAATAAATGCAAGCTCGTCTAAAGTCTGTATTAATTAGTGAGAGAGGGAAGGGATGTGGTATAGGGAGGAAGGAAATTGTGGCCGTTCCAAAAACTTACTTGAAGATGAGGTGGGCAATGATCCAGCATCTCGAGCATATGTTTTATATTTTGAGCATCTTGAATTACGAAATTTAATTCCATGTCGAATTCACCACCAACCAGCTGAAATAACCAAAAACAAAAAGGATTAGAGTTTAAAAGAATTGTCACATAAGGGGCTGTCACATCTAATTAATTTCATGAGCTGCCGGAGTGGAAATGAAAATGAACCCGTTTTCACTTGACGTAGCTCTGCTGATAGGAAAATAAAAAAAACGCAGTGGGATGACATATTTATATAAATAGTGTAGTGCACTTAGCTGTCTACGATTTATAATTTGCGTACAGGACCTGGTAGGTTAGATAAAATCGATAATATATAACATATTTATATAAGAACCCAACAGACTTGAATTGTCTCAGGGGTATGCAGAATACATGCTACTCGTTACAAAATACAGATATAGATATACAATACAAAGTCTTCTAAAATCTTAAAAAAAATTCTTTGTAAGATCACTCAAGCGAATGATATAATTTATTTTATAACAAACGTTGTCATCCAGATTGAGTGACATCTTTATTTATTTGGAAATGAACGGATAGCGAACGACGTAGATGAGTATGGATACCTTTACATAATAATTGAACTCATCTAAAATTATTAGTCATATGTAATCACTTCCTTCCTACGCATACTTGATGGATTAAAAGGGGGAAAGAGCTGCATACGGACCTATATATAATATTTAGCTGGGACTGCTGAGAGAAATACAGTATTGATATAAATAATGTTAGAGCTCAACTACATACACTATAATATACGATACTTGTTCCGCCGTCTGTTTGCTTAGTTTTATTGATTGATTTGAGCTGGTACTTGAAACTTCAATGAGTTCAAGAACCGTCTCTACTAATTGAAAAACAGCTTCAGTCTCCAGTACGAGAGTTAACGCGACTACCCTTCCTTGGATATTAGACCACATCCCATGTAGGTACCTTACTCCACATTTTCATCATTTCTCAATATTTCAAGGATGGCTTCTAGCCCTGGTCTTCTGAAGACTATTTTTTAATGAAACGTATTTATAGTAATATACGCTTGCATAAGTAAGATACATACTTTCTCTTCAACAAAATATGTAGTTGAAGGACTACGGAAGCAGACAAGCACTGCCAACGTCTCATACAGAGTAAAGTTGATTGATGAAGTCAGTTCATCTTTAAAAAATCCAAAGTGGATATCTCCTATCGTACATGTTCTCTTAGTGAATGGATATCTGATTGCATGCGAGAGGTGGAGTATAAAATTTTGACTAAGAGAGTGGTAGTAAGCGGGGCGTAGGTACTATATTCGGAGTCGGAGATATATATATATATATACAATAATGGTGAAATTTCTATATACTATTGCCCTACGGTAATTTAAACTAGTTAGATTACAATTAAATTTGCTTCGCTTATCTCGCACAATTTTCGAAAAGGGGATCCAAAAAGCATACATCTTAATGTTAGTGGAGAGATTAAAAATTAAAAGATTGAGCAGTTTGGAAGATGGGAAGATGGTAGCCCATCTCTCCTTCAACAACTTTAACTGGATACACTGAATTATTGCGAGGAGAAAGCTAGGAAAATAGCCACATAAATATGAACGTATGTCACGTTACTCGAGCGACTCGTCCTATAATTATATTCGTATTACGTACTGAAAAAGCCTTGAGGAAAACCAAACATTGAATTATTCCCTCCATCGTATCCCCACTGACGGAGAAATTTCCACTCAGATAACGACTCCGCTTCCACGAGCCCAAACAACCGGACAAAAATGTCGTTTCGATCTTTCCAGATCCCTCCTCATCCTCGACTTGAAATACTTCAACACCAGTCCCATTTACACCCGATTTCCGAAGAGTCGTCTCTTGATTTTCCTTGCTCAAATATGCTCTACAAAGAGACTGACCATAATCACCGGGAACATTAGATCCATTTGAGTTGGAGCAACTCCCACTCGCCACTTTCCTTTCTTCGACACTTTTTGAAGTAGGTTTGGCGGCGCAGACGGGTCCATGATTATTGGTATTAGAGCTTTGTTTTCGAATCTCATTTTCGAGATGGTTAAATTCCACGAGTCCAACAGGAGGAGGAGGGATGGGCATTGTTGTGGGCTTACTTCCAAAGTTTCCTCTGAGATCACTATTTTTAACACTGGCACTTTTTTGAGTGTCATTCTGTAATCCTAAAATGAGAGACTCTGAGATGGAGACGGAATCAAGAGGCGGTGAGTATCCAGCTTGGATTCCATTTCCATTAAGAACACTAAAGTGCACGAGAGGAGAAGGACTTGATGATGTCTTTTCGAACACATTCTCCTCTTTTTCCATTCTACAGGTTTTTTCCCCTCCACTTTCTCCTTCCCATTTACTCGTCCCAAAGAGGATATTACAGATTCCAAGTCCAACTTTTGAGTGTTAAAAGCTTCCTTCGTCGCATACATTAATATTTTTCATTTCACTACTGTTTTTTTTTGTCTCTGGCTCTGGTATGACTGTCTCGAGTCTCCAAGACTCTCCAAGGACAAAAAAGGATCTGAGTGAGCTCCTCTACACTTTTAACCTAACTTTAATCTGCACGATTAAATATCATCTGTCGCTCCGCATTCAGAGCACGTAGCATGCTTGAGTTTCATTTTTGAACCCACGGAATGATGAAAGAGTTAAATAACTTTTAATCTTTTACCAACAAAATATTTTGATATATTCTTTGGATTATGCACATTAGAGCCGCCGGCGGACAGAGGAAGCATTAACGACTCTCTGCTCCACCCACAATCGGGAGAAAATTCAGATTTTATTCCTCCATCATCATCATCAGTCCATAAATTCTAGCCCGTAAAATTTGATTCTGGTGACAGAGCACAATTTAAATTTTATTTTCATTGTGAGAGCACAAACACACATACTTGAATGCGTCCTGGACAATTAAATCTGTAAAACGCACTATATTAAGCCTCATCCACAAGATTTTGGTTTTATTGTTTATTTTCCATTTGAAACAGATATATGTTACCACTTCCAATACTTTTCATTTGTAAGTCAATAATCGGCTGCAGGACACAAATTTTTCATTACTGAAACGTCATGATGCTGTGTTTTTCAATTACATTATTGTAGGAACAGTTTCAAAAACATAATATTAAAATTTCGGAAAACCCTAATATACTATGGGTACCGACACTCATTTAATAAGGCAGTATAGATGACTGATATTATTTTGATTTTTAATGTATGTACAGGTATCCTTAAAGTAACATCATACGTGAAAATCCTGTCCTGCACTGAAAGGTGCTCAAAGTTTTAATAGGTTTGAATTCGAATTTAAAAAGAGGGCTTTTTCCCATGCAGGAAACTAAATTAATTAAATCATTTCCGAAATGCTGCGCAAGTATAGACCGATACAAAAATCTTTGTAAACATGCAGCACATAAAAAATTTAACGTTTGGCATGTTACAACATTGGTACATATATATGGTACATCTTCACAGATTACTGAATGTTCTTAAATGAATCGGAAGTTATGTTGCCTGTACTATAAAAAAAAAGTTGATTCATTGATGATTCTTGAGCCTATTATTGTGTGATACTAAAGACTTCAGACTGATTTAATCTTTCGGATGTTATAAGTGATGCAATAAGTTAGACACTATATTGTGTTAACTTCCGCTTCTGGCGTCGACATCAACTTCGTCTTCGACGAGGAATTACCCAAGAGACGTCGTTCCACATATCAACAGAAATGGAACTACTGCTGGAGCAGAGACCAGCAGAGCACAGTGACTCTGACACTGACAACGACAGCACTTAACAAATCTTCTGATCTCAACATCCATAAACATTTACCGAGGTTCCCATATATACTACATTTATAAGTAATAGGACGGCCGAGGCAAAAAGGTGTCTTTTCCGCTTCATTTTTGAACCCCCATTTAATCCTCCTCCACACATGAGTGAACTATTGCTCCTCATACAAAAAATAATGGCTGGTCCGAAAGATACAAAGAGAAATGAACTCACTTGAACACAATATTTACATTACAAACAGATGAGTTGCCAAATTGCACATTATATGAAAATTGTTACATTTAATCTGAGCCTGGAACGACTTCTAGTTTCAATAGCCCCTCTTCCCATTCCTGAACGAGACCATTCATTTATATTGGTTGAGCTAACTACTATAATACTATTATGTTTGGAGCATAGCAGTAAGTACAATGGCACTACATAATTTACGTATGGTCCTCCAATGCCTTTCGAAACAGGTGATTTCCGTATTCGAAATTTTATTAAAGACACAGGAAGAGAGAGAGAGAGATTACTTCTTCCTCAACATTGCTCTCCATATCCCAAATCAATATTTATAGTCACAAGTATTATAATGGGGAGAGCTTTAAGGAGAGGATGTATTAAATTTCCTCAGAGTAGAAAAGTTTACCCATTTCATTAAAATGAGTATAAAGATGAAAGATAAGCTAAAATTATTACTTTCCATCTTCCTTTGCTTTCCACGGAGGGAAAATTGTGAGCGGGAGATATAGATATACATGTAGATCGAGCAGTGAATGTTCCAAACTGTGAAGCAATACAAATGAACTAACAAAAGTAAAGGGGGAAGAAAAAAAATGAAATACAGGCCAAACTCCAATTTCTATTAAGACTCAGTAGGGTTCCGTAGGACTTGGAAATACAATATTAATTTTCTAGCTCCTAGTTTTCTAGGAAAACATAATGGATGCATAGAAAGATAAGTTAGGCGTAAACTTACTGACAGTATCCTCTCTCTCTCTCTCTCTCTCTCTCCCTGGTTCATACCCCCTTTGAGAATGCAAAGGTAGACAGTGATGAGCTCAGAGACGTGTATTTCTAAAGAACAGTTGATACCACTGTGTGAAAATTTAATATAGGTGTCTGAGAAAGCTGACAGAAATGCGGAGAAGGAGAAAATAATAGTAAATGTGTGGGTAATCGGTGGGAAATTATTATCAAAAACCTCACGCGCTCCCTCATACATACCAAAGCCGAAAGTAGAACCAACAAGTAATAAGGCATTACCATATGTTTAGCCATAGTGCAAATTTTAACTAATGAGTAATATACTTCTTTCATATTCAGCCGCTCCACGACAAGAGAAGTTAAAACTAACCCCTCTTTTTAAGTACTGGGACTGGGACCAAATGAGAGATAGAGCGAAAGTCTAGTCACATACCTATATACCTCAACTTGACTATAATTAAAGAAGCCAATCTAACTTTGCTCTCCAAAAATAATTCTTCCTCCCAAAACTTAAACTTTTATTTATAATTCCAGTTCCAACTAACGGAATGAAGCGTGTATTCAGTAAAACGTAGAGAGGCAGAGAGAGAGAGAGAGATAAAGTAAATCCTTAGTCCTCCAAAAATTCATAGTAAAATCCTGTCATATAAATGAAAATGATGCGGGAGAAATAGGCTGTGGGAGCAGAGTGCGTTTTCTATATTTCCCCCTCCTAAGGAAGATAAATGTCTACAAAGAAACCGAAGAGAGAGAGAGAGAGAGTAGGTATGAGAGCTGAGAAATGTAGCTTTTAGACGACACAAACAGAGAGCAGCTTCGGAGACTCAATTTCCTTTGGAAATCTGTAGCGACAATGTGGGACGGAAGTGAGACGTGAGAGTAATATTCTTCGAAAAACAGAGGGCCAGTATGTCAGGATAACCAGACGATATATTTAGTCCAAAAAAAGAGGAGAGTATCAATACTTAATGCCTTGGGACTATGCTATTTCTAGTTTAAAGAAACGAGAAAATGAAATAGAAAATGGAGACACAGGATTTCGCGGTGCGCCTCTTCATCTTTACCATTTGAACTGTACACGAGATACACGAGTACCAGAGTACTGGTAGAACAGAGATAGAGACAGAGAGAAAGAGAAAGACAGGCACACAACGCAGAGGGCGGAGAGAAAAGCATTCTCGAGGTATCCAGAAATGAAAGTCATAGATCATAAGTGTACTCGTTTCGTATGCTGTATGCAACTTCAAAGTCCCAAGGCAGAAGAGAATGATGGTAGATTTTCACCGGCAGAGACAGAGAAATCTTCAACTCTCTCAGCATCTCTCAGCTTCTTACAATTTAAGCCTCAAGATAACTCCATACACTTCTTTCCCCTTCTAATTCATCCAACGTCGGCGTATACACATTCAAAAAAAAAGGTAAGGGATTTTTTTTTAAACTAGTAGATAAGATATCAACTCATAATCCAACGGTGGAATGCAAAGCCATGGGATGCTTACTTTGCACTTGCACGACTCAAATCTCTTTCTGAAAAAGGGAATGAATCCAAGTTTTGTATGCATGTAGGTATATGGAACAGAATGACTTGGTTTAAGCTTGAACTACTTCTTGAATTCAATTCCGTGAAGAGAGACATCCGTGCATGGTGCACTACAGAACACTAATTCAGACGGTGGAGTATTCACTTAACGACTGTCTCTTGGGGCTCTTGGGGCATGGGTGCTAAAAATGACACGGACCTACACGACTTTAATTGAATGCGACACTACTCGAGATTCAGGAAATACCTACATGTCTCAGCCTCTTTAATTTATTCCCCGCCTTTCCAAAATTCCCGTATTTAATATTTTCAGAATTAATTAAGTGTCTGCATTGAATTTCGAATCTAATAATAAGTTCCCTCCTTGCGTCATGGATTTCCAATATCAGTTTTCACTGACAGCATTGAGATTCCGAGTAAGCTATAACTTGTATATATACTCTGACATAATAGATGAGCAGCCCTACATGGATAGGTAGAGACATAGTATGGGTATACACGGACGGATTCTAGTGAAACACTACAACACAAAGTGCGTGTATGTACATATAATATGTGCTGATTGTGAAGCCGAACAATGAGCTAAACTTTGCATATATCCACAGATTCTAGAGGAATAATTGCGAAAAATCTCGTCAAAATCGTTGCGTAGAGTCCCAATAGACAAAAATCAATGATAAACTTTATATTTAATGGGAATGTATTCCAATTTAGAATCCTGTAGAGCAAAGTTAATTCCTGGAATATTGTTTCAAATAAATTCGAGGGAGTATTTTTCGAAGCGAGCGAAATGGAAAGCTGTCTAAGCCGGAGGAAAATATTGGATCTTCTTCCCTTCCTCTAACTTCGTCTGTCTCCGTGGTATGTGAAAACGAACCGTATTAAAAATCAGTTTTAAAAGAAGGAAACACATTTGTAAGAAATAAAGTAAGAAAGTAGAACTCTGTGTGATATGTAAGTCGACGTACTCATGCACTAGCACCTCTTATCCAAAGTAATCCTTCCATATTCCCACCTACCACATTATGGATTGATCGCGAGAACTTCTCTCTTTTATAGTGAAACTACAATTTCATATTTTACTATCGCCACAAGTTCTCAACGAACCATTGAAAATGTGTAATATACTGTATGAACACTATTGAAGTACCTACCATCTGTATATACCTACTAACCTAACCTACATAGTATCTACTGTATTTGAGTTTGTATTGTTCAGTGAGTCACAAGGCTCTTCATCGTTACTTTAAATCAGTGCGAGAGTTGTGTGTAGATGTGAACCATTATTATGTAGAGGCTACTTTTATTAAACGGCGGCCCATCCAATTTTCATCCTTTGAAATGAAATAATTATTTGTTCGTCATTTTTTCTGTCGCTACATTATTTTCTCTCTTGAATTTCCGAAGGATCTCCTCTTTTATAGGATGTAAGTACGGAGCACATGAGGCTTCAACTGTATCCCGTGAAAACCTGATTGTATGTACTTGGCTGAGGCACTCTCAACGTATGTAACTAGGTACGAAAAGTATACTTTTCCTTTACTTGAACGCTGCTCAACTGCTCACTCCAAACTGTACACGTAAAAAAACATCTCAATTCAATTGCTCCAGACAGTTCAGGAGCATTACCACAAGTGGGGGATTCACTGGCGTGACTACATTTAATTTTCCGCACAGCCCTTACTTTCTCCCCATTATAGAAACAGAATTCACGAAACTCACACAGTCACAACTGTTAAGACATCCAGCACAATTTTATTTTATATTATTATTAAAGCTTGCATCTTCAACGTCAAGTCCACTTGTACTCTAGAAAAAGTTATTCCTAGTGGCAATGTTACTCGGCGTTTTCTTTTTTTTGTTTTTTTTTTCACGTTAACAAAATGTTATTCTGACCTGCAGCCCATACTAAAAGAGGTGTAATTATTATAATATGTAACATTCAAAACATGTACAAAAAAACAGAGCTACTATAACTAAGTTACACTGGGACATCGCAATGTGTTTCCAACTTGCTATTTTTAAACTGACAAAGGAGAGTCTTTGAGTGGGAGGGAAAACAATACGCTACCCTTAGTTGTTGGTAGTTGGTATTTTCACTTGGTGAAAGTCCAAGTATCATCATCACATCTTGCTTTCTTTAGTATAATCGCTTCCTCGCATTTCCATCTCTACGCCAGATGTATGTACATGCTCAGAGTCCTACGGGACATGGTCTGGTCTCTCTGGTATGTGAAGAGAAAGGACACACGAAGGAATTGATGAAATACTCATGGTGAATGACTTCCAAAGCACCTTCTACTACTTGTCTTTCTGTGAGGAGATGAATGGATAGAGAATACCGAACGCAGGAGTCCTAGTTCTTCTCCAGTTCAGTAAATAGTAAATAGGTACTACAGAAAATAACAGACAAGTACCAGAAAACATGGTTTTCAGTTGATTCAAGAGAACACATCCTTTGGGTATGCATTGAGGAGACTCTGTCCTGCCAAGCAAAAGCTAGCTTCACCATCCTATGCCTGAGCACATAATATAACATATACAGAGGATTTTAATACGAAAGTAGCGTTGTCCAAACCACCTCCTAGCTAAACCGTATAGTTAACTAGTATGTCTACATGCCCGGAGCACTTTTTTTGCTTTGAGATTTTGCCTCATCAAATTAAACTCAGAGTGAAAGAGCTTCCACAAAAGTTCGTTTACCATTCAGAGTAGTACACACTTACATGTATACATAGTATCCACATAATTATATACAATGTTTCACAAGAGACGTCAGAACGTCAAAAGTTATCCTATATATTGTAATTGTGTAGCCTAGTGTGTGGCACTGACGAGGGCTGGTTGCGGATACATTTAATGTAATTCCAATGCCAATGCCCATACAAATTTCAGAGCTCAATCCTTATTCTTGATTTACATTCGACTCTCAAGTTCATTACTCAAACATTCCAAATAGAATCCAAGGGATTGTGCCGATTGTATAATGAACATTACAGCTCCGGATTAAAAACAAAATACTGATGATAGTCAGTAGTGGCATGAAATTATTAACCATTTTAAGTTGACTTCAATCATGTAACCAACTTGAGTGGAAAACCCCGGGTTCTGGAGGAGATTGAATAGTTAACAGTATAAGAAAGCTTTCAGTTGACTAGTTTCCATTCTGAAATCGATAGTGGCAAAAAAAAACTAAATGAAGCTAAAGTTGTAATCTGCATGGGCTGCACGGAGTGTGGGATGAAACTAAGTCTACAAAAACTACAGAGTCCTACGATCGAACAACTTTGAAAATGACAAATGGGAGAAAGGAGTAGAATTCAGGATGTTGTAAAACTCGGCATTGTCCAGCCTCATAGCCTCAGTCATTCAACCCGACCGAGACCATTTCACAGATAATACATACATCCCTAAATTTGAAAGGGCTGCAATAATATAAAATATTTGGACAAAAACTTCTAGGAATAATTGGAATGAGGATAATGGAGGATGACGTTGCCTTTATTTCTAGAACTACCGGACTTGAAAAACATCATAATATATAACTTTAGCTTTTTGCTTTGAAAAATATTTTTCAGGGTGTACTTTTAGTTGTTAGGATAAACTTTTATTTTCAAATGATATGAATGATTTTGGTATTATCCACATCCACGTGGCACACTGCGGGCAGATAATATTTTTGAGGTGGTAGGTAGGTATACGTGCATATCATTATGTATATGCCTGCGTCTACGGACGCACGGTATATTAATTCCATTTCTACTTGAGCGAACTATAGAGGAATCCAGACTTGGTTCCTTGCCTATGCTGTCCTGTGGTTCATCTACTAACTTTACGACTTATGTAACTGCTGATTTGTTCTACACATCAGTACTTTTTAATTGAAGGCACTGTCCTGCACACGTGTGTCCAATTAAGTGGCATAATTGCACTAGTGGGATTCCAATAAATGCCTTAACATTGTGAAAATTTTCATCCAATAAATCCATTAGTGCGCCCCTACGATTCCACTTTTAATTAGTATATAGAATGAGTTTTAAATTCGAATTCAAAACGATTATCTCAGGATCTGATTTGAGTACAAATTAATTGAGTGAATATTTTGTGTCTTGAAACCCTACTACAAATTACTAGGAATTATTTGATAATTGTATAATTATTACATGTTCAATGTAAAAGATTTCATATATATATATAATTATAGATTCGAGCTATCACACATAATGACAATTGCAGCAATGCATTATAGATAGATATATGTAACACTGGGATTATTATTAATTTAATAATTGTAATAAGCTGTAACACTTTAATTTATTTTATTAACAATTCCTTGGTGGTCAGATGAATTGTGATAAATAATGTCCCACGGTTCCACCATAGTTTTCACATACTATAGAAGTAAAGGGAAGACAGTACAAGATTGATGTTGGTATTGGTACTGGTACGCTTAATACTGATATTTGAGAGTATAGCCATGCTGAACATGAACAACGAAAAACAGGTGAATAGTTAGATAGTAGTTTTGTGCAGCTGAGGGAGAGAGCACGGTGCACGAGTAGACTGTAGATCCGGAAGCACGATGCAGCCTAGTCATTCACTCAGATGCTGGTGTCATACTGAGATGTGAAATAGTTTCATCCCTGTTACTTCCCATGCCATGCCATGGTCCTGGTCTTGGTTCAGTGAAGAATTGTAGCTGAAGCTGCGCAAAGTTACGGAATGTTATGTGTGTGTGTGTGTAATGATAGTAGACATACTAAATTCTAGTCACAAGAAGATCTAACTACGATCCAAAACAAGAGTGTGGGAATAACCCAAGACTCGCAAGTATAAAGTATAAAGTCTACAAACCATCACCCTCCAATCGACACAACTGCCAATGCAAAGAACGTTTAGATGCTTCCACCTAAAGACGTTTTCCCCAACTCAGCTTCCCAACAATCTTTATAATCATCGCTTTCTTCACTCTTTCCCTCTTTTCCTCAGCTTCACAGCCTTGGAGTGCGACTTTCTCTCAATCTTTATCCTCTTCACAGATGACAGTGCAGTGTCATGACATTATTCTTCAATTCAAAATCAATGTTACCGCAAGCCACTCCATAGAAAATTATCTACGAACTACGAGGACCATAAAAAAATGAAAAATACCTCGGTCTCCGAAACGATACTGATACAATAATATATTTATTACTTAAAAGGTACACAATTATTTAGAAGCTTTATATCTTTAATCAAGCTGATTGATTTCAACTATAAAGTGGAAAATTTTCGTTTTGACCTTTTTGTGGCTGTAATTCTGTTAGGTCTTTGAAGATTCATTGAACATGGCATACATCATTTAGGATTCCACAAAAATAACTGGAAGCATTTTACTGACTTGTGCACAAACAAAATGTGGCTATCCTGATTATGTAATGAAAGGCAATCAACCTTAGTAATGTCAATATTAGTATTAAAAAAATGCACGTCGTACAAAACAAAGTGAGTTAAAAATGCAACCCGAGCTCACAGTACACATATAATACAAAAAAACCTGACACTTTCATGTACTGTAATGCATGGTTAGATTTATGTTTAGTTCCTGACTATAACATTTTGTTAAACGCAAAAATTTTTACTTTCACAGTAAAACCTCCCAAGTGAAACATCATCACGAAGCTCTGTTTACACGATAGAAGGCATAAATAGGTGTGGAGGACGCGGAGGGCGTTAAAGTCCACAGAGGTACTCTTCTTATTCAAATAATAGACAAAAGGCAAAGGTAATATGTGGGCACACACATTTATCACCATTAAAGCAAATTGATAAACATGTTGATTGATCGCTGATTGTAAATTGTTCGATTTCGCAGGAAGATTAAATAACTACATACATGCCCACCTTTTAGTTGAGAAACTAGGGAACACATGTGCTCACTCACGTACGATTTGTAGTAGTCGATAGAGTAGAAAAGACGGATACTAAAGTAAGTAAACAACTCCTACTGACGACAGACAGTGCCGACTTGGGAGCACACACTCTGAAACTGTATACATTAACGGAAACAGCATCGATCTTTTCCCCAAGTTCACATAGTCTTTGGAATATCGTAAAACTTTTTCCTCAAAGCCTCTCAGACTTTTTCGACTAAGAATGCTTTATACCCGAACCATGTCATTCCTTAATTCAACAATATACATCATTATAACTAGACAGAAGACGTCTTTTCAAATTAAGAAAACTTTTCAAGTATACCTAGTAATTATTTAGCAACAACATCGACTTGGGCGTGAACAGTTACACTCGCAGATTATGTACTTATTTACTTTTAATTCATTACAACATATTATGCTTCACTCACATCCAACTTTTTCCTATTCATTTATAGACGAAACATGATGTAGAACTAAAATGACCCAAAAATAAACAAAAAAGTCGAACCTGCATATTTGATGTTCATGTACTTCAAGAGTTTCTAACATGGGAGACCTATCTTATTACTGAATCACCAACTCGTTTTGTAATATTTTTGGTATTTAAAATAAAATGCTCCAGGTCTGTATTTTACCTACCTAACAAGACTTCCTCCGACTACTGCAACGTGCAGACAAACTCCTTGTACTTACGTACTTTGGTACATATAAAATCTTCGTTGTTTTAAAAAAAGATGCGATCACAACATTTAATACAATAATCTTTTGCTATTTTCTTAAAAATGAAGTCAAAGTTTTTGTAGATCAATCCTACAAAGTTGTAAGAATTCTTTAATAAAGCTGACGCCGTCACAGCATTATAGAAAGTGACGTCATTAGAATTACAAAGTATAGCTTTATATGCCATAATAGTAACCTATGCCATCTGATCACAACAACCAGCAGAAATTATTATTGCAAGAGTAACCGTCCTAGTAAAAAAAATTAACTGAACTTATATTATTTGTGAAGGTAATTATAATAATTGATCGTTATTGTGTAACTAGTGCACGGGCGCAGCAGCCTAGTTGCTCAATGAGTGTGTTCATTTTGTGACTACTTTCGTATTTTCCTGTATAATTCCTTTTCCATGTGATTATGTATGCAGTTATTTCGGCTCGAAATGTTATACAAGGGTTGAATTTAATTTGCAACTTTATGTAGCAATATTTTTTAGTGTAAACAATATATTATTGTGTCAAAAATCTATTGAAATAACAAAAGGGGCTAAAAGTACACTCTCTATATACATAGTGCAATCACTAGAATAGTTTTATAACTTTTTGAGAGTCGAAACTTTATTAAATTTCAAAAGAAAGTTAGGAAGCAAGATACCTAGTAGTAAGATATATGATATACTACGTCATATTAAATTGAAAAAGTTACACGTTGCAGTGGAGTTCGTTAGTGAGGCTCCTCTCGCAGCAATCTATACTTATGATATATACTAGTTATTAGCTCATATTCTCAATTCAACTACCAGCTTCTACTTAAAAACAAAATACTGCACAACTCCTGAAGTTATATTGATAGGTAAAATCTAAAAATGATTACAGACACTCACTCTAACAGTCATTTCCTGTAAGTTTTATCAAGTGGTTTGACGCCGAAATAGGATGATGCTGAATTCACGATCACTTCCCCATCCCTCCTCCCCATTAAATTCATGTTGTCTAGTTTCCAATACTACTGATCATTTCCCGGTATGAATAGAACAAGCAATTGTGTATTCTATATGTATAAGCATAACTTATGGGCTTAATTCCCCTCAGGGGTAATTACTAAAATGTATGCTGTCAGACACAAACATGTATTGTATAAATCGATTTGTTTTGCCTTACAAATCTACGGGTTAATAAAAATTGACTACTCTCACATACTCATATTATAAAGTATAAGTCTGTAGCACATTAAAAGAATAATTGTAATTATAACTATTTCTACATAATAACAATCTTTTTGATTTGCATGGCTACTTGCAGAAAATATGTGTACGTAAAACTTGTATAATCCTTACAATAAAAATAAGAGAATTGTAAATCTCACTTCGATTAGATCTTCATATTTAATCACATACACCCCGAAATATCTTTCATAAATAAGACTAAATAACATAAGGCTAAAGACCGATGGAGGTTTCCATCTGACCATAAGAACAATGTTGATTTATTACAAAATATAAAAGTATACCTAAAGTTAAAAGCTCTTACACGTGTTATACGCAAAAATCATCTGCACACAAAGCAAAATTCACAGAACAGTAATGTGACACAAAGAAACCAATTACCAGTTGTAGGACGGTATTGACCACTTCTTTGTTGGAAACTTGGCCAACTTCAATGAGGCCGATGAGCACAGCAAATTTGACATTGGCTTTATCTTTATCTGCTCCTACGTCCAGGTGTGGTGTTAACTTCAACGACAATTCGGCTGTCAACGGTTCAACCTTGGAAGCTGACATCATAGTTAGAGCAGGATTGTCAACATTTACTGATGTTGCTGTGCCCCCATTATTGGAATTTTCTTTACTCATTGTTGCAAAAGATGGATAAAGAGGTACAATTTGCTCTGCTATTGTAAATCAGCTGGATAGCTAATACTTGGTAATTTCGCTTTCGTCAGTAGAACTCTACAGGACATTGCAAATGACGAACGTAGTAAAGGTTTTCATGTAAGTCTTAATCATGTTGACAAAATTTGTAGTATTCCGTTAAAAATGTAAAATTTCGATACTTCCAACTGTAAAGCGCACCCGTGAGCACATGCTATATTGAGAAACAGAAAAACAGATATTGAAATCTCGTAGGTAAGTACTTGCAAAGTTCTATTTATTGCAAACCCGCAAAATTCATTTCCAAATGAAGACAATTTTGATCGAAATGGCAGGATTTCTCTTCTCAGCAGTAGGATATTTTAAAAACACACACACGGTTTTAATTAGTTAGTTTCAAACAAGCATTGTCAAATGTTATTAATATTTGGGTATTAATTCATGATAAGTAAATTGCACACTGAAAAACACTGAAATTTATCTTCCTACATTAGAATATATTACTATAAACTGACAAACCAAATATTTATTAATTTTTAATACTTTCCAAGTATTTAGTTCCTTAGTCACTATAGCATGCAAATTTTGACATCGGCAAATCTGTGCTCCGTATAATTATTGCGATTATTCAAATTGCATCCACGGCTCCCTAATAATAAATTATCAAACCACAGTTAACAAGAGTAATATGCTTCACTCTCCAGTGATTTGAAATCCTATGCAACAAAATCAGCAACTTATTGACACCAATGGAAAAAGTTCGGCTCTTGCGAATAACACATCCGTCCCTTCATTCGGTTATCTTCCCTCTGCTTTTCTATCCGAAGTCCGAATTTTCTGATTCGGGGAACTTTTACAATTGCAAACTCACCTTCTTCCCACCCTTTTAAATTGCTTCGGGAATCATACAGATCAGGAGTCAGCTTACAACTTGAACACCTTTGAACGTCCTGATTACTCAGTTATAAAATATTTTCTGACTTCTTTCTTTTTGTACTATCTATACCAGTCAATAAGGAATTTGATTCAATGGAGTTTTGAATTATTTAACCTTTATATTTTAAAACTTGAAGATGTTGCAGCTGGAGGATGTAGAGTACTCTCACAGGCACCATGAAACACATATCTGGCCGCTAAAGAAGGGTTGTGACAAAACGTGCACAGCGGTACTGTCTGTCTGTTCTGTACACGTCTACATTACTGCACACAGAATTCCTTGGCTAAATGTTGCTTTATTATAGTTAGTTAGGTTAAAAGGCTTACAATAATCGTAATAGTACTAAATACGGCTTTTTAACTTAGGTGCTTAAAAGTTGAATATATACTTTGTCCTACTGGGTTATGGCTAAACATAAAATCATGCCAATGAATTTATTGCATGTGATAATATAATAATCTCTATAGAACCATTTTAATGCTCAAACAATTTAGGTTAGGCAATTTAATTTAATTTAGGTAAAAATGCACTCAAATGTACTCCCCCACACTGAGACTATTTAATAATAATAAATTGTGCATTAAAAGTGTTTTGCTAAATTATTTTATCCCTTGTTGTTGGACTCATCCTTTTCGCATTAAACATTGATTCACGGAATAGAACACGAGAATAGTGGTTGGTTAAATGTTTGATACCAGTTAAATTACGATTAGGATTTAATCGGACAAATCCATTGATGATCCATATAAATTATAAATGCGTATTGTAAGAAGATAAAGAAGTTGGAATAAAAGTATGAACAGAGTATAATATAAAATTATTTTCTGTCAACTCTGCCATCTCATGAAATAGTAGATCCCCTGGTTAGTGCAGTATGGAGTTGCTTTACATGTCAGACTGTACTGTAGCCCGTCGGAGAGCCTTCTACTAGCCGGCAGTTTGAATGTGACTTCTGTCAGGAAGATTTATGCAGCATACTAGTCATGAGATAATATGGGGAGGGGAGTGTTATAGGTATCGCCGAAGGGAAATAATAAATGTGAATGAATCGACCGTTACTTGTGGAACAACCCTGTCATATGTTTGTAAATAGTAGTTTCAGGTTTCAGTTTCAGAGGAGTTGGATGTACCCTGCAGCCTACGCAATGCACTGCACGTCCTGCACGTCAGTTACAGAATGAATATCTAGCCCCAGACGTACAAGTTTACAGTGTACAGGAGATTTCTATGGGAAAAAGGCGCTACGCCCATCAATCAGTTTGTGTGTTCTGGTTCTGACTTCTCTCTCTGACTGTTACGGAAGGAATTTTGTTGACGAATACCTAATTTTTTAACTTTAACTACTCATTTATTTTAGCATCCTTGTTGTTTCACTGGCAAAACTTGAAATTTCGAAGAAAATTGAAAATGTTGGACAAATTAAGAAATCTGCAGCTAGCCGGTCATGTCGGCTTCGACAGCTTACCTGATCAGTTAGTTAACAAGTCCGTTCAAAAGGGATTCATTTTCAATATCCTTTGTATTGGTAAGTCACAAGTTTAATGTTTAAAAAAACTTTATTTCCCGTTTGTTTATACTATAATTACGCATACTACACATGTAGCTTCAAGCAAGATGATTGAATAGTAGGTATTCTGAATAAGTTACTAACATCATTAAATTGTATTACTTATTATGACTTAACTAATAGTTAAATTGACGAATTTTGAAACCAAGTTAGGGAAACACCTCTGTCAGAGGTGTTGATGTTGTGATGATGTTGATCTCAGGGTGAGATGTAAACTCAAAATTTAAGCCCATGACAGTATTCTTAAATTATATTATGTTTTAAGTTGTTAGTTGTTAGTAGTCAAATAAGTTATGACGGTTTTAAATTCGTAATAGTTGATGGTTGTGTAGTGAGTAAATGATTATCAAATCCTTTTTTTTTCTTTTTACCGAAATGTTGAGTTTCTCTTAACCAAAACCGTATAGGTAGGTCAGAGCTTATATATACATTTGCTCAAGTTGCAAGTTTTAAAAATTTTGTTTATGAAATTGTGTGACACATAATATTTTTGATATTGTAGGTGAAACCGGATTGGGAAAATCAACATTAATGGATTCATTGTTTAACACTACATTTGAATCTACACCAAGTCCTCATACTTTGAACTCGGTCAAACTCAAATCTCATACGTATGACCTTCAAGAAAGCAATGTCCAAATGAAGGTAAGTTGTGTACACTGATATCAATTATTATTATTCATCGCTATTAAGTGTATTCGAACTGATCGACCTTGGCCAATGTCATAATATCTGCGACCTGCTGAATCTTATTGTATGATTTATTTGATGTTTCAGCTAACAATTGTGGATACAGTTGGATATGGGGATCAAATTAATAAGGAAGATAGTTTCAAATCAATCGTTGATTACATCGATGCACAGTTCGAAGCGTACCTTCAAGAAGAATTAAAAATCAAACGTTGTCTGTCTCTATACCATGACAATAGAATTCACGCATGTCTGTACTTCATCTGCCCTACTGGTCACAGGTGTGATGATGCTTCATGGTTTTAAATATGTCATACATGTTGTAATGCTGTTCTAAATACATACATATTTTATTTATTTATTTGAAATTTGGTTAATTCTGATGAACGAAAGGAGTAAGCTTATACAATATGTATGTTTGATTGAAGGAAAGACCTCCATCCAGTGTTATATGTGTAGGTACTATTTTATGTAGGTCTCTACTTTTGTCACCTTTTAAAGTTATTTGGATAGCTAGAAACGAGCGCAGTGTATTTCATTATGCATTATATTCGCTCATTCGCAGACTCATTATAAAATTAGAACAATCTTATATATTTCTAAAGGTTTGCCTTAAAGGTTGTAGAAGCATCTTCTTTTACGAAGTTGCCCCATTTTACAGAGCGGTTCTCGCTCTCTTTACAACGACATTTTTTGTATTATGAAACAGTCAGGAGGCATAAAACATAGTTCCTTTTAATTATACATCTTTTGGGAAATTGAATTTATCATGGATATCGACCGTCTTAAGATTTCACTATAAAATGGCCCGTGGTGTGCAAAGAAAACAAAGTCATTCCCGAAGTGTACTACCTGGCTTGAAGGAAATGCAATTTGTTTGTTTAGTCGTTTTGTTCAGATGCTGTAGTATTTCATAATAACCAAATGATAGAGTGATAGCACATATACTGTCTTTGTTTTTCAGTTATCAGTTTAATCTATTTAGCATTTACTTAATTAAAAAGCTTTATTATTTGTTAAGGTTTCTGTTTACTGTTTTTCTGTTTTACAGCTTGAAATCAATCGATTTGGTTTGTATGAAGAAATTGGACAGCAAAGTTAACATCATTCCAATTATAGCTAAAGCAGATACCATTTCAAAAACCGAACTGCAGAAATTTAAGGTACAGTCTACTCACTCCGTTTTTATCTTGATTTGTTTTCCGCTTCTTCTCTATCAGAAAGGTTTCTTTTCATTTTGGATTTAAAAACTAATTACTTTAGTAGTTTATCACATCTACATTTTCACAGCAGCTGTAGATATTACATGCGAACTTGCTTAACTCCGGTTTTTAAAATTATATACATTATTAATAATTCCGGATTAAACCTTGTATTCTCTTTTCTGGCAACTTGGCATCACACTTGACGAGAATAGGCCTTGCACGGACGACGTAAATTTTTATGTATTAAGCATATTTTTGGGCGACACATTTTTTTGACGCATCCCTTTTAGTTATATTTCTGGCGGAACTGACAGAACAGTAGGGACTGCAAATTGTATCTTTGAGTAGTTAATAGTTACCGTCAGAAGTTACGAAGTATTCAAGAATATGAGGTAAAAAGTAATAAACGTATACCTTCTTGTGCCTAGGCATGTGTTAGTTTTACAGGCTGCGTACACTGGCACTCATTTGTGTGCTACTGCTTTGAAATCTATTTTCAACGTAATTCTATTATGTTCTTCTTCAAAATGCAGCAACAAAATAATCGATTTCCCCCATTTCTGAAAGTATTGCTATTATGTATAAGCAATGAAATATTGTATTTTATTTATAATACATAGGTAAGTACGTTAGTTTATGGGATGCCGTCTCAGGAAATTTAAATTTGCGAGTTTCGAACTTTAAAACATTATAATGTTGTGCAAGATCCAGAAACTTGGAAGTTAGAAATGCGTATTATTTCGTAGTTCTCTATTAATAACGTAGCCTCCTTAGCTTTCATTAATTAGTTCGTGCGCGTTTGGAATTATGCGACATGATGTAATGACAGTAATCAAGTGCATCTATTATATTTGTAGTTACACGTATAAAACGTATATGTTACTGAAATGAATGAACACCATGTATATATTATGTATTATATGTACCAGGTATATGCTCTTAATTAGTATTCTACTTCTACATGTATGTGCATGGACTTATTCAGACCTTATAACTACACTAAACGTTTCTGCCAGTAACCTACTTTTGTTTTAACATCAAAATTTATTTATTTTCAGGAAAAAATTATTTCTGAGCTGTCCTCCAACGGAGTGAAGATTTATCAATTTCCAACGGACGACGAAAGTGTGTCAGAGGTGAATTCCAACATGAACGGCCACTTGCCTTTTGCAGTTGTTGGAAGTAGTGATTTTGTTCGGGTTGGAAATAAGATGATGAGAGCGCGGCAATATCCGTGGGGAACCGTACAAGGTACCTTCACAGTATAAATGTCATGTTGGCTATGTAATTATAAGATGTGGCATTTTATCGATTAATGGAATTTAATAGTGTTCTGATTGTTTTTAGTGGAAAACGAATCCCATTGTGACTTTGTTAAGCTACGTGAAATGCTGATACGCACCAATATGGAAGATATGAGAGAGCAAACACATGTAAAGTCGTACGAGCTATACCGTAAAACTCGTCTCGAGCAGGTATTCTTGAAATACAACTCTTTTGTAGCGCAAAATTGCCGTATTGTACCTATTACAGTCTCAGTTAAATCTCGTTATCTTTGCTTTATCTAAAAGAGCACGTCCGAGCAATGCTTTTACAAAAATGAGTACAGCCCTTACATAATTGAATAAGGTCAATATTTGGTGCAATTTTGGGGGGCAATTTTCTATTTTCTGGTTCGGTTTTAAGCTTCTTTTAACCTTTTCAACGTTTTCGTACTTTCTTTTACTTTTTATTCGAACTGTATTTCTTGTCTATTATTCATTACTTCCACGATGAGTGTTAACTTATAAATATTTCTGTGTAAATGTTTAACACGTGTAGATTTTGTTCTAACAGAGTTATTTTATTTTTAACGTTTACTTCATTATTTACTGTTTCGCTTTGTTCGATGGCATTTTATGGCGTAAATGATCTTTACAATGTAGCATAATTCGGCTATTTGTTTTGTAGATGGGCTTCAGCGATGTGGACTCCGACAACAAGCCAATGAGTTTTCAGCAAACCTGTGAAAAGAAAATGTTACTTCACCAGCAAGAATTGCAACAAAAGGAAGAAGAAATGAAGCAGCAATTTATCCAACGCGTGAAAGAGAAGGAGACGCAGCTTAAAGAAGCTGAAAGAGAGGTAAATTCCGTAATTGAGAATTTGTGTTGTATTATGGGGTGGTAACTTTAGTCAGTTGTAGTATGAGGATGTGGGGTGAATCTTGGGTATCTTTTACTTTTACTATCGGAGGAAATTGTCATTTTGATCGATTGAATTAACAACTGCGTTCTCAGTTGCAGGTGTACGCCACCTTTTATTAAAATCGTTTTTAATTTGTATTTCTTTCATCGATACTGTTTTGTTTTGTTCTTTCACATTCAGCGAGTGTGTTTTATTAAAGTAATCATTACTGACGTTTTCAATTGGCCCTGTGCCGTAACCATGCAGAAGGAGCATGAAATATGTCTTTATGGAAACTAAATTAATATATGTATGAAAGATCTGAACCATAGAATTAAATAGGAAGCTGGAAGCTTGATTGATAAGTTTGGTAAACAAAACACTAAACTTTCATTTTCGGGCGCGTATAAAATTGCTGTATTAATTCAATACAACGTTTACATATAATAATTTTAAAATCTTTAGATACTTCGCTCATGTGGTTTAAAAATATTTCCATGTTTTATCAATATAAAATTGAAGCAAATTTAGTTGAATAGATTATCTCCTCTCGTAGGCACTGGCCGAGCGTATGCGTCACAGCTAGTCGTAAATCTTATGAAAGAGACAGTGGATCTTGTAGGAATTGAAGTATTACAAGGCCGAATGACAGAAACATGCTTAAAGTTTATTATTTTTATAGAAACTGGGTTTTACAGACAGTTGCGCATTGAGAACACGCGTTTTTAAGTCAGTTCTAGCGGGTGACTGTAACAAACAAACTTAAAATATTAGTTCTTTAATAAGTAATTGCATTTTAATTATCTTTCCAGCTCCATGCGAAGTTTGATCAGATGAAGGACGAGAATAATAAGCTCCGAAAAAAGTATGAGGACGAGCAGAAAATAATTGACGATGAAATGGCCGAATTTCAACGCCTCAAACTGCAGTATCAAAATCAACAACTTTCTGGTTCGCACCATACGTTGTCGCTTGGAACTTTAGGCAAAGGCAAAAAGAAATGAGTTTGTGAATAATTTTGCAAGTTCAGGAACTTAATTACCATTTCATTGATTATCACTATACATTTTTAGTCTAGTGTCCGTACTGCCGGTACATACATGATCTTCCTCTTTCAAGGCTTACGTAGTTTTAGTTTCTTAGAATACATTACTTGTCTTTGTGTGCCTTCTTCGTGTTGCCTCAACCCGTTCTAAAAAGACTGAAGACATTTTCAGCTTTTGGATATCCGTGTTTTATCTGTATTGGGGACGGAGGACGGAGACTCAAATAAATTATTGAGTCTTAAGACCTCAATAATTCGTTGACTAAAATTTAAGTTATGAAGTATTCAAGTTTCCCTTCCATGTTTGCATTTCCAGACACCAAGGTATTTTGTACATTTACGTCTCGTTAGTAAGGCCACCACACATATTGTCTACTGGCGTAATTATGTGCTAGAAAGCTGAATCATTATTGTCTTCGCTAATGAGAGTCGCCTGGAGTTTCTATATTTGTAGGACGTCTAAAACCTTGCAGAGTCCACTGCTATTTTGTTTTATATTTTAAGTATAAGTGTCTGCTAAAGTTGTTTCTCTTGAAAGGTCTGCTTATCGTCGCTTCAGTTTACTATTATTATCTGAGTTAAGGTTATTGTATATTAATGACTATTATAACTAGGTAAGTTATTTTTTTTTTATTTTTTCAGTATTGCAGTAATCAGTAAAAATGTAGTCTAATTATTTATCTAAGAGTCTTTGCAGTGTGCTCATTATTCATTATTTCTCTCTAATATGGAATTATCAAACTTCCAAAATTTATAGTATCTCAATTTAATGCATTGAATGCATTATAAAGTATTTCTGGAATTTAAAAAAATCTCTAGTGGCTTTCCTAAGCTTAATAAATAGAATTTAAAGAGATACATTTTTAAATATTAAAATTTTCGAAACTTGTAGTAATTAATCCAGTATAAAAATATTTATATTCTAGGAGTTTATTTCACATTGTGCAAAATCGATTCTGTAGTTTATAGCGTGGAATGACGCAAATTGTATAAATGGTATTGAACTAATGGTAACATAGTTAGTAGAATAGGTGTTATATATATGTTGTACATAGTTGCGTTTTACATTCTCTGCTGCACATCTGTAAACACTAGTCGAGCACGAAATCTATAAAGTATGAAGTGATACTGTTTGCACACTGTGTGCGAATAGTAATTAACGTATCTATTTCCTATTCTTGAAGTTTTTACACAGTCTAAGATTAAGAGTGTAATTGTTTTTCTCTGGCCACCGTAATGATCCTTGAATGCAGATTAGCAGAATATTCATTTACCGCAATCTATTTGTTATTTTAATAATTATTGTATTGATAAACATTACCATACTGTAACCGTTACATCATTCCGTAGATTGTACATGCTTTTCGTTGGTGTATATTTAATTGATTATCAAGAACCTTGTAAGTTATTGTTATTTTGGTTTCTTTACAATTTTGTAAATCAAATCTTTTTTACTCTTGTTTAACATAATCAAAAAGTGAATGTTATTGCTTGTATATGTTTAAATAAAGTCATTGCAGTAAATATGTTCGCTTTAATTACTCTAAAAGTATCACGTAATTATCCGTAAATAATATGCAGGTAAAATTTAAATAAAAGACTAAATATATAATCTTCTTGTATTGGAAGTCTATTAAAATCATATTTATTTATGAACATCTAAACCATCGACCACGCCACTACTAACTATATGTGTCATGTGTCATGTCGCACTCCAATTTTAATTCTAATAGAAGAGAAATATAGAAAGCGAATCAGTGCGTTCAGACTTTTAAGCTTCCAACGTTGAAATAGAAAGCGGTTCATTTGTATATAACTTTTAAACTTATTGGTCCGTCTTTGTACTCTGCCATTATACTGTAATGTATAGATACGTAATGCAGAACTGCACTGTGCGTGCTCTGTAATCTGTAATGGTGCGTGGCATAAAAAATAAATAAAAAATGTGAATGACGGGATATTGTACTTCGGCTTTACTGTTCACTGTGCATAATTATTTAAATCTGAGGCAAGAATTTACTTAAATGTTCACAAAATAAAATTACTCATAGGTAATTTTCACTACAGTAGAATTTTGAAAATAAATCGCTTTCTTCTTTAAAATTCTTTCTTAACTGACTAAGTAAAGCCTTATTGTTGACTCTACAGGAAGTTTTGTTCCCACCTTACAATATAACGACCGTCGGGCATAATATCAGTTGGAAGCGAATAAATGAGGATCCTTAATATTGTTTTTTCTAATTTCGACGAAGTTTTATTTCGTTGTGTTGTAATAGATATTTTGTTGCTGACAGCAGTAATCCAATCACGTTAATTGCATTATCTCAAAACATAACATAACTAACATATTAAATAAACATGTGATATGTAAAAGAAAGGTTTAGAAAGGATAGAAATAATAATTTGAAGGACGTTGAAAATAAAAAAAACTACTTAATTTTACGAATAGTTATGATTATTTAATTTGATTTAACAATACAACGCTAAAGATGTCTTCCAAGAAAGTCTTTGTGTGTGTAATAATATATATACACTTTTTTTTTCTTCAAGACTCTGAATAATTTCATAACGACGTATGACATGGTTTTATGATATGTAGTATGGCATAGCGTGTACTTGGCATTAATTCTTTAGTAATTTGTTTTTTCTTCTTCATTTAATTTCATTCCATAAATTAATTGGCAGTTGCAGTTACTAGTGTAAACACTACCCTTTGCCAATGTTTATATCTTTTCAGTTCACAGTTCTATGTGTTGAAGTACACGTGTGTTCCTGTGCTTAATCTTCACTTTTTAGGCTATACTAACATTACGTGATGCAACGTTCTTTCTTCTCTGCCAACAAACATGAAGATAGATTACGCGCTTACATGCTTTTGGTGTAAATTCAAATCGAAATTAATTCGCCTGCATACATTATACTATACTATTCCATATTTCAAATCTCAATCAATTTATTCGGGAGTTTTTAATCTCATATTTGGCATGTTGTGATGTAACAGTCGTGACCTGTACATTTTAAATCAATACTCTTGATTACAGGGCGGTGTGCGTCTTTTCAGCTAAAATTTGATTGCCTTGTTAATTTTTAGGTTGAAGGTAAACTAAATGTATATGTATGTGTTCAATAAATTAGCTTTCATTAAAAATTTTCATAAGGATAAAATTTACGTACGTGACCCATTGTATAAATTTAAGATTCTAATTTTGTTGACATAATCCTACCAAACTGGCTTACATGTGCATATAATACGGGGGAGGTACTGTGAGCAAACGATTTAATTTGATAACTACTTCTCAGATCAACTTGCTAAAACGCTTATGATAAATTCTCAGTTGGCTGCTCACATTATTTGAAAAAATATATAACACTTAAGAGGGAAATACGGCTTTTGTTTTCTACAGCTTTTTAATATGATCTCCAGGGTCCCCAAGTATATCCCTGATTATCATTGTAGTAAGTAAAGAACAGAACTCTAAATGGTAGGCATCACTGCAAAAATATTTGTCTTCATTTGGCATTTTATTTGTTGTTAATCAAGCTATGCGTAGTATATGTATATAAATACCTTAGCTTAAGAAATTGAAAATGTATTGCAAATTGCAAAGACTGGAACCTGCACTCTTACAGTCAATAGATTACTGCAGATCGTAAATTGACGTATTATATTGGCTATTCTTAAATCTGCATATAGGTACGGCATGATTATATGTTTAATTTTAAGTACAATAGAGTTACAGCCTGTTTTGTTAATCTTTTTAATTGAACAGTCAGAGAATTATGTGATTCATTTCACTATCAACATCAAAACCTCAGGGAATACGTGCTCCGCCAGTGTAAAAGTGTAAGTTAGCTAAAACCCTATGCAATATGGTTTTATGTACTTTACAATTTGAGCTGCATTTAAACTTAGATTGTCCATGTGTATTTGCAGATTAGTAAGTATCCTTATCCTCTTTTTCTCGATATTATTGTAATTACACAGAATAATGTTAAATTACACAGTAGAATCAATAGTATATAGTCATTCTGATTTTGACACTCGAGACACGAGCATGAGACAGGTAGTTAAAACTTCTATAAAGGGGGACGAGGACACTACCTTCCTATAGGCTCGTCTATTATAATAATATTGTCAACATACTTTACCTTTTTTTAGTCAATCATACGGAGGAAATTGCGAAATGCATAATAATTTGTCGGAAATCGTGCATACATTGACATGAGGACACTAACTAAAATATGTGAGATGTATACACATCACAAGGAGGTGTCACATGTTGCTTTTAAATGTGGAATCGGAAAAAGTACAAAATCTAATAGAAAAGCAAAACATAAAATGCTGGCTAAAATACGATAAAACAACTAGAAATACATGAAGGGCATTATTTACACACCTCCACAAACAATGTGTATCTGTATGTAAGCAATAATTGTATGTTAAGATCAGAAGTTATTGGTAGTACCTACATAATTAAGTACTCGCCAAATTACATCTACTGATAGAAAGGGAAACCTGAAATCTACCTACATGAATTTTACGTAAGTAATTTGTCCACATATTTTTACGTCTCGTATTTATTTTTTGAACTTATATACTGCTTCAAGGTAAGAGTAATAATATATTATCTCATCGATTCTCAAATGAAGAATTTGTGGATGAACATAATTAATTTCCATTCCAAAAATTTGGAAATATGTAATTATTAGGCAATAAAATGACACCGCCAGTATTATATCTGTAGTCTATTACTCGCCGGAAGTATGCCCCGTAAATTTAAAGTGGGTTTTTCTAATAGATTACTTTGCACTGCAAGAACAGTACTAACGGGACGGATGCTGCTTACATACTACGGGGCTGTCTAATTTTATTTTTTTTATTGCTGTCATTTTTCATACCATTTAACCAAACAAATCGACGCCTATTGTATGTGTACTGTAATACGTAGCAACGGAGTATACAACCGCAATAGCGTTTTTTAAATCCATTTGTGGCTTCAGGCTTTTTTATTAGTACTGCTTTGTAGTAGGTACGTATTTTAGTATGCATTTCACTTCCGAATCAAAATAACATCTCGGTCTCGGTACTTACGGATATATATGCCTTGAATTCATAATTAAGCTGTCTCTGCATTCAAATCTGAGCTGCATTGAAATTGTAATATATTTCAACTTTAGGTGTGCGACACATGGATACATCAGAAGTCTAAAATGGAATACTAATGTACGAAATTAGAGGAAAAATTTATTGGATTGGATTACATACCCCAAAGTGTTTTTTGTAAAAATGTAGTATGTAAAGTCAATATTGCATTTCTATACAATTTTCAATTTATGCTTCGTACAATCGGTCTAATCTTCTGTTACAGGTAGCAAAAACACCTTCAACTCGTGGCAAGTCAAGGACTTGTATTCAGCTACTGAATTTTGTACTGTTTTACAATTATAACTTGAATACTTGCACTTACTGTACTACAAAAAAAAGCAGGTTTAAAACATCATTGAGAAAGTGCACTAAAGTTAAACAGAAGCTTCAATTTCTGATATAATTATATATGTTGGTAATTATTACACCACGTATTTACACCGGGACAGGCTCAAACATTTGAATTCCAATGCGAATCTTATTCTTATTATTAATAATTGCACAACAATTTGACTGTCTTACCCAACTTAATCAATTTTTAAGTGTGCAAAAGAGTACACTCCTTCACAGTTCATTTAAGTAGCAGTAACTCTTAGCTACGGTACAGCACCATTTAAATGACTCCTCTGATTATCGGTAATACAGCAGCAACAAAGTAAGTAAAGTGCTACACTACTTTACTATTAATGTCCGTTTCCATTCCAATTCCAGTCCGGTGTGTGGAATAATTTATATTGATGAGTCATTAGTTCATTAGCACAACATCAGTGAACGGTTGGGTAGTCAAGTAAATGGAGGAAACTGGTTTAAGAATTCATTCAAGCTGAGCTTGACTATTTTTGCGAAACGCTCCAACTTTGACGTTCGGGCGTACTGCATGAGACTGAGCATTATGACTACGCCTACTTACAAGGGTATATAATTTAATACATATTTATTTGCTTTACTTTTTTCATTACACATATATTTTATGTTCGAACGAATTTTGGTGTCATCATTTTTTTTCTGTTCAAATTCTGTTTACTTTTTCTTAAATTGCTGTATTAGGAGCAATATCGCATCGTCACTATATTTATTTCATGGGTTCGAATTCGAAATCTCACTTGTTTTTGTTTGCAAATATTTGTATTTATAGAATTGAAGTAAATTCGAAATTCGAAATTCGGCATTCTAAATAGATATACATACAGAGAAACCAATCTTTATTCAAAATAGACTTGACATTGTCCTACATTACAGTGGCTAGTCTTACTGACTCCCTAATCAGTATAGAAGTCTTTTAAACTTTTGCTATACATACTTCATAAATATTAAAGCAATTATACATCCTCATTGGAGGACAGTGTCAAGTTTGTTTTTTGAATAAAGTTATCTCTATCTTTCTTAAATCTGTTTTAATAAAAATAAGGTTAGGAGTAGGAGTATATATACATAGCAGAAGACAAATCAGTGAAATCAGTGATGAACTTTTCACAGATTTCTTGAGTACTGTTGTGACAAATCTTCGATTGACTGCGAAGGCAATTCATGAACTCTAAGCGAAATTTGAAAATTGTATCACGATCTCCAATTTCAAGACCTGTAGAGCTGGTACTTATAAGGTCAAATTTCTTTTAAAGTATGGAATATATTGAGTATATGGATAGTTGCATTTACAGATACAGATTATGTAAGGCCATATTAAGAATGTATTCATTTGTTAGCATGTGAGCAATCAGGAAATTGGAAAATTCCTTGACCTTTATGTCATGTGGTAATTAAAAAATCTTTCGTATTTCATTGCCCCGAGTGATTGAGAATTGTTTTAAATTTTTTTAAAGAATCCTATCAGGATGATCTTTTATTTCAATTTGAATATACAGGATGTCTTCTTCGATGTCATATGAAATAGATATAATGGCTGTATGGAACTGATACTTGAGTTGAAATACAAATTATTGGCTTCCCTTTTTTCTCGTATCCGATCAATGTTTAAAAGTCTGGAACAAATAAAACACATTTAGTTGTGGGAGTGCTGGAGGCTAATTATTTCTTCAACGAAAGTTCAAAAAATAAAATCGACAAATTCAAGGAATTTGTGATATTGTTTTGTAAAAAATAAGTCTCCGCTCGTGCTTAATTTGCATAAAATAAAAGAAATCACTTGTGTTAGATACTAACAAATAAAATTGTGCAGTGTCATTTTTGAAACGGCACGTCACCACACAATCTCAATGTAAAATGTACCTGATATTTTAAAAAGGTATTTATGCATAAATGTATCTGTTAGGAACAATTAAAAAAACAACAAGTTTGATCATTTTTTTAGTTTTTTATTGAAGTTTTCACAAAGTATAAAAACTGCACATTGCACTTCAACATAATTTTAGTTGTAGGTATATAGTGGCTAGTATTGTTCGTAAACTATGCATACATCTACATACATTTAAAATGCATAGAATTACCTACCTACCTACATACATAAATAGTAGGTAGCCGAGGTGATCTAACGGATAAAAAAAGGTTGGTATTGGTATAGGTACATACATAGTGACCAGTAGCTAGATTAAAATTTGAATTAGAATTGGAAGTGCATGCACTTCCAATTCCAGTGTGTGCACACAATTTCAAGGTAAAGTGTTCAGTGGCAGCATACATTATGTTAAGTACCTGAACCAAGTAATACACTATCATATTTGAATTACTATTCTATTAGGTAGAAAATGTCAATTAGAATAATTCAGAAGGTGACAGATACAATCTCACAAATTAAATAGCCTTTAAAGTTTCACGAGGACTAATAACTATAACTACTGCCGAAAAATAATTTGAATTATTTTTACCGTCTACAAATATGTGAAGAGTGTAATATAATTATACAAACATGTATGTAGTAATTTTATGGTGTTTTTAGTATATACGTGAGGATGATTGGATGGCGATGGTGATGGTTTTGGGTCTTTAGGTATAGTAATATATAATGGTATAATTTTGTCTGTGTACTTGAACCTTTGTAGCTGCTCTCACGCCAACACCGCAGCCACAGTGTAGAAGCCAACAAAAACCAAAGCCACCCTTGTATTTGAATCAGTAGCCAGTATAGGTACATAACGTTTGATGTAAATTGTGTAGTAACTGTAGTACGTAATGTACAATTATAGGTATAGATATGCACCCTAGGTACTTCTCTCCATACAAGGTAAACTTGGCCTAGTGCAAAATTTTAGTCTGTTTTGGTTCTCATACAATTTCGTTTTATCTGTATGTAGGCTAAAACTAATTCAATTTTCACGAATATCAAAACCTTAATATTTTCATTCAATTTGGATTTTCTGCACAGAAAGCGCGTCTTGTGTCTGAATAAAAGTCCCAGTGTGAGGCAGTCGAGTATACAATTATAGTAAGTGTCTAGCTGTGGATGATTAGATTTTCTCATGATGGAATTATTTACTTGTAAAATTTAATTTTAATTATTAAATCAATGCTGAGCCTAGGTCTTTCCCATTACTTTTTGCTTGTCTCCACTTTTATATGGCCAAGTTTTCGAGGATTTCTTGGTTTTATATTGTTACTTTTTGAGCATCGTCGCTGAATCAGAATCATACAGATTACTAGAAATTAGGTCCTGCCTACGGCAGCAGCATAAAATACGATGCAGCTTCTGCTTAGTTAGGGTGGATAATGGTGTCCGGTACCGATGGCTCAATAGTGGCCGGCTCCTCCAATTTATATTATTGTTGGGTTTTTAATTTGTCCAGCTATTCATTCTGTACTGGTACTTCGCAGTTGTTCCCCGTTTTTTGGTGTTATTGTACGTCATTTCTGAGGGATACAATGAGGGCGCGTTTTTAAATTAATTTTATTTCTGTTTTTTGTGCTGGTACCGCGCTGTTAATGCGCATCTTTTGACATCTCCTATATTGTTCCACGTTGGTTCTAAGGGCTACAGTGTTTGCTTTAGTGTCCCCTTACATTCTATTATATTATAGATGATTGGACCTGTGGATTGTATAGGTGTAGATATAGTGCTGCATATTATTTTTATTTTTATTTTTAGTGTGGTGGAGGGCAAAGGAATTATCGTAATGTTAATCTTGGTGTTTTGTGTTATATTCTATGTTAACTAGTTAGATATGATCTGAAGATACTTGAGATAATTATGCATGTATCTAACATTTGCTCCACAATTTTATATCCATGTACGAAATATCATTTTCCCACAAAATTCCTTCTCCTCCTCCTCCTCCTCTTCAACCATAGTCAGTTATATTATTTTTATGTTAAGAGGAATAATATGTAGATTTATATTTAACCCTTAGGACTCATAAAATATCAAATTATACAGATCGTGTGTCAAAACTGCATTATCAAGGCATTTAAAATTATGCAGAATTAACAGATTATATCATATTATCTATGGTTACCGTAAGTATGGTGAACTTGAAAAAGTACTAAACATAACAAACGCACTTTTTCTCTACCTTGGACTAGACGCACGTAATACAGGCGAGAGGTTTAAAATTCAATATTCAAGTGCTCTCCAATTCCAATACCACTCTACATGGCTGTTTTTTGTTGCGTAAGTAAAAAAAACACGAAATGACTCAAGAACAACTCAAGAACAATATACACAAAGTACAAAACTTTATTTTCTTAACTCTTGAGTTGCACTCAAAATAAACAAGAGTGAGGCATAAGGAACCCCATGATTCGATTCACGTTTGTCTACACTGATAATAGTAATCTTTACACTTCGTGTTCGTATGCATATTATCGCCTTATCAGTTCCCGGGAAGATCCAGCCTATAGGTCCTATTTCAAAGTGACGGGTTCTCCGTTTTCCCCATTGGTTTTAAATAACAAATTGGAACTTCTCATGTTGTTAGTTTAACAAAATGTATTGCATTGATATGAGCCTATATGCTTATTCAGTATTGAGCCTTGTGCAGTGGGCAGAGATACACATTATTAAAAAATTAAAAAGTGATTTGTTATTTACCTTCAGTATATGATATATGGCTTGACTTGAGGCGCATGCTCATACTTTTTAAAATGCAACATGTGGAGACAAAGTTATCTGCCTTTTAATTAGAAGTTCAATTTCTATTTTGGTTTTCAAAACAAATCAAAAATCTTCGATGCGAAAAATTTAATTTCAATTACTTTGTCTTCCTAAACCACTCAACCTTTTCAGTTTGAGAGAATAAAGTTTGTTCTTGATTAGATCATTAATTAGTTCTCTAAATACTCTCTTCTTGTTTTAAAAGCAATCAGATAAGCCCCCTTGATAATGATAATGATACATGATAATCACCATTAATTTTAACATTGTTTCCATCAGATGAGCGGATAACTTGTGTGACGTCAAAGGTTAAATAGTGCCAGTGCCATGGATAAATAAATTATTAGTGATTATTATACTCACTAACGACTTTGGAATTTCATTAAGTAATTGAGAGGGATGTATGTACTCCATGTGTACGGATGTATAGGCACTGCTGCAGTATATTTTTACTGTTTGTCCTCCAATTCAGGTAATGTTTCCACTGTCTAGGAGTCACAATGCCGCGCTTGAGCTTTAACTTGATTATAGTATTATTGTTATGAAGCGAGATAATGATAGTAGCGCAAGAGTGACAAGAGAACAACCATTTATTTGTTAAAGGAAATAGGATATTTGTATATTTGCGTTGTTTCAACTCTGAACACACGTGAAGTGTGTAAAGCTCAAGTTTGCTTGTGAATGCGAATATGTATATACTTACCTATGCAGTAGTAATAATCAGAGGCCCTGTCGGCATTTGAATTGATACATGAATACCACAGAGATACAGACTGACAAAAAAGTACACTAGATTTACTACTTAATTTGCTGGGTCTAGTACATGGGCATGGAGAACTCCGTGTGCCGTGTAGCATTTGAGCGTGTGCATTGCACTGTACATAATAAAAGTCAGGTATGAGAGCTGAGGGGGGTTGCTTTTTGCAGTTTACACAACGTAGAAAATCAGAGTCGGCAGTACGCACATGGATAGGATGAGAGGAGTAGGAGCTGTTGCTTTCAGAGGTACCTACAGTATTGTAGTTCAGGACATTCAACAGTGTACACTGTGTACAGTGTAGTCAGAGGTCGGCAGGAGTAGTGGGAAATATATCTGAATTCTGCCTATCTCTCGACTGGCCTGGGGTTGTGGTTAATTAAGCTCATTATTTTATTATTAATGCAATACTATAACGTAATACAGGGACACATTTAATAGCAGCGTGTTTTACGACTATCAGCAATTCACAAATATTACATAAACCTAAATATTCGTAAATTTTTATTTACTTCAATTTTTAAATTGTACAAAATTCAGTGTATAACACTGTATAAGAATTAAAACGTTTGACTTGGTTTCCCAAAAATATGATTGTTAGAATCACCGGAATTATTACACCTGTTGGAGTTAGAAATATAAGTGCTTCAAAAAAGATATAGATAAAGCTCATAGGGAGAGGAGGGGTGCACAGGTAAGCGCCCACCTTTGGATAGTACAGACCTAGAATTGTGCATTTAAAATGTGTAAACGCAGTTCAGTCTAGTGTAGATAGCATAGATTTCTTGTGTATTGTAGTGAACGGGAGGATAGCCTACCCTCTTGAGTTGTTCCTTGGTCGTGAATTTCTTTAGTGACTGGCTCGACTACACGACGGAATAGTGCTTCAGTTGAGCTTCCGTCCTCATACATGATACACAGTGGGAGCATCTCCGAAAAAATAAACCATTGGAGACAACAACGGTGGTTGACATTTACAAGGGAGACAGAAGGAGAAGGCAGTCGTGAGGAATCATAGGATTTACAAGTTCACAAAATATTTTTTGTAAAAAAAAACAAGACCAACTTCGTAACTAGAAGTCCACATAAATGACACGGTGGTTGGAAGTTGACCTGTGAGACCACGGGAAGAAATGTAGGGGTGGGAGAAACGAGAGAGTTTGATTTTGTGCAATGGAGCCTCTTTCCGGAGGAGGTGTGAGTAGTGGTGGTGATGATAGTGGAGATGGAGACTTTCTTGGAGAGTCAAATCTCAAATCTCACCTCCGGACGAGCAGAAAAGCGGGAGGAGAAGTCAAGTGCCGGAGAGTTTGGAGTGGGAAACTGTCAGTTCTTTTTTTAATGTCCATAATTTTATTAATAATACATGATCAAATGTTGGTTGTGAAGTGTAGTGGTAGTGGTGGTAGTAGTAGTGGTGGTGGTGGTGGTGTTGGTGACAGTGGGACATCTCCGATCAACAGTGCTGTGAGTAGTCATCCGGTGCTTCCTGGTGCGTCTATGCATCTCTTTCCCCGCTATGGCTACTTGAGTTTGAGTATGAGGGTCGTGCCGAGAAATGACACACAGAACTGGATATTTCTGGAGCCGTCCAAGGAAGTGCTCCTTCCGTCAACAACTAAAATCCAAGAGCAGTCCTTCTCCGCTCTGGACAATAGTTTACCTCTCCATAATGAATTTCATATAGACCTTTGTGAGGACATTCAACAATTAATCCAAGCCTATTTCCGTCGATTTATTATTGAGGGACTTGAGAAGCCTTGGCATGCTTTTGCTGGAGGCTGGAGAACTCCCAGTTTAGCCAAGTACTTCGGCATTGACCCTGTTTTTATTAAGGGTGACTTTCGGTATATGCTCGTCCGTGTTCTCATGGTGAGGAAAGCAGGGAGACTCACTCCCCTCCAGAACGTCACCGTCAATCCAACCTTCCAAGAGAATGTCAACTCTTTCCGAGCTAAAGACTATCCATCTTCATTTAGTTTCTTCAATGAAGTTGGAACCCACTACATTAGTTCATTCCTCACTGGAAATTCCATTTACCAGGTAAGCATGGGGGTATCTCGTCATTTCAACAAAACTACTTCCTACTTTCAAATTCCATCTATTCTTACAGTTCAAATTGAAACAATTTAAAAGCTTCCCAAACAACAAACAACACCAGATACACGGATATATACTTTTACATTGCCTTCAGACGGACGTAGACGTACAGGGGACCTTCCCTAAAATTCTGTGTACACACTACACAATGCTTTTCCAAATTCCACACATGGACTATGTAGAATCCTCCCTGTACAATTCATTTTCATTCACATCTCTAAAACATCTCCGGCGAATGGCTCAAAAGCATTTCCATTCTAAATTGAGAATTTAAATTGACTTCCTTCCAAGACTCCGTTCCTCGTTCGAACGCATAAGGTTAAGAGTTCTCATCAGAGAACGAGAAAAAAAACAGAGAGGATTTTCACATCCCCGCAGTCCTTTTCAAATCGCCAAATAGAGCAAATAGTCTACGCATTTAATTTTGAATCTCAATGAATTAATGTTCCCTGACAAATAGTGCATTTGAACAGAGATGTGTACACACACACACACACACGCTTAAAAAAACTCAAATCGTAAATAATGTAAAGGCTGAAAACAATGTCGACAAAAAAATATAGAGTCTCATGCAGATATTCGTATTCGTAAATGTAGTCATACAGCCAGGAGCAGAAGCACGAAAATTTTAGGAAAAACCACCATCCACCACCATATGGGTGTGTATTTTCCTTACATTGGAAGCCGATCTGTTTTCTGTTTCCTGTTACTCATATGTACGCAAGTACATACCACATATGACATATATGCAGCGTGAACAATAATAGGGACTCCTTTTATACGCATACACATCCAAGTGTAATTTTTTTTTCCAGTGACGTAAAAATATTGGTTGCTCATTTCATAGGAGGAAATCCTATACTTAATTTGTTACAAACCAAAAACCAATATCGTTCAGGGAGACATATTATAATTGTGCATACGTGTATGTTGTACAGGGAACAGAGGATAGTTTGTGAGTTACTCTGAATTACAAGGAGCAGCAGCATAGAGGGTTAGTATTACAGCTGAAAAGGGGGAATTTTATATTTTGAGCTGTAGTAGACTCTACGGCATACAGTTTCGTTTCCCCTTTTTGAGAGGCACAAAAACTGACTCTATTTTTGACTCGTTTGCCTCGGTTTACAGTTTATCACAAATTACAGTTCAGAGGATTCTTCTCACACAAGCCAGAGCAAAATCCTAAGTGGAAGAAGAGTATACTATAACTTTTGTGTAAGGAACTTTTTTTTTTGGTACAACTTGGTTGATAGCAAAGACAGCAGCATCCTTCCTGTATCCCTTACAATAATTATTTCTTGTAAATTTTGAGCCAAGAATCATTCTTGAAAGACATTTTAATATTCTCCTGCTTCTCCTCTCTAATCAATAATTATTGTCCTTCTTGTTACGGAAATGGTTGAACATTTAGTACATTTTTTTCAAATATGATATATTATACATAAGTATAATAAAGGTGCATTCTACTAATAAAGCTGGCACTGGCACTGGCCCTTGCACTGATCAATTAGCATTAGCGCACAAAGCAGCACAAGTAGGTTTGTGTGTGTGTGTGTGTCTGTGTGAATTAAATAATAATAATGAATGCAGCCTAATTTTACCTGGTCGGCTCACAGCATATATACAGCCTATAGTCTGAAGGTATTAGGTTAGTACATATAAAATACATAGAGCAGAGGGAATTAATTATATTTTGTTATAAATTTTCATGAAGCTAATATCTGTCCTGTATTTGCAGTCTCTTGATTTTAATGGCAAGGAACAAAATCACATCACATTCCTCGTATCACACTGTCTGTCATTTTAATTGTGAATGCAGAAAACACGAAAAGATACGACGGGGAGTGAGTGTGGAGTCTGTCTCTGAGCACATGCTATGCTATGATATTATGATACAGTAAAGTCATCAAAAAAAACGCTCTTGCCTCCATTTCAATTCCGACCAGCAAGACAACTTTTGTTTTCTGCTCTTTTCGCTTTCAGTAATTACTATGCGCAACACGCACCTATGTACCTGTAGCAAATTTTATGTAGTGGGTTCAACTATTGCTATATTGCTATTGGAATTTGCAATTCCTTAAATTGCTGTTACTATGAGGCTGGTAGTTCTGTGGCTGGGGCTGTGTGCGGATGGATGGATGGATGGGGTACTGTCGATGAGTCTAGTTATTTTAACAACACCTTTGTCGCCTTCGCATAATGCAGCTCATAAGCTCGTGTGCTTGTTCGTTCTGTTTTTTGTCTATGTGTGAGAGCTTACAACTTGTCCATCCATACCCTACACACACACCACACGCCTATACAATAATTATAATTAGTGAGCTAAGGAATATTGAGCGTACACAGCTATAGGTAGGTATTACAGTATACTACACAACTATATCTATATGCTCCTTGTTCTCTTTAAGTGTAAGTTGTTTGTCATCCTATTTGCCTCTCATTTTACTTTCAATCTCCCATATAACTCCATACATAACGACAACCATAGCGAATGTTTTTTTTTTAACTTGAATGCTTTGGGCCAAAATGAACTAATTGATTCTATTCCTTACCTACATCTCTCTCTGTCTCTCCCTTCGTCTCCCCTCCGACTCATTTATTATAATAATCATATCTTATGCACTTTCCTATTATTAGCAATTTGTTGAGTGTTCACCGCTCATCACTCAACTCTATAGACTACTAAGTGAATAGTGAACGAATAAAGAATGGTGAGCTCACTCCACGAAGCTGATTGTCTCCTCCCATTAACTTGAACAAAATTAAATTTGTTCACAATAATTTATTCAGCCTCGTGAGGAAAATATTCTTAAAATTATAAATATTCCGCTGGATTTTACAAGGCTAAATAGATTTCATGTATACGCTATATGTATAATTTTTTTTCTTTAAATTTTAATATTCCCCCTCTTACTTCCTTGATATATATCATTATGACATTGTATTGATAGATACAATGATGATGATGTTAGAGTGTGTAGTAGGTAGAGAGGATGCGGACGTAGCCGTAGCCGTAATTTGAATTTATGAGAATTATATACCTAAGCACCTATATATTTTAATTACTGATATTACTTTTACACAAATCAACACACAACAAGAATTTCGTCATTCTGTTCGATTGGATATGACTTAATAGGCTCTATAGTAGGATTGAATGCAAATGCTAACAATTTACATATTTGTCTGTCAGTCAGTTATATAGACAGTTTGCATTTTAACTTATTTTTTCTCACTCACCGAATTCGAATTCTATGAAAAATTCTAGAGCCCCGTGTCGCCGTCCAAAGAAAAGACCTCTCCATTCGTTTCAGTTCACCTACTTAGGTTCGTATATCTGTAGTAATGGTTTTCTATGTTATCTGAATGTATGTAGAAAATGTGTACTAGACGCAGAGAGAATGCATGTAAAAACAAGGAGAGATGTATTTGAAGTTTGACAGCCAGTACTCACAATCAGTGTGGTCACCCATCACAATTCAACTAAGTAACTTGACATGCCAGTAGGTACTTGTGTTTGTGAGTCACCGACACAGAATGGAAGGGTACAGATAATAATATTTTGTTTATGTTTGAAGAGCAGAGGAGGATTATGTACAACGTACGAGGAGCATTAAAAATATTTCATATTACTAACCCAGCTAAACGAACTACTGACTGACTAATGGAGACACATACCTACTTTTACTGATATTTTACCTACATTCAAATTTCTACCTGTTCAAAGTACATATAGGTATTTGATAAAGTTTGTATTCCTAACCTGTTTTTTTTTAATTATCAAAGGTATCAAGTTATCAAGTTATTTTTTTTCTAGAAAAAAAACGTATACGTAACATTCTTTGCGTATCTGTATTAATTTAATGTATGATTTATAGTTTAGTATTTCGTAAAAACTTTGGCATGAAAGTGTAGAAAAGAGCATATAATATTCTATCTAGTCCAGAGTCCAGGTCTAATCACAATGTTACAGTTTATCGGTAGAATGTGCAATGGTGGGAATGGAAAAATTTTCAAGACGGAAAAAATTAAATGTAGATAACTGATGCTGGGTAGTATATATAGGGAAGTGACTTTATTAGTCCGATACAAGGTAAAATCCCTTCACCACTACTTCTACTACTACTACTACCTTCCTCCTATTGCTTTGATTTACTATCTTTATTAGTGATTTTAAGACAGCATTACATTTGACATTTGATGTTGACCTCATAGATATTCAATAGATACCTTGCTTTTTTTGTTTTTACTTTATAACTATTTCCTCTAGCCTTCTTTTTCTTTGAAACTAAAAAGACTGACTGAGAAATTAATACTTGGATGAACCATGAGCATAATATGGTTATCGTCATCATGAGCGGGGAGGCTCGATAAGGTTTAGCCGTCATAAATAAAAATTTGGTTTTCATTAATATGGAAGAATTAATAATTAGGAAAGGAATTCAACACAAATTCAGATAATTCACGTTCAAATTTGAATGATAATTATGTGTGATATCTATACTACGTCGCTATATAGTCTATCTAGCATTAACCTTTTGCCATATTTATATCTATACTGTAAGTTCTAGTAGATCCACTTCAGCATCACGAGGAGATATGTTGGAAATGGAATTTGAAAAATGTGTAGCGCACGTAGTACATATAGTAAATACAATAATAATAATATGTACTCGTAATAAACACAGAAACAATAAAGGGATGTTTTTCGAATGATTAAAAGTATGAAGTTTTGAATTGAATGCACTATAGTATATTGTGTGTTATTTATTTTTTCTCACAAAACCTTAATACGACATGTCAAGAGCGGCACGGAGGAATTTAATTATCTATTATGCAGTTTATAATATTGTGTGTGCATTGTGGATATAATATTATGGATAGAGTCCTGTATTTACTTGAATTAGTCCTAACGATATACTGACTACTGACTGAGTGTTGTTGTTTTGCTGGTGCTGGTACTGGTACTGGTGTTATATTGCCATATAGTCTCTGTACATACCATCGAGCCTCACCGTAATACCTTGTTATTATAGTCATAATTTTACTTTCTGAGAAATAGATAATATCACAATGGAATATCACAGTTGGTCATGGTCATGATCGTAAGCTTGAGCTCATTCCTATCTGTGTGTATTAAGTATATTATACAGTACTGCACTGCACAGACTATAGTGAGTTTTCTCCTGTAAATGAACTGTACATACACAATATAATAATGATTTATAAAATTAACAAGCAAGGGAGAGAGAGAGAACATGGAAAAATAATTAGATTTTGTTTGTCTTCATATTTTTGCAACTCACAATTGTCTCCTCTATTGTTACTCCTAATGTGTAATAATGTAGAAGACGCGTTGGAAAGGATTATTAGCCGAAAGTACGGAGTATGCCCTATTATTTCATCGTCGTCGTCGTCGACGTCATCGTTATCGTTGTCGTCAATCGTTCGCTCGTTCTCCCTCCAAATTGGTTTTCAATTTATCACTGTCATTGTTGTTGGTCCGACCAAGTCTTTTTATTCTCTAAACCATGGATATACATGAAGCCCCTCTCATGGTTCATGATTTTGAGATGAAGATTTGGAGATTCTCGTTTTTGACAGCCGCGGTGCGGTCCGCTGGGGTGACTGGGATAAATGTTTAATTATATAAAATTTAAATTGCTTTTAGCTAATTCCAAAAATTGTGGAAGATGCATTGTTGAGGGTAGGTTGTAGGTGAATTATACTGGGTACAGTGGGTACAGATATTTTTACTTGGTATACATGTATGAGAATTTCATGCCTTACAGTAATTATTATTTGTATTGCGCTTATGTCACTCAAGTTTGCAAGAAGACACAAGATGGTTGACTAGTTGCGGGTTGACGTTCACGTTGACGCTGATGGGTCGCTGTGAATGATATCATTATGCATAGGTAGGGAACCTCTATGTAGGTGTAGGTAGCTATGTAATTTGTTTGAAAGGCTTGCACTAAAGAAGGATAAAATGACCATTGTGAAATGTGTACAATGCAATGTAAAGAAAAGAATCACCTTATTCTATATGATATTTATTTCCACACGCTGCTGTGAATATTATTCGTTGCGATTGTGCAGTCCTATCCTAGCACAACAAGTACGCTAGTAAACTATAGCACTATGGCTCCATTATTCATTATTTAACTAGTTGAATGTTAAAATTAACATTACAAGCTTTTTAAAAAAATGTATATAGTTATATATACAAGGATAATGCTTAATTCTATTCCTATATGTCTATACATCAACACGTGCAAGTTTGTATAGCTATAGAAAGCCATATAACATTATTATATTTTTAAAAGAGGAGACTGGAGAATTAAATTCTTTTAACTATTTATAATAACTCTCCCTGTACAATTTTATCTCAAGCAAATTTAAATTTGCACATACGTGCAAAACCACATCCTCGTATTTTTTTTGTCCCTTTGTCACTATACTTGACTGTATATAGGAATGCAATTGTAAGACATCGATAATTGTATATCCATGTACCTAGGTAAGTTATTTGCTATTTTATTAGCTGTTAAGTTGTTAGCCTATAATAATCACACCACACACAATTACAAAACCTCCAGCAGCAGAATAATTTAAGGCAAAGCAAAGTGTAAAAAGAATCTTTCTGTTTAAATTGCAAGTAACTTTCAGTGTGAATGTATGATGCTTACAAAAATATCTCATTATATCTCACTATGTATATATATGTATGGAGCTATTCATATACCTTCTAATATAATTACATAATGAAAAAGGAGAACTGTTTGGATTGAATTTGAATATTTTTGGATGTTGATGTTGATATTGATGGTAATTGGCTATGGGAGATTGATATTTATTACATAAATAATAATAATGTATTTATGAATGCACGGATGTACATGAATGACTGCTTGAATGAGTGAGCTCGTGCGATTACATTTCCTTGTATGTATATACAGTTGTAAGTCGTATCGCATATCCGAGCGTAGCGTAACAGCTGGCAAATTTGGATGTATGGATATTGATAGGAGAAGATAAGGGCGTGATTTGTCGTCGTGGTCGTCGTCGTCTTCTTCTTTTGTACTTGTCGACGTCGCAGTTGCATAGTATGTTCCTAAGTCTTTTTTTTTTGAATTACATGAATCTATAAACAGATTAAATAAAAATAAAGGTGTCCTGTAGGTTTTTTGAAGATATTCTTCCATCATTACATTCACTTAATGTCACTATTTGAAAATGTGAAAAAATGTCTGGTTCTCCTCCACTCCCTGTACTATACAATAATTTGAGATTTGGAATTGAGTTTGGAAAAATTAGCCAAATGTTATCCACAGTATAATATTACATCTCACAGAGTAATAATACTGGGAGCTTACGTGAGTAGTAAAATGTACAGGTATCTCTATTATTGCTGTGCACCCCTGCCCACTAGATCCGCCCATAGCATCATATGCACATCAAGTTCTCCTAAGAACATACTCTTGGTTTCATTCAGTCAGAGTGCGAGCCTGCTACGTATAGGTATCTACACACAGGTAATATATACAGTGTACACGAGATCAATCTATAATCTGTACATATATGGTAGCTTCATAAATTTTGTTCTTTTTAAGTGTGGCTGATGCTCTCAGACTGCAGTCGCAGTCTGCACGGCAGTGCACGGGTGAGATTTTTTGAGAGAATGCACCAAAACTGAAGGATAGCATGAGATGGATACACACTATTTAGTATATTAAACTTACCTTATATATACAATTTAAGTTACTCCTATCACCTAGCTATAAGCGTAGGAAAAAAAGCATCCCTTCCATTTCCATTTCCATTGACCACTATGACGTTAGACTCTAACTGAAGTGAAGGCATAATCATAAATGATATGATTCAATAAGAAAATCATGACTTGTTCTTCCCATGTTCGTATAGATTCTCTGTATATATACAGATTTTGTCAATATATGGGGGTTGTGATGGTTGTACTTGATAGGAGATATAGGATGAAATGGAGGTGTAGAAAACAAGATTGGTTGCATATACACATTTACCGACTTTGATTGTTATAATATAATGTATAGTGTTGCGCAATGGACTCGCTCTCTGCTGCATCCTTTGGATTCCGTGTGCCCCGTTCGTTGGACTGACTGCCCTTATTGTTACTCCAAAAGTCTGTGACGGCAGTGGGACATAGTGCAGTAGTGACTTGTCTTGGCTTGGTCTCGTCTCGTCTCGTCTAGCTTGTTGATGTTGATATTCTCATTAACTAATGGTTTACAGGACAGAATAGAATGGCACACAGAATTCGTTTTCGTATTCGTATTCGTCTTTCAAGTCGATTTCTCCTGGCACGAATTAGACAGATAAAGCTTTCTGGCTTGACCCTTTCAGTAATTCTCTGTGTCTTTATTGAGTAATGTATTTGCATGATTTCCGGTGTAGTCGTCGTCTTAATCATTCCATCCCACCCAACGGTGTACGCGCTCGCTGCGGCTCGCTTCCTATATACCTTTTAGATCATCTCTCTCATCCCTGTACTCTGCTCAATATAGTAAAGTTGAAGTTTGGAGTTGGAGCTCGCGGAGCTTTACTACTTAAGCATCACATATTTGCCAATGCACACACTTTAGATCACGCCCACCAAGCCTAATTTCCGTAGTTTTAATTTATCTCCACTATAATATGTATATGACACATTTTTTGGAGGTGAGCGTCCAACTACAATAACCGGTTTCATTGACATCAAATTACTATTAGGATTTTCCGATTCCGATTCCGATTAGGATTTTTATTAATTATTATTTAATTAGAATGTGATTCACACTGTAGTATTCAGCGGCTTCTGTCTAATTGTAGTGGTTTGTATCACTAGTGGCAAGGCTACCAATACTAATGTCATACAAATCTAGCAAAAATATATGTTTGATTTTTTTTCTACTTCAAAACATTTAAAATTCTCACTAGTTTTTCCCAGCCTCATTTCCCATTCCACAATAATTCACTTGAGGAAAAAAACAAAGGACGAGAGGTAGGTAGATCTTTATTGTATGTTATTTAAGCGCTGAGCTCACACTAACAGTCCGTTTTGAAGTAATGTTTTATTATCTAAACTCACAGACAGTGGTTAATTCGAATGTTTTTACAATGTGTTATGCATGTGATTAGGACTAGGATTAGAGCATGTCAGCAGGTAGAAGTACAAGAGCATAGTAGTGGGGTATGATGCAGTGCCATAGCACATGACAGCTTGAGCGTAATAAAAAATATATAGCAGTGTAGTATGTAATATTATTGGATTAAATACACTTCTCTTGATCTTGTTCTTGTGGGACTCGAATTTGAGCAGCTCACAAAAAAAACAAAAGCTCAAATTAAGTATTAATTTTTTCAAATGTCCAATTTATATTTTAATATATGATAATAAAATGGGATTTTTATTGTTGTGAGTTCCCTAGGAGCGTGGGAATAGACATTTAATAATTATTATTGAATTTAATATTTGATTTACTTGCCATTACAATTTAATGTACATGTGTGTGACTCTGACCGAGTGTGTGTGTGTGTGTGTCTGGGTGGAAAAGAAGACACCCTTCAAACATTAATCTCTCATGTATGATTCTGATTGTGATGGGCATGTTATGTAAGGGGAACGTCAAAATCTATAGCACATATTATAATTCTTCGACACGTACAACTTACAGGTTAATCGTCACTAGTGCAAGTGGTTTCCCCATTACAAAGTATCACAAAGGTTGTAGGTTATGCATTAATTATTAGTTCTTGATAATATCATAGCCACGGAATTTTAACATCCCTGAACCGCTGCGCTGGGCCGCTCACCAATGTGTTTATTGTGCAATGAATTTCAGTTTATTATTTAAAGGTTTAGGTTGAATCTAAACTACCACACATTACATTTCAAATTATGTATAGTAGAGTTTTTTGTCCGTGGTATATTAATTGTAGTTAGAATTTTATGCCATATGTTTTTATGCATATAGGTTAGATGATTGATGTACAATAATTTATAAGTAGGTACCTATATCTAACTACGTAAAATTGCATGTAATTTTTTATGGAATACATATATATAATAATTATATAAAATAATGCATAAATAATCAGGACATACATATAGACAAGAAAAAACCACGAAAGTACGTTTACTTGCGGGGCCAGGCACAGGTTTACTTTTTCGAAGGCATTTAAGGCAGATGAATGTGATTTTTATTGTTACGGCTATTGCATTTACGGCATAGCTATAACAACGAATCAATTGATCCTGTAATGAGCATATCTCGTACGTAAGATAACCGCAATGGGTTTCAAAAATCACAGTAAACTGTGTTCGTACCTACTTTACATAATTTGCATATTTAACATAGTCAAAATAATTAACCCAATTACTCTGACAAGCGATTTAAAAACATTAGATTTTACTTTTACTTGGTAGATTTGACTCAATTGAATTGTGTAATACATGTTTTGGAATGTTTTTTATTGTTTCGTTTAGTAAATTGAGCCTATATGTAAATTAAAAAAAATAACTAGTGGACATTTAGCTGAAAGACTGGAACAATGCTAAGTACCAAGGCTATAGATCAACATAATGTAATCTTCTGCCAAGGATAAGTCGGGATCGGGAAAAAACATTTCGACAACACCAGACCCAGGCTGATTCATGTTTTAAGATGTATGATTCATATTTAAGTGGGTAGTCGAGTCTTATAAAAAGCAATGCTATTGCCCGTGCGTTACATGGGTCGAAATTCGCATTTCACGCTTATTGTACATCTTCTATAGTATTGCATAATTGTTTCACATCAAAAGCAAAAGTGGAACTTCCAGTGTCTATACTGTAATGGTAACTCGTATATATTCAAGTTTCATAATTCACGCTTCACGTTTTACAGGTATTAACTAGAGCTACTGAGCTATAAGGTGCTTGTACTTTGTTCTTTGTCATGGTTTTCATTTTCCATGACGAAGATTCGACGGTGATCTCATTAGGTGACATATCCATATCGCACGTAGGCATCTTGCCGGTGGCGGTTAGTGGTTGGGGTTGGGCTCGAAGGACTTGTTAGAGCAAGTAGGTACTGATAGTCAAGGGTAAAAAATCTTCATAAAAAGTTGAAAAGAAGTGCATGTTGCTTCTTCTTCTTCATCTTCGCCTAGATGGCTACTTGCAAATATCCCCCACAGTTCAATAGACATGTCGATTTTATTTTCATATTCATTGTGATGATCAGTATCGGGTTTTCCAAGGCTCAAAGGCTTTACTAATCTTTTCGGCCAACATTAATTTGTTCTGAAATGCCAGATCATGCACACAGACACACGTGTCATAAATATTGGAAACTCTAAGATGCACAGGCATAGGATACATGATGTAACATACACATTGAAAATTGAAAGAACTAGAATAGTTTCATTGAGTGATTGTTATAATATATATAATCTGTAGCGGTGTAGTAAGCAGGCACTTTACTGAGTGGAAAAAATTCACTTTGCCCGTAACTACAACTTACGTGTATTTTTTAGTTTTTTTTCTCTTCTCTCTTAAGAAAAAGCATGCTGTGAACATGGCAGGGTTGCATTCTCTCAAGTTTTATAGTCTGCTTAACTTGTAATTGTATTTGTGTGGCTATCACAGATACGCCATTTGAACAATGTTTATTACCCGATTTTCGTGTTTCGCAGGATTCATACTTCATGCATTAGGAACTTATTTGTCATAATAACTAACAATTTTTTTTACTTTAAATATTGTATCCCTGCCTGTGTAGATGCATGTGATGGCATTATTCTTACTTGTCCTATATTATTGGATCTCGCATAGTTTCTGTTATATAACTACGTGCATATATTCAAAATTCGAACGCCCAATACATACTAATGAAATTTTCCTCCCCTCTTCCACCTTCTATATACCAAGTAAAAAAAATGTAATTATTTTTTTTGTAATAATGTTTTTTGCAGCAGTATCTATTGAGAATTGAGTGGACAGTGGATAATTTAAACTTGGGCTTCTACTACTCACATTCAGAGAGTTTATTAGTCAGGTCATTAGTGAAGCATTGAAATAGTGTATTAACTAAACCGACAATGTCTCATACATCACGTTTTATTACCTTTTTAAAACCTTTGTCATTTGTACAAGGCAAATAGGAAAAAAAGGTTTAGTATAAATACTGTCCGTCTGTTTGTGTTTCGCTTTACCTTCAAACTTCCCCATTGAAAACCATTGAAACTGAAAGTATCAAAAGGCAAGGATCTATATAGTAATGGATTTTTGGTTTTGGATTTAGGGCCTTTTTAAAGTGCTCGTTAATCTTTGTTTACATGTGGAATTTATGACTTTCCTGTCCCAACACATAAACAGATTTTTGACAGAATATGTCTGACTGTATACAAAACAAATAATACGGACACCGACACCGCGAGGGACACGGACGCTGATTTTATAAAAGCAAAAGTTAACTGCTGATAATATGAAGCTTCGTGTATCAATTAATTATCAATGTTCATGTGCAAAACACAATGTACATATATAAAATCACTTGTTGGTACAATTGTAAGGCCACGATTAGGTTGTGAAGATTTTGCTTCCTCTATGTAAATCGTGTTCAAAATTGAAAAGTACTTTGCTGGATGGTGACCTTCATTGATGAAAATTAATGTATACCTACCTACTGATTGTACTATTCATGCATAAAATTAAATATAGAAAAATACAAAAATAAAATTCGGAAAATAACAATGATTGAAAAATCGTGAGTTATTATATATATAATCGTTTTACTGTCATGACATATGTGAGTATGTGTGAGGAAAATTAATTGAATTCCGTGTGAGTATTAATAGTTGTTATCGACTTGGAACAAATTTTAATGTTGCTATTTACCAGCAGGACCAGTTTGAAGTTTGAACGTTATGACGGATGAAATTTTTGACGTTCTATTTTTTGTCTCTTTCCAGGTCTTTGTTTATGATCAACAAGGTTATGATGCGGTGAAGCGTCGCTTAAGTGAGACGGGATGGGTCCGTTCTTCTTACATGGCACAGCTTCCATACCTTCTGCCCCTCTGGGTAAAGCACATGGGGAAAGTGATGCTCCTCAATGCAAATCCTCAGACTACACACAATGTTCGCGAAGCCTTAACTATTAGATTCCTATTCTCTGTCTACCCGAATATTTTTAAGATGCATGACAATGCGGACCTCGTCCGTCTTGTAGAGAAGTACCTCAAGTCTGAGCCTGATGGCCTCCTTGGACTGGAACTCAAGACTTTAGACGTTGTCTTCCGTGACCCTGCGAAGAGGAAATGGTTCGTGGAGTCTCTCCAGCAAACTATGCATCTTTGGGAAGTCAATCTACGATAACGTCTCTTATAGGCAAATAACTCATTGGTTTTCTTATCGTTCGTTAGTCTAAATTATAGACATAATATAGAAATACACACTAGTTTTTGACTTTGCCCACTAATTTCTCACAGAGCAAGAAATAAACATCTTAATTGTGTATCTAAAACAGTGTGTGCGTAGGTCCACGGTTTTTGCATTGTTTGTACTTGTATGGGGAAGGTTGCCTTCCTTAATCCAAGAAGATTTACTCGACGCACAATCTACAATAACAAATAACAGTAACAAACACCGCTACGCTCCCCTAATCCAATCAGTCGAAAATTCTCTGCCTTATCTTAATCTAGCTCCGAATTTTAGCACAATACTAAATGTACCTTTTAATACTTTAGCTTCGTGTGGGTACGCTCAATACATATAGAATATAATATTGATCGTGGGTTATCTCCCCAGCTTAAAGTATTATCTGGGAATACAGTGTCATTTAATTCACACTAGATCCTATATCTCTACAAGGAAGGTACAGGAAGCTATGGTTGGCATATTATATATTATATACTTAGTACATTTAAATTTAATAAAAATAAGTAGGATACGTGGGAGGAAAAGAGAAACGGAATTTTCGGCTGAGGAGATTAGTATAATTAATTGAGTATTGTTGTATTGTGTAAGGAATAAAGTAGGCTTACTTTAATCGTTTAAAAAATTCATTATTCCTTATTACATACAAATTTAGATAGACAAACGCCCATACTATTTAACCTGTTAAGAAAAGTAGCCAACTACATAGGTACATATTTGCATAATAGTAATATTTCTTTGTGTGGGAAATTAGCGGGTAATGTCCTTAAAGTTCTTTAATTTTAATATTTTAATCTTAAGATGATTATACCTTCCTCAGCTTCAGCCATAAAATTTTTACGTGTTTATTATATATTTTAATAGCGCGCATATCTCGAATGATGAGGAACATATTCAGACTTTAGGGGCTTGCGTATTAAATTTTGTGTCGGCTCAATTCTTGAAGCCTATAACTTGTTAAAATTACATCTTTATTTTACACTTTACTGTACTGTGTTGTACTGCCGCATTTTGCACAACCAAGGCTAAAAAATATGGCTGTATTTAAAGTGGGTGCGATACACACAGTTTCATTAAAACCATACCAAAAAATCTGTAATTCTCATGGGGAGAAACCCGGTGAGTTATATCGTGTCCCGCAGTTCCCTTAATTCCCGCAGTTTCAGTCCCATAGTTCCAGAGTTTCAAAAAGACTTTTTTGGTTATAGAAACAAAAGTCAACGCAGAACAAATTAATAAAAAGTGCGAAGAGTACAAACAAAAAATGTGTAAAAGAAGAAAGCCCATAATAATATAGTGCTCAATGAGTAATGGGCCATGTCCCCGCATGTTAAGTTGTATTTCTAACTAGTAAGCTAAATAGACTTGTCAACTATTTCCTTTTTATTAGTAACCAATTTCACACAGTATGTTGTAGCGTAGGAAACTATAATAGTTAATATTAAAACTACATATTATACATAAATAATTATTAGATACTACGTAATATAATTATATCTTATGGTTACCAGTCTTTATAACAGTTATATGTTGTTATCAAAACCAAACGAAGCTGGGAGAGATGTCATTTTTTTTGTGTAATGTAATAAAAGGTACAATAAACATATATACGTCTTCGTAAGAAAAAAAACTTAATGTTGAGAAAAGTGGTGAGTATAGTAAGTGTTTTAACAATTACAGTACTTTTTAGTTCTGCCATATATAATTATATGTATAGACATATTGGCACTAAACATTTACAAATATTTTAAGTGAGTTATTTGTTGAACCATCAATAATAAAATTCAATAATTATAATCATATATATATATATTTATAGTTTTGACTGGTGTGTTATGAGAGAGCCAGAGAGAGAGAGAACCATATTTACAATTCAAAACTATTCTATATACTTTTACATGTAATTATATGTTTTTTTTGTCTCATTTAATTATTAATATAGTTTAATGCCAAACTAGTTCAGTTGACACTCTATATAGTACGTCAGCTGCACTTCGCCTGTGATATGAAAAAAAGAAGATATATATATAAAACATATATTATGCACGCGTCCGTCTCATGGGTTCCGTTTTTTATTTTGGTGTGCCTCTCCCTTATTATTGAATTGTACTACCAGGTGACACCGACCACCAGGGGAGTTTTGTGTTTTTGTTTTAAGAAATGAATTTAAACTTGTTACCTCTATTATTAAAAAAAATGCATGTATGAAAACGTCGGTGATAAAACTTTTTTCGGAAGTTCAGATAGCGATAATAATTAATATACTGTAATTATTGCCATGTGTATTACATAATAATTTCTAATAATACGATAATTTACTTAACTATTTTACTAGGCATACAATAATCTACCCACATATTGCACTCTGTGTGCTAGACTGTTTCCTATATAATAATTAGATATATACTTTTTACTTGAGTCATTTATTCAAATTTTCTGAGTTTGGAGGTTTTTAGCCTACAGTGCATTATATAAGCATATAGTGCATTAGTTTTTTGATTAGCCGTAGTAGGCATGCTGTCATACATTTTATAATTGACTTTGTAACTACAGTATCTTAGAATATTGATAAAACTGAAACAAATCTAATAATTCGATTTTTAATTCTGATTAAAATTATATATATATCATTATATTTGTTATAGAAGAAAAAGTGAAATTTTTGAAAGGCACTTATTATTTCTTCTCTTTTTTTTCAAAAAATTTCTTTTTACAAGGACAAAACAATATGATATTACAATTAGTTCTTAAATACATAATAACTTACTTACATAACCCTATATTGCTATATATCTTTTCTTATTTTCTATATATACAATTTGTTTTAATGGGATTTTGAATGTCCTGGTCGTTGAATTAAGTTATGTGAGTTCCATGTTGCTTATTGTGCTGTTGATTGTTATGTCCCGTTACATAATAAAGAATCAATTTTATTCCTGTTTCCCATGTACTGTATTATAGAGCGGCACACAGCAGCATATGTAAGCACACATATTATAATAAACACACACCCAGACAGGCACACGCAGCCTCTGAGAGAATTTCTATTTTGTAATTAAATTTGTAACTCGGTTTTGACATAATTAATTACACTGGAGAGTCATACATAATAATATACAATTCCTGTTCTCATTTTTTGTCCTTTAACGGTTGTAACAATAAACTATGTAAATTTACTATTTAATTTTTAAAAAGGACGCGTTCTAATTTGTATGCATATTAAAAAAAATCTATTTACTCCCCGTTAGTGGTTAATTTTAATTTCTAAACTATAAGTAACTTTGTATTTTATGCTAGGTACGTATATTCCTTTTTAAAATTGTTATCAAATATATAATTACATAATATTGTAAATAAAAACGAAAGTGATTTACAATCGTTACGTAGTCACTATAAATAATTATACATACTACTATACAACTATGCATGTACAATTCAACTTCAACGAATCTTACTACAAAAATTTGAAAATAAAAACATTGAGTGGAAACAAAAAGTAATCATAATAATTATTATCTTCATGTGTGTTATACTTTTTGTATTTTTTATCTTTACACATTTATGTCATTACGTCTAATTAGAATTTAAGATTCTCATTTTGATGAGCATCTCTATATATTTCCACATTTTTCATCTTATAATCTCAAATATTCGTAAAGGATGAAGATGAAAGTTGACGCTTGAAATTCATATTAGTTTTGAGCTTTTGGACGTGTAGCATGAACTTACATTGTTGAGGTATAAAATCTTTCATGTATTCAGTCAGTATACATTTTGGCTTTGGCTTTACAGACGGACAAGCGCATCATCTGACAGAACGTAATAAGGAGGCTGTGAAATACACAGAGAGTGAAAAAATAAAAGTTTCGATGTCGATTTCAATTTCAATTTCAACTTTACCTTGAACCTTCCGCGCGCAGCACTTCACTGACTGCAGCAGCAGTGTGCTGCACGCCTCTCATAATTATTAGATTGTGAATGTGAATAATGGAGCCATAATAAATATGTAAGAATGAAATCGCATTCACGTGCATTCAACATTATATATATCGTAATTGCATTTATTTCTAAATTAACAAAAATAGGACACTTATAGCATCAGTTGAGAAAGTTTGGTAAAGCATGTCCATTGTTTTAATTTCTTCCCTTCTATTTAAGTGACAATAATTTCCGGAAATAGATACGAATAAATTATAGTATTATGTACTACCACTATATACTACAGAAACAAAAAATCGAACAACAAAATACGAAATATACGACGCTGTTACAACCGGCTTTGACTTTCTTGTGACTGTTACAGTAGAACTGTGGGTTTTTAAATGTGTCAATGAAAATGAAGTGAACTTATCATGTGTTTACATAGGCAAATTACTCTTTCAGAGCGGAACCAACGTTAACGTCAAAGCCACATATAACGACAAAAGGGACGACTCGCTTTTTTTACCCTATATTATTATACAGTGATATCTGGTTTTGGATTTGGAATCAATTTTTTGTTCCTGTACTTGTTGTTACTCCTATTGTTCCTATATGTATTTTGCACTCTTTTTTTGTAAATGAATGGTCCTGTCTACTTTAATTGTGACTTGGTGACTCTAAATGTGTGTTACATCATATCACACATTCCGCCGCCATATAATACTAAGGCAAAAGTTAAAGTTAAAATAGTGTCAGTAGTCATATAGCCTACCTACTTGTTGACTTGACAAAATTCCTACAGGTTACTGATATGGTTATATGTGGTCGTTATTGTTGAATAACATCCTATCGTAAAATACTAATGTATGGATAACACATAGGATATAGGATATAGCGTCGGTATATAGCATATAGCCAAAAAAAAGTAAGCAAGTCGGACGAGGAAGGTTGTGTAATCAAAGACAATTAAGAAAAGCTGCTAGGCTAGACACTATACGTTACATATCTAGTCAACATCAACAATTCAACAATTTTTTTATGAGTCAATAATATTGGATCTTACTTTTCTGCACGAGCCCATTTTGAAGGAACTCAAACTAAAGGTGGTAAGTACATAGAAGAAATTACTTCCTCGGATGGAGTCAGAGTTCCCTTCCATTATACAGAGAACACCATTACGAATCCAATTCCGCACACAAAATGATCATAATATATTTTATTTACATATATTTGCAGCAGAGGCTGCCTGGCAGAGTCCTAGAATGAGACAACAAAGTCGTCGTCGTCAGTTAGAGTGGGGGCTCTGTTCTACTCTACTGGCAACAAGAGAAAGTTTCTATTTGTTTATGTTTTTTTCTTCTTCTTCTTCTTCTTGTTTCAACCAACGTGCTTGGAGTACTCACATCACATGTCGATTACAATGAGGCATAAACAAGATGCAAGAAGTTTGAGGTTTTTTTATAATATCACGCACTGTGGGCTGTAGATAGCATGTAGATGCAGGTGATTGTAATTAAATATACATGTATATATATATATAGATGGCCTCTTAACTGTTATTGTACTGTACAAACTATGCTTAATTGATTCTACCTCCTATCGTCCTGTATATTGTATCAAAAATCCCGCTGTTGTCTGCGGGAAGATGTACCGTCGCAATAGAAACCATTATATTTTCTAATTTTGAGTATTATTTTAGACTATATTTGCATAGGGCGAGAGGACTAGAAAGAATCGCATCCCCACAGAACAAATGCATTGAACCAGATCCTAATCCGACGAATACATTCAATATTTTTCGGTGGATTTCAATTGGTGGTATTATTATATAGCATATAAGTGTGAGGAATAATATACCTACATAACAACAACAACCGACCCATATACACACGTATCGTCTGTGAAGAGCCAAAATGACCCATATTCAGTTTTAGCTAAAAACAATACCCACTATCTACAAAAATATTGAAACATGAAGCATTTAAATCGCATATTTTACACTTTTAAAAATATGTAAATAGAACATTTTACACGTTTTAAAAACAAGTAAATACGAAATATTTTAGAGTATTTTAAAACGCCTAAATTGAATATTTTAAATTTTTTTTAAATTTCTAAATAGAACATTTTTTTTCAAAAACTCTTGATTAACATTTTACGTCTGTTTCTTATTTTGTTTTTATGACATACCTCATTTTGATTTCAGCTTACATTGTATATGGGTCATTTTGGTTCTTCACAGACGGTATATCATACATCTTTGTATAATTCCCTTCTATGGGCATGGGATAAACCCATATTGAAATTTGAAGATTATATTTCTTACACTTACATAATATCTTATTAGTGCTGTCCTCATAGCAGATGTATGCATGGAGGCGCACATATGCTTACATAGTTTACCATATGAAGGTTAATAAGCTTATCACTATAATATGATTAGTACAGCTTACGTATTACTATCAAAATTAATTATTTCTAAGCCAATACAAATATTTTTCAGCTGCTAACTGCCGATTCAAAAGTTGACGTTATAGCATAATATAATTCTATGCATACACGTATGGCAGATGAACCTTTAGTTGTAGTTTTTCATACTAACTATGATCTTCTCCCTTCTTTTATGGTTTTATGCAGATAAATAATTCACGTCACGAAATTGAGAAGTACATCATAATATGCACTACTCAATGTAAATAGTACATAATAACCGCATGCGTCATTTCCATGCAGTTGAGAATCAGAGAAAAATCAGAATAGGATTGCGTGCCATATTAATTTGTTTGACTTGAGTGGCAACTCACGACGTCTAATATCTAAACAAACATGATTACTTTATACACGCATATTTAATTACATTATTTCAATTATTCGTAGGCAGTGGACGTCAAAATACATGGAGTTGCTCTCCCAGGGGTTTGCAGTGTGAGATGCAGTTTTCTTCTTCAGGCTATATAGAATAATCAATTAACAGTTCATATGGCTTAGCCAACTATAGCATCTAAAATTATCCCTTTAAAGTAAAGCAAGCTGTTGCAGGTATAAATAACTTTAGAGCCAAACCATATTATGTACAGTTTCATAAAATTGGATTTTCATTTTGAAATATGGACCCGTAGTGACACGCATTATAACACAGTTCATATTCCCCCTTATATCATACAAAAACTACCGCTATTTGTCACTCGTTTTAGTTGTACAATTCCGACACGAACAACTCCACGGACTGAAGTTAAAGTTTGAACATAGGATAAGGATTATGGGTGAGAGTAAATTGGAAAAAGGGTGGGAAACATAATTTATTTCTCTTCTTTAAAAGCAACTAAATTGAGCAGGTAAATTTTGTTTTGTAAAATATGTAACGTGTCTGAAAATGAGAGTATGTAACTAAACGTATAATAATGTATAGCTAAGAGCGGAATTTCAAATTTTTTTTGTCGCCTTAATTAAGGTTACGGTAGGCCAGAAAAACTGGAAGACATTTTGAATTTACATCCTAATTCAATCATTTGACGAATTTGATTGTGCAGGAAATACACATCTATCCTGTTTTACGACGCCTGCTCTGTTTTAATGTTCTTCCACTGTACATTGTACTGTAGTACAGGCAACAGGTAAGTTTGAAGGTGTTTGGGGTTGACAATGCAAGACACACATAGGGCACAAAACACGTTCAGACAAACGTCCTAGGTAATAAGGAACATTCGAATTTAAAGATACCTCGCAGCATTCTACATATATTTCTGAGGCTATACATATCTGTAGTTGTAATAATATTAGTCAAACTTTAGCCTTATATATATATATATATAAATTGTTTGTCCACAGAGTCAACAAAAATGAAAACGAGAACTATACTTCTATGTCTGTCTTTTTTGATATAATTAATGCGCAAGGAAATGACTGCAGACTTTAAAGACATTTTAGGTATAGGCTAAAATTCGCAAATTTTTGGCAACGGATAGTAACAATAACAAATTATGAGCATGCCTATGTACTACATACCATTCAAACTTACTAGTTAGGTCATAAATAAGGTTTACAGTCTACAGTGCGGTGTATAGCTACAATTCTTTCTGGTACACATAGACTCATTGACAGAAAAACCAACAATAACAATGACAGTGCACTATATTATGCTACACAGGAACAGAAGCCGATACCGATATCTCACATTTTTAAGACGAAGAACAAACAAACTAATCTCTGGCTCTGGCACTGGCTTCTGCTTCGTTTTTATCTTGTTGTATATTCCTGCAATTATGTAAAGAATGTGCACACAAGAAAAATATAAATACACGTAAATTTTATAATGGAACAGAAAAAAAACATGAAATTGAAACTCTTTCTGTAAATTACTCTGTCGAGTCTAGAGCTATGTAAAAACGTGCTCTTTGATGATTATGCCTTGTAGTAACACCTTGAGGTTAACTGAAAGTTTGTTGGAATTGGTTTTTGATTGGATTGGATGAAGCAATATAAAACCGTTAGAGTAAACGTTGACGTCCAAAATTCGTTAAAAGTCCCTATAGCTATTACATATGTATATAAACTATAGTAACAGCTATTTAATGGGTAATTCAGAATCATAGAAACTATATATATATACACATTACTCATAACTTTGAAGTTAATACGCGTTATAAAACATAAAAAATATGACTGCAAATTGCAGATGGAAAATATTTTGACTCACAATACGTTATGCGATATATCGTCTGTGAAGAACCAAAATTACCCATATCCATGTTTAGCTAAAAACAATATCAGCTATCTACAAAAATATTCAAATATGTCTTGAGAGTATTTAGATAGAACATTTTGGACCTTTTCAAAAAAATGCAAATACAACATTTTGTACTTTTCAAAAATATGCAAATACAGCATTTTACACTTTTCAAACACATGGAATTAGAACATTTTGCACCTTTTCAAAAACATGGAATTAGAACATTTTGCACCTTTTCAAAAACATGGAATTAGAACATTTTGCACCTTTTCAAAAACATGGAATTAGAACATTTTGCACCTTTTCAAAAACATGGAATTAGAACATTTTGCACCTTTTCAAAAACATGGAATTAGAACATTTTGCACCTTTTCAAAAACATGAAAATAGACCATTTTACGTTTTTCAAAAACATGAAAATAGAACATTTTAAGTTTAAAAAATACTCCTTATAATTGACATTTTACGCATGTTTCTCATTTTGTTTTTATGACATATCTCATTTTGACTCCAACTTAAATTGGATATGGGTCATTTTGGTTCTTCACAGACGGTACAATAGCAAAAATTATTTATATGGGATCAAAGTATTCCGTAATCTTTTCAGAATAAAGAAAAATACAATCAAGTCTGTCCAGATATATGCTAATGAACCAATTTGGTACTACCTATAAGCTATACCTATATGCTTACCCTCAGGATTAATTTTCTAATACATTTTACAACTTTTACTATCAGAATCAACATCATCATGAAAATAAAATTATCATGTTCACAATCCCCAAAAATTTTAAATCCAGCTTAACCAAAACTAACTAAATTTAGAACGTTTATGTGAGGTGAACTCTAGAACGGCAGACTGAAGCGTTTAGCGTTTGTAACGGTTCATAAGAAAATATATTTAAATAGTGGAGTTAAGTGGAGTGAGCAAAGGAATGTACGTATAATTTATACACCATATACATGCATGCCCCCCTCGTCTCGACTCGACCCTTTACTTTACCTATTTTTCAAAAATAATTTAATAATTTTGTATGAAACCATAGTAGTAATAATAATCACATTACTATCATGATACAATAATTTAGTCAATACAACAGTTAGTAACAGAAAAGCAAAACAACTGGTTTCAGGAGCTGAGTCGGCTGGTCGTCATATCGTCATACAGTCTACCTCTAACATATAATTATATCTCCTGTCACTGTCTCCTGTCAATGCTGGTGCTCTAGTAGTGTCTATGTAGTCTGCAGTTTAGTTTGTGTGTAATGTAACGCCTATTATCTCCCCTGCCTGTAATAATAAGTAGGAGTATGAGTACGCGTGAATGAAACTGAAATTGCTCGTGTGAGATACGAACACCAACAGCAGGTTACCAGTAACACCAAAGCCAAAACGTGTCACACTGTGCTGAAGCCAACAGCCACCAATACAGTCAACGATTTAACCATTTAACGGCTTAATGCATTCACACTATGTCAAAAAAAAATTCAATTTCGAATAAGTTTTCCATTTCGAATTCTTTCCCCCAGTGCAAGATTCAATGAGTCGAAAATATTTTTATTATATATTCTTTTTTTTTACGAAATATTAAATCTGCACAATTACACCAACAGAGAGAGAGAGACCCAGTCAATAATTTGTCTTGGAGCCATATTGTGTTCCTGTCATTTGAGTTGGAATTTGAATGAATTTGAAGGCTGAAGGTACATGCAGTTATACTTTTCAAGACGTACAAGAATATATAAGAAAATGAGCATGCAGTTCGCGGTGCAACTCAATTATTTGTTGCATCAACGACGACACTGAGATGTCAGTTGAAAATATGGTCAACATTTTTCCATCTTAATCACATGGCACGCTCAGAATTAGGCATGCACGGTTGGGCTCAAACGGTAAAAAGAGTTGAAAAATAGACTCTTCTTTAACAGTGTATGAATATTTTTTTAAATTGATGGGAATATAAAATCTTGACATGTTACATATATATTTGCACTTATACATTTATACACTTTGTATGTAGCCTAATCATATTCATATTGCATCGTATTTCGTATTAAATCCTACCCAAAGTTGAGGAATGTTAAAAGATATTACATTTGAATGAATAAATGAAAGGCGTTTTAATTTTATTATTAATCTTCAGCATAATGTTAGAGACCATTGCTGCATTTTACATTACAAGATACCGCGGTTTATCTGTATTTGAAGAAACAAAAGAAGACCCATTGATACATATTGCTAATGCATTTTGGTGAGGTTGGTATGTGTACAATACACTGTACATGGTCTTCAAAATGTCAATGTTTGTGCAGTGTTTGGTAGAACTCAGATTATTTTCTAAACACAACGTTGATCAGCAGCTCTCAAGCTCTCGTGTCTCGAGACTTGAGCTGCTCATAAAATTGTCCTTCATTCTCGGTATTTTGTGAGGAAATATTGATGAGAAGAGTTGCCTCATCTTCGTGTGAATCCACCGAGACTTTATCTTCAATTTGTATCCCTAATTGATGCCGCAATGACTTCAATGCGTAATAACTTTATACAATCATTTTCTTTTTGTATTAAAATAATATATGTAAAATAAAGGTTGTAGGACATTTGCTACCCCTACCCGGACATTTGCTAGCCGGACAATTGCTATCCGGACATTTGCTACCCATAACCTAGGACATTTCCTACCCGCACCCAAACCTAGGACATTTGCTACCCATGGCTAAAGTAGAAGTAAAATGCATGGAAAATATTTATGAGTGTACTGTGGTAACATGGCATCTGTTGGAAAGTTCTAGTTCTGTCGCAACGTCATGACTTCGAAATAATAATATTATTGAATTATTATTTATTTTAAAATTAATATTTTTATTTTCTACGCTATTTTTGTTGTACATTTTCACTGTACAGTGGATGGCAGTTAAAACTGTTAGCGACGAGCGTGTAAAATAATCAGATGCGATTATCGATTGAACAAGCTAACATTGAATTATTTTCTGACCGATAGGAAAATATTCTCTAATGAATTTATATGATACGAACTTATGTTTTTGAGGAAAATTGTGCTTTAATTTAATAAACTCACCTGACATTTTTATTATATATTTTCTTTAATTCGAAATTGCATTCTCATTTTGAACAAGTGATATTTTTGGTTGCGACCAAAAATATATGAACAACTGAACAACCGAACAAACGAACATTTTATTTTTATTACGGCGCGTGCCGTAACAAATGGTCCTTCGCAACCTAGCCTGAACCAACTAGGGATTTACGCCCCTGTTCCGTCCGCTGACAACGTTTTCTTTGTTTTCTGGAGGAGGAACTGAACCTTTTGGACGACGCCTTTCTGCGCTTCTACCATTGTGTGTGTGTCGGACTCTGGGCAATATCGACTGGAGGGGCATACACGGTTTGGTCTTTTTTACTTCCGGCGTCATCCACAATTCTTTTCTAAGCGGAATTTTGCCGCGAAAAATTCAAATTTTACTTTTCTCTTCTGTTTCTGGATTGCTCTCCTTTCTCGCCGCCATTTTTGAGGACTATTTTCTTGCCAGAGAATTTTAATTTGAATCCTTGGAGTTTGGAACGCGTCATGGATCCTCCGGTGCCTCACGTGCGTCAGAGTCGCCGCTTGAATCCTAGCTCGGCGCTGGACCGTTCTCCTTTACTTCCTGGACTGGGAATGGAGCCTCCTACTGGGGTGCTTCAGCGGCCACGTTCGACGTCGTTTGACGGGGGGAGCCGGATCTTGTCTTCCGACGAAGCAAGTTTAAGTTCTTCGAATTCTGGGACTCTGACTGAACGGTCAAGATCCAAGGAAAGTCAAAGGTCAACCACGTCGAAAGTGTCGTCTTCGAAGCGTAGTGTTGCAAAATCCAACAAACGTATAGCTGACAAGGTGCAACAACATCAAGCATTTTTTGAATTGAAGGAACGTCAGCGTCAAATTGATGAGGAGAGAAGACAAATCCAAGAAGCTCGTTTGGCTTCTGATGAGGCTCGCAACCGTGAACTAGAAGCTTTACTTATGCTTCAACTGGACTATGAGGACAAAAATGATGCTGATGCTAATAGTTCCCAAGATTTGAGTTTTAATGAAGATGATGAGTGTTCCCATGTTAAAGGTAGCGAAATAATTTATTCGAAATTTTTAAATTCGTTGTCCAATGCTAATCATAGCAAATGGAAAGATGTGAGACTACCTACTCCTCCCAAAGACGATCCCAAGGGAAATGATTATTCCCTAGATCAGGGTTACATTCACCCTAGGTCTAATATTATTTCCCACGTCAACCCCCCTCCCCAATGGAAATTAATTCCTTTGTCACGGGCAGGTGGCGCTGTACCCGTTGCCAGTCCTGCTAGCCCTGAGGGTGAAGATCCAAGGCTACAAGGCAGAATAAATAGTAAGCCCGGAGTACGGACGGTACTCAAAGCGTCAGAGGTCGCAACCTCACCTGTGCTTAGGTCAAGTGTGGTAGATGTCACAGTGCCTAGGTCATTGTCATTGCTGTCATCAGAACCATCCGTAGAGGTCGCAACTGACAAACCTAATCCTACTGCTGATTTTACTATTGAACCTTCTGGTGCAGTCAGCACTACACAGATTGCTAGTACTGATGCTAGTAATCAAAATAAGCTTTTACAACAGCTTATTGTACGAACAAAAATGAACACTGATCTTCCTATTTTTAGTGGACAGCCTAACGAGTGGCCATTATTCATTTCTAATTTTCAAGATACAACAGCTGAATGTGGTTTGTCTGATCGAGAAAATGTGGTAAGACTTCAAAAAGCATTGAAGGGTTCGGCTAGAGCAACAGTCCTACCATTACTTAGCATACCTCAAAATGTCCCACATATCATTCGAATTTTAGAACGAAGTTTTGGCAGACCTGATCAAATCATTGAGTCTTTCATAGAACAAGCAAAGACTACAGCTGCTCCTAAAGAGGGGAAGCCTGAAACTTATATAGCTTTTTCAAATGCTGTATCTAATTTAGTTATCAATATTGAATTATTGAAATGTGATGAACATTTGCACAACTCTCATCTTTTGAAGAAGTTTGTTCAAAAATTACCTACAAGTTTAGAGTTACAATGGGGTATGTGCGCTTCCAAATTAGGAGGCAAAGTAACTCTTCAAGATTTTGCTCGCTGGTTAATGGATGTGGCTGATGCTGCTTCGTTTATGAATATCAACTCTTTGCTTCCAGCTGAACAAAAGAAGAGCAAGCATTCTGTTTTAGTTGTTGATGATTCAAAAGGTAAAAAGCAAGGTTCTACGTGTCTTTGTTGTGGTAAGGCGAATCACAGTCTTCCTGACTGTTCTGAGTTCAAGAAACTTGATGTTCCCGCTCGGTGGAAAAAAGTCATTGCTTGGAGAATTTGTTTTACTTGTCTTCAAAAAGGGCATCGTGCGCCTGTTTGTAACAAAAAGAAGCATTGCGGTATTAATGATTGCAAGAGTCATCATCATCTTCTCCTTCATGATCCTTCACGAACTGCACCAACTCAGGGCGCTTCTTCTACCTCTACTTCCGCTGCTGTTCCTGAATTTACTGGTCATACGCATAATAAGAACAAAACTGTTTATCTTCGAGTTATTCCAGTAATTCTAGATGGTCCTGCAGGGAAGGTTTCTACATTTGCTCTTTTGGATGAAGGTTCAACGGTTACGATGTTGGATGCTGCGATTGCTTCTAAGTTAGGACTTCATGGTCCGTGTGATCCATTATGTGTATCTTCTTGGTCCGATGTGGAGACAAGTTCTGAGTCTATGAAAGTTTCGCTAAGTATTTCTGGAATTCACGAGAATGCCAAGAAATTCAAGCTTCAAAACGTTCGGACGGTCACTTCTATGGATCTGCCTGCTCAGTTTCTAGATATGGAGAAAATTAAATCAGATTATCCATATTTGCATCACGTTCCTTTCGACTCTCTTTGTGGGGCTAAGCCTACGATGCTGATTGGCCAAGATAATCATCTTCTTACGTTAAGCCGTTCACATGTTTCGCGGGCTTGGATGGAGCCGTTGGCAACAAAGACGTGGTTGGGCTGGGTTGTTCATGGAAACTCTCCTATGGGTGGGAGAATGGACGTTCAATATTCTTATCATTTATGCGAACGTGAGGAGTCTGACCATGCATTACATCAGTTAATTAAGCAATCTTTTTCAACAGAAAATTTTGGAGTCAAAATTATAGATCCCAATTTAAGAACTAAGGAAGACTTGCGTGCGATTAAGTTAATGGAAGAAACAACTTGTAGAATTGGCGAGAGGTTTGAAACTGGCCTTCTATGGAAGCAAGAGAATGTTTACTTTCCTGAAAGCAAGTCTATGGCTCAAAGACGTTTAAGATGTGTTGAGTATAAGATGGACAAGGATGAGAAATATGCTCAACAATACTGTGATTCTGACCGATTAAAAACCCGAACTCCTCGAACATGGTATCTTCCGCATTTTGCAGTTTTTAATCCAAATAAACCCGGGAAGATTCGTGTTGTACTGGATGCTGCAGCCAAGATTGATGGAGTGAGCTTTAATAGTATGATGGCGACTGGCCCTGATTTACTTAAATCAATAGTGGCAATTCTCTGGAGATTTCGTCAATGTCAAATTGCTTACACGGCGGACATCAAAGAGATGTTTCCTCAGATTCTTATTCGAGATGAAGACTTAGACTGTCAACGTTTTCTTTGGCGAGGAATGGAGAGAGACATAGAGCCAGTTGTTTACGAGATGAAGAGTATGATTTTTGGAGCTGCATGTTCTCCAACCTCTGCTATCTACGTGAAGAATTTGAACGCTAAGGAATTTATAGGAGATTTTCCTGAAGTCCACAAGTCTTGTGATAAAAATATGTACATGGACGATTTGTTGGAGAGCAAAGATTCTGAACGTGAGAGTATTACTCATATTAAAAATGTAATTGAGGTTCATAGACGTGGTGGTTTTCAGATTTGCAATTGGACTTCTAATTCAAAAACTGTACTTAAAAGTATTCCTGAAGAATTTCGTGCTGCTGGTTTTAAGAATTTAGATCCTGATTCTGATCTTCCTATTGAGCGAGTTTTAGGAATGTTTTGGAACTCTGAATTAGATGTTTTTACTTTCAAGTTAAATCTTCACAAGGTGAAAGACGATGTTAGAACAGGGTCAAGAAAACCCACAAAGCGAGAAGTCTTATCCTTGGTTATGTCTGTGTACGATCCTATTGGAATTTTAATTCATCTCATAATCAAAGCAAGAATAATTTTACAAGATATTTGGAAACTTGGAACTGGCTGGGATGATACAATTTCAGATGAAATATTTTTACGATGGAAGATTTGGTTAAAAGAATTGCAAAATATTACTTCTGTTGCTATTCCACGTTGCTACAATCCCAAGTTTACTTCTTCAAATTCGATACAACTTCACGTTTTTACTGATGCAAGCTCTCAGGCATTTGCAGCAGTGGCATTTTTTCGAATTAAAATTGATAATACAGTGAAGGTTGTGTTTGTAGCTGGCAGAGCTAAAGTGGCTCCGTTAAAATTGATGTCCATTCCACGTTTGGAACTTCAGGCTGCTTTGATGGGAAGTCGACTTTCGCAATCAATAGAAAATGAACACGAAGTTCAGTTGGAAAGGAAGATCTTTTGGAGTGATTCTAGAATTATTCTCTGTTGGTTAAGGTCACATTCTATACGCTTTAAGCAGTTTGTTGGTCACCGGGTGGGAGAAATCCAGGAATTAACAAATTCGGAAGATTGGAGATGGGTGCCAACAAAAGATAATGTAGCCGACGATGGCACAAGGGATTCAAAGCCTTCTGATGTGAGCAGTACAAGTAGGTGGTTTAATGGACCTGAATTTCTATATCATAGTGAAGAAGAATGGCCTACAGAACCTACGACTAAATTAGCTGAGTCAAGTGAGGAGAAGAAAGAATTTGTAGCGGTTATTTTTCCTTCAAAGAACATTTCACTCCCTGATATCAAACGTTTTTCATCTTGGTTGAGGCTAATTAGATCAACTGCTTGGATGTTGCGATTTATTAAGATGTGCAAGGAGAAAAATAGGACAAATAGACGGAAGGGTTTTTCAGAGTTAACGTCTGAAGAAATAAATTATGCTGAGTTGTTGTGGATCAAGCAAGTTCAAAATGAAAGTTTTATACAAGAAATTCGAACTCTGGAAGCTAGTCAAAACATTTTGAATTCCAGCAAGCTTTATAATTTATCTCCAATGCTTGATGAACAGCGCATTTTAAGAGTTCATGGACGTTTGGATAAATGTGTTTTTGATGAATTTGTTAAGCATCCGTTTATTTTAGAACCATCTCATGATTTCTCAAAGTTACTTATTGAACATTATCATCGGAAGTTAGGACATCAGGGACAAGAGACGATCATAAATGAGATTCGACAAAAGTATTGGATCTTGCAGATACGAAACACAATTAGAAAGATATGCCGAAATTGTCAATTTTGTAAAGTAAAGAAATGCAAAACTATGATTCCGGAGATGGGTCAACTACCTGATTGTAGAGTTACACCTCAAGTTAAACCATTTTCTTATACAGGAATAGATTTTTTTGGACCGTTACAGGTTAAAGTGGGACAAAAAAGAGTGAAACGATACGGTGTGATATTCACTTGCATGACTTGCAGAGCTATTCATCTTGAATCTTCAATTTCCTTATCAACGGACTCTACAATAATGGCAATAAGAAGGTTTATGGCCAGACGAGACGCACCAAAAGTTATTTATTCAGATAACGGAACTAATTTCAAGGGTGCAGAACGGGAATTACGGGAAGCTCTACAAGCTCTTGACAATGACAAGATTCAAAGTAATCTGGCTCCTACAACAAGTTGGGTTTTTAATCCGCCTCAGGCTCCTCATTTTGGTGGTAGTTGGGAACGTTTAATTCGTTCTGTGAAGACTGCATTTCGGGCAATTTTAAATGGAATTATTCCTACTGATGAAGTCTTTCAAACGTTACTTACTGAAGCTGAACAAATTATAAATTCGAGACCTTTGACACGAGTGTCATGTGATGTTGATGATCCTAATAGTTTGACACCTCATAACTTTTTAATTCCTTATGGTGCTTCTGTTTATTCCCCAGGTTTGTTTACAGACAAAGATTTAAAGTTGAGGAAAGAGTGGCGTAAGGCTCAACGTTTGTGCGATCATTTTTGGAAACGATGGGTTAAAGAGTACTTGCCAACTTTGCTACAACGAACAAGATGGTTACAGAAGACTGGTGGAGTTAAAGTTGGAGATGTTTGTGTACTTGTGGATACTTCTGGACCTCGGAATACTTGGCCAATGGGACGAATAGTTCAGACGTACCCAGGGAAAGATGGAATAGTACGAGTATGTGATGTTTCAATTCAGGGTGCTATTTTTCGGCGACCTTTGTCTAAGCTGTGCATTCTGGATGTTGACAAGGCTGAAGATTAATTACGATGCGACATGGGTGGGAGTATGTTGGAAAGTTCTAGTTCTGTCGCAACGTCATGACTTCGAAATAATAATATTATTGAATTATTATTTATTTTAAAATTAATATTTTTATTTTCTACGCTATTTTTGTTGTACATTTTCACTGTACAGTGGATGGCAGTTAAAACTGTTAGCGACGAGCGTGTAAAATAATCAGATGCGATTATCGATTGAACAAGCTAACATTGAATTATTTTCTGACCGATAGGAAAATATTCTCTAATGAATTTATATGATACGAACTTATGTTTTTGAGGAAAATTGTGCTTTAATTTAATAAACTCACCTGACATTTTTATTATATATTTTCTTTAATTCGAAATTGCATTCTCATTTTGAACAAGTGATATTTTTGGTTGCGACCAAAAATATATGAACAACTGAACAACCGAACAAACGAACATTTTATTTTTATTACGGCGCGTGCCGTAACAGCATCGTTAAAATAGTTAATTAATGCTATTATTGTTAATTATACAAGATGTAATTGTCGATGGTCGTTCAAATATGATATTTAAAAGTTATATAATATACATACATTATCTTTACAATTAATTTTTCTAATTAATATACCCTGGATATTACGACGATTAAGTAAAATTAAAAGATTAGTGTAAAAATGTTAGAACCAGACAACATAACAAGCCATTGTAGGCAATCTACAATAATGACTATAAGTTAAAAACGGTAACAATAAAATTATAACGTATTCCTAAATATAGTAAAATAAATAAAACTCCCGATGAGTCTAAACGTAAGTGTTGTTTTTTTATGACGTAATTATGGTGAAAAGACAGTTTCTGGGTTTAAAATTATATAATATTTATAACTTTTAAATATTGTCCATGCATTTTATTTCTACATTAGCCATGGGTAGCAAATGCCCTAGGTTGGGTTTTGGGTAGCAAATGTCCGGGTAGCAAATGTCCGGGTAGCAATTGTCCGGGTAGCAAATGTCCGTTTACCAAAATAAAATATAGGAATTCATTCAAGCATTGTTCTTTCCCACTATTTCTTGGTTTGTTTTGAAGGAAGCGGTGAGCTTGTGAACATCCTGATCCTTAATAAAACTTGGTAATATCAATAAAAAAAATAAGAGCATAAAATGGCATTTTGAAGCAAGATTTTGATTAATGTGGTAGTAAAAGGAGGAGCAGTGTAGTATCTGAAGTAAAATCGGTATCGGTAATCAGTCGCTATCGTTAGAAGTTTAGAAGGAGAAAGACAGAGACTAAAGGATGTCTTATCAGCCATCAGCTGTAGGCTGTCGTTATGGCTCTTGTTGTCAGTTAATCTACTTTTTGGCTTTGGCTTGGCGTCATATTCAAAAAGCGTATCAAAAGTTGGGACCATTCCAAATTCTCAAATTTTCAAATTCTTATTTTATTATTAATATCAGTGGTATATATAGTATTGTTACAATGCACTTTACGCCCATGTCTGTTGCATATATAGTCTGTGTCTGTCCTGTTCAGACCTTTTGAATTGTTTATGTTTGTTTACTTTTTTTTTGCGAGAACTAGATCTTGTAGATTGTAATCATAGATCGACGTCAAATTATTCTAATGATACAATTTGAGTTTCATCACTACAGTCAAACCAACACCTATGTATAGGTACTTAGGTACGCTGCGCTATACTGAAAGCTTCGATCGACGTGTGGTTAGTACCAAACTGAAAATAACTTGTCCACAATGTGTGTTCTTTTTAAATATCACAACAACTTAATTAAACGGTAGTATGCATATCTAATCTCCTTACACTACACATACTTGAGTGAGTGAACGTTTTCGACGTATTTTTAGCCCTGTATTTACATCGGGAGAGAATTTTTTTTTTCAACTTTGTTTTCATTTTCGTTCCTATTTTTTTCTAGAGGAGAGTAAAAGAGACTCTGTATAATAAGGGATTTAATCATATGGATTATAAGTGTGAACTAGTTGTCAACTCATCGAACCTCTTCATCCCCCGTCCCCCCACTCATCCTCGCGTGCTCATCGAGCCATGCTGAATTTAAGGTGAAAACGACAATCTGCCATAAGTGAGACGGTTATCATGGACATTCTGCACACACAATTAATCTGTGTAACCAAAGAGAGTTTTTGTTTTGCTTCTCTCATGCAGCTTCTCACTCCGGCATCTCCAATTTAACTAACGTAGGTAGGTAGTCCTATATATAGGAGAAACAACAACACTGAATAAAGTAGGAGGCAGAGCGAGCTTCATATAATATTGCTTCAGCGTTCCTTTCCACATGCAATGCAAAATGAAAGAGTTGGAGCGCAAATGTTAGAAACCGCAAAGTGTCGTGATTGATGCTGCGGAAAAATCTTTTGTTCCATCTTCCCTCATCTTGTGTTTGTACGAAATAGTCACTATTCTTTCTTCTTTGTATTTCTAATAAAAGTTAAACCAATTTTCCCTATTCAAATTCGAATCAATTTTTAAGTTGTTGTTTTGTTGTGTACGTTTTTTTATTTAGACTCAGTTGATACAGATTCAGCCTATAATGTCTCTGAATACAACAGCTCAGTTTGAAATTTGAAAAAGGTAGTTTTCACTCTTAAGGAGCATCTTTTGTTTGAGAGTCGCTCGAACCGTGCTCCCAATTACGGAGGTCACCCGCAGACAGGCAACGTACACATGTTCAACAACAACATCGTCGGTGTAGTGCCAGAATGACCCATATCTATTTTTAGCTAAAACCAAAATCCATTATCTACAAATATGTTGAATTATCATGATCTTCAAAGCATTTAAATAGAACATTTTGCACTTTTTAAACAGATGTAAATAGTTCATTTTGCACTTTTCAAAAAGATGTAAATAGTTCATTTTGCACTTTTCAAAAACGTGTAAATAGTTCATTTTGCACTTTTCAAAAAGATGTAAATAGTTCATTTTGCACTTTTCAAAAACGTGTGAATAGTTCATTTTGCACTTTTAAAAAACGTGTAAATAGTTCATTTTGCACTTTTCAAAAAGATGTAAATAGTTCATTTTGGACTTTTCAAAAACGTGTGAATAGTACATTTTGCACTTTTAAAAAACGTGTAAATAGTTCATTTTGCACTTTTCAAAAACGTGTAAATAGAAAATTTTACAATTTTCAAAATCCCTTTATTAACATTCAACGCATCTTTCTTATTTAGTGGTTTTATGACAAAGCTCATTTTGACTTTAGCTTAAATTGGATGTGGGTAATTTTAATTCTTCGCTCACGATATGTCAAATGTAACTATAATATATTTTTGAATATTGACTGGCTTGCGGTGGCGGAGCCCACCGACGAGCCAGGGTATAGGAATGGAAGTTCGAACTTCGAAGCTAGGCGTCTATTGTCTATTGTGCAATATAGAGTATCGCTATCATATCGCAGGCACTAAATCATTTTCGTCGCATGCACTTACTTACCTGTTTGTATTCATTTTTTTTATTTTTTGTGTACATACAGTGGACTGTAAATAAATAATAAATATGGTTATGGTTTCTACCTACATGCCTCATCTACTTTCTAGTATATGGTCGGTGCACCGCTCTGTGCATTGGCATTAAATTAACAGAGCTCAGTATCTGCAGCTCAGTTTGATTGTGAGGTAAAATGCAAACTTGAGTCAGAAATATATATGTGACATGTCTGATTAACATTGAAATGTAATAAGTCTACTCACCGCATATACGGGCTTATTAAGTTAACAATGAAAATGAGAGATGCGCCCTTTTTTTCATCATCAGTGCCCATCTCCGTACCATTTATTACCAGTCAATTGTGGTCCGCCTGGACTGCAGTTTAGAATCTAGAAAAAAAAGATATAACCACAGCCTCTTATATCCATCTGTATACCTGTAGGTTTTCAATTGTAATTAGTAATCATATCATTTTATATCTTACGTGCTCCAATCAAAACATCAAATATGGCATTTCAGCGGTTTTCCTTCCAAGTTTTAGAGTCGATAGGTGGACCAGTACCAGTGAACGGGAAGGGAGAAGGAATGCCAAATTCCACAGAAATATGTAATTACTTACATGTGGATTGAATACTATACTAGTAGAATTGTTATTGCATTTTACATATCGTTTGTGAAGAACAAAAATGACCCATATCCAATTTAAGCTTGCATCAAAGTGAGCTATGTCATAAAAACAAAGTGAGAAACATGCTTAAAATGTTAAATCAGAACTTTTGAAAAGTGTAAAATGTTCTAATTCCATGTTTTTGAAAAGTGCAAAATGTTCTAATTCCATGTTTTTGAAATGTGCAAAATGTTCTAATTACATGTATTTTAAAAGTGCAAAATGTTCTAATTCCATAATTTTGAAATGTGCAAAATGTTCTATTTAAATGCTTTCAAGGCATATTCTAATATTTTTTGTAAATAGTGTATAATATTGTTTGTAGCTAAAAATGGATATGGGTCATTTTGGTTCTTCGATGACGATGTGCATATTATAGTTTATCCAATAAAAAAAAGGTATTGAGATGTGCTACTTTTGTTTTCGTTTCCAAAATATCTTTTTTCTTGATAGACATTCAAAATTCAGACACCATAATTAATGCGACCACAGGTATTCGACTTCCCAGTACTCAATGATCATCGTCATCATCAGTACAAATGTTTGATTTTTTTATAGAGTCTAATATCATTCAGTAAATGCCATTACTCATTGAGCTCGACATATAATATGCTTTCAAAGAATAGCCATGAATCTTTTATTTCTTTATTCATTCAGCTCAATCTCAATGCGCTTAAAACAGGTAAGTAATTATTTTACGTTCAAAGTACGTACCTGTTAAAGGCTACGTCATTCGGTGTGTCCCACCAATTCAAAAACAAGCTTATAATAATTACATTATACACGCATGTAATTACCTATGCGACACGTTTCCCTAATATCATTAGTGTAGTAGCATGGACGGATTTGAGTGTTTTGTAATTCTTTATCTTGATATTTTAAGCCATAAAACGAAATCGAAATCAAAACTGTTCAATGTTTGTAATAAAAACCTAAGGAACGATGCAGGATTCTAGTGTTTACTATTAATGTATGCAAGAAAAGCCCAAAACCGCCTTAATGAAAACCAATTTAATTCACAATTTATTCATAGCAGTTCGTGAGTATATATTAGATGGGTTGGCATTTCAATCATAATTACAGGGAAATTAATACATTAGGAATGGATGCAGAGAGACATGTTGTGGAGTTGAAACCTGTAAACGTGTGATCAGAATGACGTCATGAAGGGTAAATTTAAATTAAATTGCACCAACCTATACCTACTATAACAGTGTGTTACAATCTACAATATTTTTATTCCCAGCAACAAATCAGTGTATTCCTTAACGTTAATTTAAATATATTGAAATTTTATAATGAAGCGTTTCTAGTCATTTTTATACGATTTGTTATTTTATCAAGGCTTAATAAAACAGAAATAAAATATACGTGGGCGTACTAATTGTAAGTACTAGCGAATAATTTTAGTCAATTGATTTTGTTGGTGTTATATAATTTGTCATCAATTTAATAATTAAGAAAAATTATCCTAGCCTTGTGCCGGTGACGCGACGGTCTGGAGCTGAATAAAAATTAAGAGTTGAATCATACTATGCACATGTAGAAAATTACACAATTATGTAAACAAATTAGCTGCATTCTGCATCGTGGAAATTAAGGCATTCTAGTGAATACGTAATATTTGCATGCGTAGGGATATGCAGTTATACGGTATTTCATATTAATAAAAATATAGGCCAAAAATATGTACAAGCATATAATAACAGTATACTTAAAAAAACGACATTTTAACGCATTAAAAGGCATTAAGCATGGAAAAATGCTTCTCACTTCACAGGACCCACACCCATTTACAATGACCGCCATTCTTTCGATTCCGATTCCGATACAGATGACCTGTATGTGTAGTTGTGTCCCACATCCAAAAAAAAATTTACTCTCAATTGGAATTGAAATTAAAAGTGAATTTAATATAAGTAATATAGTAGTTGGCATTGGTGGATCACCCAATATTAACATTGAATGGGCTTACGCCTAACCCATTACGCATGAATTATGAATCTTCTTTTGTTCCACATTTTGTATATTATAATGCATTTTATGAATAAAATCATTTTGAGTGGAGTATTTAAGTGCCAAATAAAAGTCAACATTACATAGTTAAGTGTGTACTTACCTCCAAAGATTTTAAGCGCTTTATTGGATTTGAAAAAAATAATATAGTTAGATGCCTAGAGCTCTAGAGCATATAGAACGTTTAACGATATAACGACGATTGTCTGGGTCTGGTATATAGTCAAACGTCAAACTTGACACCCATACAATCCATAATAAATGCATAGATAAACAGCTAACAGACAGTATAATTATTATGCGTATAGGTTTTGAACTGTCCACTGTAGTAAAAAGTAAAAGAATTAAAAACTATGAAATCATCAAAAAGTAGTAACAACTCTTACGATTACGATTAGATTCTTATGACGACTACTATGTCAAAATCTCCTTTTATTCGTGTTTACGTCCACTCTTATATTACTTATATGAGGGAAATATTAATTCTACGGTTCTCACACTCTTCACACATATCTGTTTTAAAGACAGATATATCGACACATCCACAATTTAAAGACATGAAGGTATACGCATTTCATTTTCATTCTCTCGTCCTTGTATCCTAGTTTTGTGATTTTAGCTGTATGGTGCTGGTGAAATACATACTAATACTTTGGTATTTACTATTGTACTCGTAGATTCTGAGATTGGCAGTTGGCAGTTTGTAAAAATTCTGCTGTTGTGGCTGTCATTGTTTGATTAGTACTGTACTCAAACTGAGCTCAATGAAATGGTAGACAGTGGACATAGACATGCCATACCTATTAGCCTATTACTATTACTATATTACTGTGAGCTTGTAGAAATGCCACTTCGCTCTTTTCCATAGATTTGTATATTATTATAATAAAGGATAAACTCGGCGCCATCCAGACAAAGGCGATCCGAGAAGTAAGAGTAGAAATAGATAAACAGACAAACAGTGGCGGTCGTAAATCCTTCGCCCCGCAAGAGGACAAGGATGAACGACAATCCACACTTCTAATTTTCTCTCCGTCCCATAAGGAACTTAAAGTGAAGACTATTTCCTCTGGCTATTGAGCCGTTGATTTGTCTTGTGTAGCTTTTCTATTTGAGTATTTAACGTTATACTAGGTAGCTCTTGTGAAACTACGAAGTATTAAAGGTAGGAAGCTACAGTGTACAGAGGAGATACAGAGGTTTAACGCATACGGAGTCGGAGGACAAAACCGGAGAATCCTCCAGTTTTCGAAGGAAGTTCCTGGATAACATCCCAGCCAGGAGTTTACTGGATAATTTGCCAGCCCTCACACACACAAGGTAATTTACGATAAATATTGGTTCGATTGTGGAATATTCCATTTAGCGCCTCCGATTATTTATATCGTTAGGACTTACGTGTAAATCCGATTGTTTATATTTCCTCCGCTGATTTATTGGACATTGTCAATTCCAATCTGTGTTCTTATGTAATTAAAAGCTTATGCGGAATCAAAACCACCAACAACCGTATTTCTTGTGTTCACTTGTCATTTATTGATAGTTGTGTTTATTTTGACCATCTCAATCATCCAACACATTGACATCACTTAATATTTGCCAGAGGAGTTGACCAATTCTTCTCACAAAAATTAGGTGCGGGGTAGGTGTCTCTGTACTTGGATTTATATTATTTAGCGAAAAATTTGAGTCAAAAATCGAAATTTTGTGAAATTTCGAAGATTTTTGAAGTTTTTGGAAAAGTTTGGGAAGAGTTTATCCAGACGATTGGGAACTATTTTATGGATATAATTGTGAAGTAAAAGAATTACGGAAATATTTCGGGAATATTTTATCCGAGCGTTAAAAGTGAAAATTGCGGAATTTAAAGGAAATAGTTATAAACGGATTTGCAGGTTTGAGGATAGGTTGCCTCATATTGCCATTGGATTTGTGCATCATTGGTGGTTCATATTACTGTCATTCGATCGTGTAAAGGTTGTAGTGGATAAATTAATCCCACTCAGTGACTTAGGGTTGAGAAATCCCATAATTTTACCGTGTCCCAATTAATAGTAGGTAACAACCCTTCTTTTACTTCCGTTGGTGAAGAGTTGCGTGAAATCCGTCTTTCTCACTGTCTTACGAGTTTACACACCACCCAAATTCATATTTTCGTAGGAATAAGGGTTACCTATTTTTAATTGTGTCATTTTGGTAATCTGGAACTATTATCCAGTCATAATTTTCGTCCATCCTTACCACTCTGGACGTAGTGAAATTGTGGATTCATGAAACCACTGAACCGGCTCATGGTGATAGAATTTATTAATGGTACATTAGATTGGTACATTTTCATCGGCGGTATTGAGCTTGGCATTAGTTTGGACTTCTTATATATTTACTTGGCTGTAGGCATCGCTTGTATGTACATCCTACAGTAGGTATTTTTTTTTTTTTTGTTTGAAAGAAAAGAAAAAGGTAGAGGAAGCATTGTGTCCTCTGCTTAAGTAGTAGGAAAAGAACCTTGGGGATTATTACAGAAGGAATAGGAGACTTCCATTATACATTTTTCTTTCTTAAATAGTAGGTACTTACTCAAGTGTTGAGTGGGTCGTTTTGACTAAGCTATTTTTGGAAAGGAAGGTAATAAGGGTGGAATTTTCCGTTCCTTTTGTTACGTTAGTTAAGTAAAAGTAAAATTACAATATTTCAATTTGGATAAATCTTCTGGTGTGAAGGTAAATCCAGAAACTCAAGTCACCAATTTATTTACTCGGTAAATCACTTGGTGTGGAGGCAAAAATTAAATTATACGTAAATTCTTTTCTTTCATTCTTTTGAATAAATGATAATGAGTGATTTTGGGGATATCGGAGCCTCAGCTACGTTAAGGCTGGATGACGAGCCAGCGGATGGGGAGAATAATGGTGGGAACGTCGTTGACCCCGAGACCATGACCCCAGAACAATTGATTGAACGCCTGGAACAAGAAGAAATTATCCGGCAACAGGCGGAGCAACAGAGAAATGAACTCCAGAGAGAAATGGAGGTGTTGCGACAGGAAAATGCAGCCTTGGGTAGACGAATAAGCCAAGTAGGTCAAGGTACAGGGGGTGCATCCATAAGTTCAGGGCCCCACTCATTTGTAGGTCAACGGTCAAGCCCAGGTGTCCCACAACCAGGCCCTCCACAGCGGAATCAGACTCCACCGCAAGGTGTAAATGGGGGCCAAGCAGCTGGTGCCTCTGGTCCAGTCAATATCGCCGTATCACAAGAGCAATGGCGATTGCTCACGGCCCCTCAGCTCACAGAGAGAGATTTGTCTCTTAAGAGAAAAATTCGCAATAATGAGTTACTGAACTCACGCGAAAAGTTTAGCGGAGATTGTGAACCGCAACAATTCATCGAAAAATACAACGATGATGCTGTGGAAATGGAGATGACACACTACGATAAACTGGATTCGCTGGACCAGGTGTTGACCGGTGACGCTAGAAAGTGGTGGCAGGGAGAAAAATCATTAATTATGGGTGGATTGAAAAGGAATAGGTGGGCTGAAAATATTGCAGCCTGGAATAAATTTGAAACGGCAATTGCGGCTCGTTATGACAAGGAGTCCATGGTGAGTAAGGCACGCGCCGCTCTACCCGGGACTGCCTTCGATTTGGGAGACTCCGGAAGCGACTATGTGTCTCGCCGGACGAATGTCTTGCGGAAAATCAACCCGCTCATTACTAAAGGTGATCTATTAAATGGATTGATTGGTGGGATGCCTCCTACCATCAGAACCAAATTCGAGTCATGCATGAGCATTGATCATTTTAAGATGGTGTTAGATCGCCTCATTGCCGATTCAAATTTTGCTGCGATCGTAAAAGGGACTTCCAATTCATCCCAGCATACCTACACAGGACAGGGAGGGCAGGATCGTGCATACGCCCGTGCTTTCCATGCACAGCAAGGCCATATGGCAGCTCAACTGCCACCACCAGCAACGCCATCCCATATGCAGCATATGATGCCGTGTCCCAGTGGGCCGGAAGTATGCTCTGTACCTAGGGAAGTGAATGTGGTCATCCCGGGCGCTGGTTGTACTCAGGTCATGCCCATGCAGTATCCACACGCACCTGCATATCCACAACAACAACAACAGGCTCAGGCAGTTCCACAAAATAGGCAGGCAGCATATGAACCAGCCCCTAATCCAAATCCTCCTCGTGGCCCCAATGACGATCCTACTCGGATTAAGATTCCATATTATAATGAGAGACGTCGGAATCAGTGTAAGACGGTCGATGGCAGGGCCACTTGTTACAATTGTGACAGGCCAGGTCATCCAGTCCGATGGTGCCGCGAGTTGTTCGTCGCACAAGGTATTCCTTTCCCTGCGAGGCAAGTGAGGGGGAGAGGACAGGATAATGGGAATGCTCCAGCTCCCCAAGGAAACAACAATCCTTTAAACCAATAAGGGAGGATGCTGAAAATGTTCAGTTATCCAATCCCAAGCCTCCCGGATCAAAAAGATCATTCAAAAGCATATCTACTAAAAAAAGTTATATCATTTTTCCGTCTCCCCGTGCAATTAGAGAATATAAAACATCAGCCAAGGCTGATGCTGCTTTAAAAATTAAGTATAGAAAGTCAAAATTAGACGGTACATTAGAACCTTCAATTGTAAATAATGTGGATAACCCGAGGGAAGCGAGTAACCTCGCTGAACTCACTGATTTGTCAGGGACATTGTTCGACTTCCCCAACCCCAAGAAAATTCAATTTGCTAGAAAGGCGAACAATCTACCCTGTGAGTTACGTAGGAGCATGAGAATTAAAGCATGCGAAGGCACAGTCCAGAATGTAAATACTTTAATAGATACTGGTGCCACTATGTCCACTGTTAGCATGGCGACAGTAGTCAAATTGGGATTAAAGCATGAAGTTTCTGCATGCCCTCCCATAATTGTAGTCTTATCCGTTGAGAACGGCGATACATTTAAGGTAAATAGAGCAATCCTCTTAAATTTGTATATTGAGGAATTTGGTGAATGGATAGAGTGGGTATTCTATGTACTAGAAAAAGCCACGGATGATCTTGTATTAGGATGTGATATCCTACGTACATATAATGCTTTAGTTGATTGTCGTGTTGCAGCGGTTAAATTCCGCACTCCGCAGGAGAGAGAGGATCAAAGTATTGACTTTGAAATCCTCACGTTCCGTGGTCAGGATAAAGGCCTGACAAAAGGTGCATTGCGTCGCATGAGAAAAACGGTGATTAAACTTAAGAAGGACAAAAGGCTAGATAAGGATATGGAGGAAGTCAGCAACCTCATGCGCAAGGATAATCTGCATAAATTACTGAAAGGCATTCAGGGTGATGATGACATGGCCGATGTGATAAATGTAAATTGGGCTGAAAGAGAAGTCACTCAAGACGATTTAAAATCAACCTTTACAACTACGATACGTAAAGTAAGGAGCGAGACTTCTTCTCTGGTAGAGGAAGTTCGTTCAGTAGAATCAGCTCCAATGTCGGAACGAGCCGTGAACTTACTGCCTATCTATAAATTAAGGCTATTTACAGTAAGACCTTCAGTTATCAGGGACGATGATATGAATCCCATTGAGTTTTATACGGAGGATCCGACATTCACTGGCCAAGTCACTATCCTCCCGAATCGCCGCCTTTTTGAAAGACATGGAATAATGGTGATGGAAGATGCCATCAAGGTTACAGGAGGTGTAGGTACTCTTAACATTGCAAGCGCTGAACAACGGGGTGACTTTATACTCGAGCCCCAACATACTCTCTCTATTTGCCGCATTAATACCATAGAAAAACTCAGGTCAAATAAGGTTGGTAAAGATGATCCGTCGAATATTCATGTTAGGGATCAGGAATATCCTGACGGGGTAGAAACGGCCCCAGTCCCTGAATCAGTTGAGGGAAGCACTAATTTGACTGATGAACAATATGCAGTGTTTAAAGTTTTCGAAGGGCTGCCGCCTGATCAAAAAATTAAGGTTAGACAATTACTGAGTAAGTATTATACTGCCTTCGGTTGGTGCGATGAAGACTTTCATCAGCCCATGCGTGATCCGCAAACCGGAAAAACATTACAGGCGACTGTGGAATTGTTGGATGAATCTCCACAAATCCAAAGTGCAAGACCTATGTGCTATGAACATCAATTGATTCAGCAGGACAAGACTTTCTCTGACAAAAGGAAAAACATGGTTGAAAATTCCAATAGTCATATCGTTTCGCAGGTTCAGGTGGTCCCGAAGGGACGAGATGGGACTGACTTCCGCCCAGTAATAGATTATCGGAAAATAAATCGGAAGGTCAAGCCGGAACCGGCGCCAATTCCGCCACTCCAGGGAGCATTTGGAATGTTCCGTGGATGTAAAATGTTCTGCAACTTAGATATGGCGGATGGGTATCAACAGGTAGAATTACATCCTGACAGTCGTGACTTTCTGGCATTCATTACGTATGACGGCATTTTCCGCCCAACCAGACTTCCTTTCGGTTTCATAAATTCCGGTACTATCTTTCAAACTATCATGAATAAAATTTGGAAACCTTACAATAAAGATTTTCTTTCCAATTACGTAGACGATAATTGCTTTGGAGGTACAGATTTTGATCAGTTATATGAGAGGTTGGAAAAGATCCTCTGGCTGTGTGTACAGGCTAATATTAAGTTGAAGCCTAAGAAATGTTATATCGGGCATCCTAGTATCGTCTTTCTTGGCCATAAAATTAGTGAACACGGTATTTCTATTGATCCCATGCGAATTAATACTCTGGTAGATTTTCCTACTCCTAAGAATACTACTCATATTAGGAGATGGCTCGGATTTAGCGGCTTCTTCCGCAGACTCATATATGGGTATAGTAAATTAGCTCGTCCTCTCTATGACTTGTTGAAAAAGGATGCGGTTTTTAATTTTAATTCCGCTTGTCAGAACGCTGTGGACACCATGAAAAAGGCGATATGTTCAGCTCCGGCCTTAGCATATCCGGACCCTACCGCGAAACTCGAGATATGGGCAGATGCTAGTCACGGCGACGTGGCAGCAGCTCTCATACAAAATACCGAGAATGGCAAGAATAGACAACCTCTTGCGTTTGTCTCACATTCTCTTTCTGAAACTGAGAAGCGGTGGAGCACGACCGAAAAAGAGTGCTATGCCATTGTCTTTGCTTTACAAAAACTTCATGACATGGTGTACGGTAGGGAGATTGACATATATACAGATCACCAAGCGCTAGTAAATATATTGCGCACTCCGCAGGTGACGGGAAAATTAATCCGATGGAGTTTAAAACTCAGTACATATCGCCTTCGTATCATGTATGTGCCAGGCAAAAAGAATGAAATGGCTGATTGTCTCAGTCGGCCACCACCACCGGATGGTCCACAACAAGGTTTATTGCGTGGATTCACAGCCGAGGAAGGGCCTGACCCTGTGGTGAGGTCGGAGGAGGACGAAGCATTCGCAGAGGTCTATAACAATATTCATACCGCTGTCGAGAATTTGAAGGCTTCCCAGAGAGACGATGTAGATTGCATGACAATTATTCAATCACTTTTGGAGGACAAAGCAAAAGGCTGCCGTGGAAAGAATCGTTATAGGCAGGATTTCCAGATTAGTAATGACGGTATTTTACAGCGGGTAAATTATGAGCCGCTCGGTCCGCTATGGGTGGATGTATTGCCACCAAAACAAGCACAGATTGTGATCCGTACTCTACATAAGCAATCCCATCTCGGCCATGAAAAGATCTATCAAGCATTGGTAAATAAATATTGGTTCCAGTCAATGTGGGCTACGGTAGTGAACATATGTAGGGCTTGCGATACCTGTCAGCGTTTCAATGTTTCGAGAAAAAAGAAGGCAGGGCCGATGAAGGTAATGGTGACACCACAAATTCCTTATGCTAAAGTATCAATAGATTATTTAGGACCATTGACACGCACAGGCAGGCAAAATTTGTATATCCTAGCCATGATAGACCAGAGTACGAGATATTTACATCTCATACCTACTAGGACTACAACCATGAAAGAGACTGTTCAAAAACTTGAGCCTCTAATTATACGCCATGAGATTAAATCCATAGTTTCAGATAACGGTCCAGCTTTCACTGGAGAGTTATATGAGGCTATGTGTAAAAGACACAGAGTTGCGCGGATATACAGTAGTCCGCATCATCCTAGTAGTAATGGATATATTGAGCGAGTAAACTCAACCTTCGGTAGTATAATGAAGAAGCTCAAGTATGAAGGCACTCAAGATTGGGACTTGTTAATTAGTCAGGTCGAAAAAGAATACAATAGTGCTAAGCATTCAAGCACTGGATATAGCCCCCATTTCCTTTTGTATGGGAGAAGCTTGAATTACTGTTACTTGACTGGAAAAATGCTTGATCCAGCCCATGACCCAAACGACCCTGAATTACAACAAGTCAAAATCCACGAGAGATTTAAGTACAGGATGATGGCACATGAGAATTCCTGTGCAAATCAATTGAAACGCAAATTAGCCTTTGATGCAAAACATCCTACTGTAGATTATAAAGTAGGAGATTTAGTCCTCAAAAAGAATTTTTACAGACCTATAGGTACAGCAGCCAAGTTCGCTGTAAAATACACAGGGCCATTCCGGATTTACAGTATGACTCAAAACCAGCATACTTACCTTCTTTGTAATCCGGATATCAATCCGGAGGAGCATGTGGACGACACTTTATTGGATATGGTGCATGGTCATAATATTAAGCCATATATTAAGGATGTAAGTAATGAATTATTAAGTCCAACCCGATTTGAAGCCGTGGAGCATGATCATGGTTTCCTTAATAAGTTAATTTATACAAACGCAGAAGATGCTTTCCTCATGGAGCCTTGGGCAGATCCAGAAGCAGTAGAGTTTGATGAGGAGACAGCGCAGGAAATAAATGTCGTTCCTCGCGGTCCGTATAACGAACCATACCGCATACCACAGATTGGAGATTTCCAACTCCCATCTGAAACACCTGTAGCTATCGGGGACCAAACAACCCAATTAATAATTAATAATACTAATGAACATTCCGCATCCCATAACCTAAATTGTACTACCGAACATCCCGCATCCCATAACCTAAATTGTACTACCGAACATCCCGCATCACAAAAATTCATGTCACAAACAATCAATAGTACTACCGCACATAGTAATAAACTTTCCTTTGAAGAAAAAAGTCAATTAGCACAAACACTAGCAGCATCAATGAGAGGTGTGGAACTTCCTAACCCACCAACACTTCGGGCACCCACCCCGAAACCACGGATGGTGACGAGGTCACAAACCGCGAATACACTGGCTAACATTCCAGCACCTATTGGTATGGTCACAAATAATTTAAGTTCAAATTTGCACTTATCTGTAGCACCGGGTCCTCCATCAATCCCAAATATGGATGACGTAGCTCCTTCAGTTAGTAATTATCCAAGTAGGGCTAGCACACATATCATGCAATGTCCATATGAACGCGACGAGGCTAGAAAAGACCATAATTACCGCAACAACGCAAATGTAGATCCCCCCACTTGGAAGGAAATTCAACTTTGGTGTCCTTTCTGGAAAAAGCGCACATCCATGTATGACTTCGACCAAATGAAAGAAATACTTACCAACATAGATAAGCGCAATCCATTTTTCGAAGAACAGGGAATACGGAGGAAGAGTGGACACGGTCCACCAAGCCTCCCAAACTTCGATAAAAATTCGGATATCACTAGTTTACCGCGTAGAGGTCACAGTGAATTAGCCGAGAGCGAACTTTCTCACCCTTTGGAGCCTTTACACGTATCGAATGACAGGGCCGCAAGAGAGTTGGATGAAATGTCATCACGGTCATTCTGTATGAGTTCAACTACTACGCAGCGACCAAAACTTAAATACATAATTAAGAAAATGAACGACGAGTATGTAGTACAAGGGGTGGATGTCGATGACGAGAGTGTGGTTCATTCAACAACACCGGTAAAAGTATCCGCAGAGATGTTGGCGTCGAATACGGGTAAGAGCACCAACAATGCTCCAACCGTGGTAGATCTAGCACCGCTCCCCATTCATGGCGTAAACAAGTCGAAAACCGACGTTCCGAAAACGTCACATGAAAACTCCGTAGTTACTGCATGCACTAGTGGTAAACGTAAGCCACGTACAGTCATTCTAGAGGCAGGCTCCAGACGACACACACGGAAGCGAAAATCATCCGAGAATTTATCCTTACCTGAATTGAAAAGTTCTTTTCAGAAATTGTTATCTGTGTATAAGCGTAAAGGTGGTACAGTCAACTTTGACCTCCCACAGGAACTACAGACAGGTAAAAAGACTAAAAGTAAAATTTCTAAAAGTAGTCATAGTAGAAAAGATTTAAGGGAGGAAAAGGACAGCCTCCAAAGATACTTTGATTTAAAGAAGAAGTTAGCTAAGCAGAGGCAGAAATCCAAAAGGATTTCTTCCTCAGAAACTTCTTCTTTTTCTGAGTCGGATTCGCACACTTCCGACTCCATCTCTGAATAAATCCGATGATTCGGAATTTTGCATGTAAATATCTGTACTTACTTTTTCCTTACTATTATTTCCTTTCATGATTTCGCCTGGATAGTATGGCGATGCCAAACCAGGAATTAGCTACCTCCACAGAGGACGTGGAGATGAAGGAGATTTCGGAGAGTTCGACTTCAAACTCCAGTAGTGTGCCACCGAGTGTCGTATCAGTAGAAGTGGACATGGAGGTATTCGAAGTTGACAGTGACGACGAAGGTGCACTCCATATAGACCTAGTGTCTGATATGGAAAATGACATTGGAGAGATACCCATGGATGACTGGAAATTGGAGGGCAGTGAGGAGGAGTTAGCACAACAAAGAGAGAATATTTTCGCTGAGTTGTTAGGTTGTGCTAATAGTGAAAGTGCTAATGGGGACAAATCATCCCAGTGTGTAGCTGACAGTAGCAGTCATCCCGTCGAAACGGATCATACATACTACAGCAAGGAGGGGAAAGTGTTGGATGTTAATGTGAATCCAGTTGAGTGGGAACCATCGGTAGGCTCCGAAATTGAGAGTGTTACTCACCTGGAAAGTGAAGTGGAGAGCTATGTCTTGGAGACAGACGAAGATGATTGGGATGAGCCCAGATGCATTCCACGGAGCCAGTCACGAAAATATCAAAGTGAAATTGCAGGGCCGAGCTCCGCCGTGCTCCCTCCCATTCCAGAGGAAGGAAGATTCGGAGAAATCCCGGATCTCAAAGACCATTATTTCATCTCCGGACCAGCAGGTGGAAACAATCAATTCTGGCCACAGAAGGGTGAGCCCACCAAAATTACTGTGGACGAGCGCTTCATCCAAGAATCATGGAATCTGGACAAGACGATCCAGGACATAGTGGCGAAGCAAGAATTGCTGGAGGCCTTCAATCCTCCAATACAGACTGTCTTGTCCCGACCTCGGAATTGCATCGACGTCACACCCACCCCACCACAAATGACCCCGGCTCAACAAGCTACACTGTACAGTCAGCAACAATGGGAGGAACATGTCAAATACTATGAGCGGCAGCTCCGAGAACTGTCCGCAGTTTGTTTGAGGATGGCTGATAAGCTGAAACTTAACCCGCTCTATAAGAAGGATGGATTCCTCATGTGGGGACTTCCAGAATTATTTACCCGGAAACAACTCTAGCCCACCTGCGGAAACATTAACGCAGCCGCCTGCGGAAGCACAAGTAGCTCCTCCGCCACAAACTCAACAACAACAGAAGGCTCCGGAAGTTCGGAAGCTGATTCCAGCCCCACCGGTAGCAGCGCCAATCCCCCAACTCGTAGAAGTGGCACAAGTGATTCCACCGTTTTACGTAGAACAACCACTCGCTCAAGCTGATCCTCCACTTCCACCACCTCCACCGAGAAAGTTGAATAGGTGTAGGCAGTGTCATGGTAGAGGTGTTCGCGGTAATATCCGCCACATACATAGAGATTGTCCTCATCGAAGGCTTGATCACGATGTTTTTATCAAGCTCGAGAGGCAGGGTAGATTATGTTGGGTGTGTCGTGCCAACCATCTCAGTAGAAATTGTCGCTGGAGGCAGCAACTAAGTGCTCCAGATGAGTAAAATGATTGTGTTCATTCATGAGTGTAATGACGTATTTTGTCGGAATAACCCATCCGACCCTGAATAAAAGTAAATGGTATTTTGCATCCAGATACTTACGTGTGTAATATTAGCATTGGAATCATTTTCACATCCAAAAATTAGAGGCCTTGAACCTACCAAAAATAATGCATAAATCCTGGCAACTTACGGCAAAAATCCATAAAAATAGCTAAGACAAAATAAAATAAAATTACACATTTTTTATCTCATTTTATTTTAGGTAGGGACTAATTTTAAAGTTTAGTTTTAAGTTAATTTTAAGCTTCATTTTCCAGTTAGCTTTAAGTTAGATTTAAATTAGGTTAAGTAGAGTAAGCCATAATTAGATTTTGGGGCGATCCGCGACGGTCATGGCATAAGGCATATGTAGGCATATGTGTAACTGTGGAAGGTGTGTTTTTCCTTATGTTTATTTCAGGTATCAACATGGACCAAGGTTGGGCCCGTGGACGTGCACGCGGACGTGGACGCATCCACCCGGACTTACTCACGGACCGGACCCCAACACCACCACCACAGCCTGCCACCGATACAGACGCACACACCGATAATAGCTGTTTCGTGGATCCTGAAGATGACCAATGTTATGAGGATCACCGACCATCAGAGGAAACAGACACGGAGGAAGAACAGCTGGATTACGCTAGCCAGCACTACAAGCCAGCCAACGAGCCACCGGAGGAGACGGATACGGAGGAGGAGGAGGAGGAGGTAAAAGAGGAGGAAGACGATGGCGCGTCGCCGGATAAGGACGTGGAGAATAAGAGAGATGACGATCCAGATGACCCACCTCCCCCTTCTACTTCCGCCACCGAGACAGAAACTCCTTCGGATGCGGATGACACTGCCGGAGCAGAGTCAACTTTACCGGACAACCTGGGAGATGACGAGAGTCAAAGCCAGGACAGGGATTCCACAACCAATACCGAAACTACGGAGATGTCAATTCCAGTGGACCCCACATTTCTATTATGGATTTCTAACCAGAGTCAGGAGACAGTCGTCAGGCCCAGTCATGACTTCCCCGGATTCCACCCATCCGATACTATGGATTCTTTCGAGACCGCCAGGGAGACGACTTTCCTGACAGATGAGATGAGAGAGCGCTTCGACATTGGCCTGAGCGAGGAGTCACGCATTCGACAGGAGCGTTTACGGGAAAAGGGATTCCGCGTTGGAGTTTCTTTACCGGAGGATGCGGATACTGGGGATATTTACTTCACCCCCATCAGATACCGCCAATACCCGAAGAATTTGAGGCAGGTCACGCAACCTATGGATGAGGTCCTGAGAGCCAGGAAGAACTTAGCACTCTTCCACTGGGATCCTCAAAATTACGGGGAACTCAACGTTCTGGAGAGGGAAGTGGAGAGGTACTTTCACGGTGTTGCTCGGGACCGATACGTTACTAGGGAAGCCTACCGAATCAGTCAGGCGGAGAGCGGAGAAATTCCGTCCGGCTTTCCACGAATGGATTACTTCCGGAATTTGCCAATCGACAGACCCGTGAGGACACCAACAACCTCAGAGACAAGCCAGGATACTTGCTCCTACAAAAACAGCCTGGATTCTTCGTTTAGTCCCATTCATGACCCACCGTCGACCCCAGAGAATACTCCTCCAAGACAGAACAGTTTTCGTCGGAGATCACCATTCTTTTGGTGCAAACCGAACCGTCGCACCGATTGACGCCAGGCCATAATGTTGTTAATGTTGTATATTTTTACGTTTTTGGTGGATTTGTTTTTCTACACTTTATTTTTCGTAGTAATGTACAACCATTTTGATGAGTATGGGTGGACATTTTTGTTTACTCAGATATTTTTGTACCTTTTGCATTATTTTTATTCATCACACACAGGATAAATATCCTGGTGTGGAGGTGACTATGAATTTGAGTTATTCTTAATTTATTTATTATTATTAAACTTACCTTTTCGACATGTACTTCGTACTGATAATTTTAATTTTTAGTTTTCACGTATGTAAATAACTTATTATTTCGCGGTTTCTATGTCAGTATTGACCTCCAGATCTCACTCAGATCCGGACTCGTTCCAGCGAATTAACACAAATTCGAGACACTGGACTTATTACGAGCCAGTGAGAGCCGCAGATCGAAGGGTCAATGCTGAGGTAGGGAATGTTGGGAGGCGAAAATCCAACTGTACAGAATTTTTGAATTTATTTGTCACACACACAGGCTAAAAGACCTGGTGTGGAGGTGATACATCTTTATTATTACTTAGTATTAAGATATATAATGAAATTTTGAATGATGAGTCTGGCATACCTCCAGAAATATGTCATCCATTATGGTGGAAAATTTGCAATATGTATCTATGACTTATCATAGAAATTCCTCCTATGAAAGAGGGTACGAATGAAATGTGTGGAATCTTGTGCCACGTCACAAGAAAGAATACTTTGTAAATATCTGAAGTTAATTTGATGGAATGAAATGAATTGTATAAATATTTCGATGTAAAATGTAGTTACGTACACACATAATATTGTAAGCTTAATGGAATATCACGAACACCACATAGACGACTGTACATATATACATGAATTATTGACGGGATATTTAACCCATTACCTCCGAAAATCTCCGACTCCAGAGTGCACTGTAGGGGCACAGTGCGGATAGGTGTGAAGGTTTTGTGAGCTTGTAGAAATGCCACTTCGCTCTTTTCCATAGATTTGTATATTATTATAATAAAGGATAAACTCGGCGCCATCCAGACAAAGGCGATCCGAGAAGTAAGAGTAGAAATAGATAAACAGACAAACAGTGGCGGTCGTAAATCCTTCGCCCCGCAAGAGGACAAGGATGAACGACAATCCACACTTCTAATTTTCTCTCCGTCCCATAAGGAACTTAAAGTGAAGACTATTTCCTCTGGCTATTGAGCCGTTGATTTGTCTTGTGTAGCTTTTCTATTTGAGTATTTAACGTTATACTAGGTAGCTCTTGTGAAACTACGAAGTATTAAAGGTAGGAAGCTACAGTGTACAGAGGAGATACAGAGGTTTAACGCATACGGAGTCGGAGGACAAAACCGGAGAATCCTCCAGTTTTCGAAGGAAGTTCCTGGATAACATCCCAGCCAGGAGTTTACTGGATAATTTGCCAGCCCTCACACACACAAGGTAATTTACGATAAATATTGGTTCGATTGTGGAATATTCCATTTAGCGCCTCCGATTATTTATATCGTTAGGACTTACGTGTAAATCCGATTGTTTATATTTCCTCCGCTGATTTATTGGACATTGTCAATTCCAATCTGTGTTCTTATGTAATTAAAAGCTTATGCGGAATCAAAACCACCAACAACCGTATTTCTTGTGTTCACTTGTCATTTATTGATAGTTGTGTTTATTTTGACCATCTCAATCATCCAACACATTGACATCACTTAATATTTGCCAGAGGAGTTGACCAATTCTTCTCACATTACAACCGCTGCCCTGTTGTCGTTGTCTCTTGCCCAGCATAAGTAAAACTGGTCTAGTGTATTCAAAACATTATTATGCAATCAAAATGGTAATGCTTCATATTAATTATTAAATTCAATTATTATAAAACTATTTTATACCTACCTATCTATTGTACTACTTACTGTTACGGAGAAGTTGATTTTTTTTTAAACATGAAATGTTACAATAATTATTGTTAAAGAGTAAACAACTCCACTGCCGATTACTTTTTTGACATCGTTACAATAAAATTATTGCATAAGCTAAGCTAAATGGATAATTATTTTCAGGTATTTTGTTGTTGGCTTATCATTTTAGATAATACTTTTAGTAATAATTATTACTATAGTTTTGATGTTTTGATTGAAATTGGATTTTTTTAAAAATGTTATAAGTCAACCCTGAAAGAATGGACATTACAATTGATACAAGTTCAAAGACTAATTACTGATGATCGACCTGTTTTTAGTTTCATGTAATGTCAGTTATGAACTACATGTGATTGTAATTATCTGACTAACTACTTAGTAAGTAGTGAAGAATGAGAATTAATTAATGGACTTTAACCGCAATCGGACTTGTACACATAAAAGTGCGAGCTAGTGAGACGTTGTTCAGACAATTCAATGGGGTAGTTTTTGAATGGGAAAGATGTCGCTTGCCTTACTTCTTCAACTTTCGTTGTACTTACATATTTGAGGATAAAAACTGAGTGCATGGCCTCACAGAGCATAGCATACAAGCAAAGCTACACAGTCAGTAGTCAGTAGTCAGCAGTAGTGACATAAAGAGATCTAAATCCAAATCCTATTCAAGGATAAAATATGTCCAGCTCTCTAGCTCCATGAACATAAACCAAATATCGATTAACTTGTGTATACATTAAAAATTCAAAACATATATACCTATGCTATGTAAGTAGTACCTTGAGCGAATAATTTATAATATATGCTGCCTCTTTTATTTTTAACGCAGCATCTTTCGCAAGATTTGCTCCACTTCTGTGTGGATCTTTAAAAAAAATTGTAGTTTTCCTCAATTTGTTAATAAAATGCCAAGTTTGTAAGTAAAGCGTTAGCCATATACATACGATAGCTCCAGTGGTTCTTGCATGTGAATGATTCAATGTTTTCCTTATCAAAAGATTTTTAATAAGGATTTCGAGGTTACGGTTATCATCTAGGACTAGGATAGCCACTGATGTTGAGAATATCAGTGGAGAGATGATCAAAATCATTACAGAGCATAATATCATAAATTAAAGATGTGTTTCTTCTAGGATATTCTTATGCAGTAAAGTCTTGGATGTAGAAACAACTCCACAGATTTTATTACGGTGACTGGTAGGATTATAATATATATCACACCTATACATTTGAAATGTACATAGTTCCTACTACCATTGCATTATTACTATTTTTTAAATTGTAAAGTTGGGAAGCAATTTTGGGAGTTTATAATTCAGTCTGCAGATTTTATCCTTCCATTCAAACCACCATAAAGATAGAGTATAATAGTTCATGTCATTGTGTGGTGGAGTGACTGACCATGATCATGTGAAAAATCCAAGTGCAGTAGTAAGTAGTGTAATATGCTTGCATAATAAATTAGAGTGAGAAATGTGTGGAGCTGATATTTGAAGGTTATGCAAAACGATACGACAAGTTGTTGTGTGATAATAATATTGGTTAGGTGATTGCCAGAGTTATTGACAGAACTCCGTACTTGTTCCTAGTGCGAAAGGTATTTATCAAGTGCTAAGTTAAAATGTTCTTTCCTTCACTGGGTGTTAGTGTGAGTAGTTGTGAGCCTTTGTCAAAGTCAACGTCGGCAATAATTCCATTTGTCAAGCTTCTAATTGGAAATTACTCCAGCTACTACCGTCCCTTCAGCTCACTCCACCAACTGCACAAGTATAATAATCGGTCGTACTCCTACCGAGGGAAATATCATCATCATCAACACGATCATTTGAATTCAAGCACCACTTGTGGGGCAAGTAAAACTGTAGCATACAAAACAATTACACGTGGAAAAATGAACTATTCAAGATTTCTGAATGAGCATGCACTAAAGAAAGAGCCGTCGTTAATTCGAGAAATGAGTAAGACTTGTATTTTTTTTAAAAAACCTATTAAGTTTTTGCACATAAGACTTTTATGAGATTAATTTGGACGTATGTACCTAATTTTATTTACATAATATTCACATGCAATCATGCAATCCGTATATCATACCTATAGGTAAAGGCCACGTCTTTAAATTTATAGTACTGTACGTATCATGCTTTTAGTAATGGCACTTGTAGCATTCAGTATTAATTTAATCACTTTATTTATGTTTCAATAATTCATAATATAAATTTAAAGTGCTACGGTTGACGGTATTTCTTAGTGCAGTATCGCCGTTTTTCAATGCCTATATCAGGTCTATCAATAAATTACAAATTATACCATACCTCAAAATGATCGTGAAACTACTATGCTACTATTTTACAATAATAGGCACCAATCTAAATTCACTAAATAGCCTCTACAATTAAATTGTGGTAAATATAATGTAATAGAGTAAAAATAACCTTTAGTTTTCCATTGACAGTTGTAAAGAAATGCTTGAGAAATTATTAATGATGATCGCCCTACATACATAATAAGCGTCATTATGATTGATCCACAATTTTCCTCGGACTGATGCATTCACGGGGTTAAAAAAAAAGAAGGTATAGACTCCAAGAATATTGGTACAAAGACAAGTTTATACTTATTTTCATTTAGAATATTAGAATTGCAGAACTTTGATTTTCCAGGAAGGGAAAGTAATGCTGCAATAATTTTTTTAATTAAACTCCATAAAAAAATACATACGTTTTTTTTTTCAATTTTTTCTCATGCTTACAAATGTACCTATACCGGAACCGGACGACCTAGGTATTATGTTACCTACCTATAACCTATGCCTAGAGATTAAAAACAACTTCAACCTACATATTTCCTTGTACGCAGGTTAATAGGAATAGTAATGGGAATAGTCGTACCATATACTGAGATAATCATGATATTTAATGTTGAAAATTCTTGAAGAAATTGTTTGGTCTCTCAGTCGTAGTCGTAATCGTAGTAGTAATGGTAATTATATTGATTTTATTGACGTTGATATGATGTGGACTTTGGAGACTATATGGCCTCAAAATAAAGGCGATCCGAGCTGTAGTTTAGCTCTGAGTGAGTGAGTAGGAAGAATGGCTCTGAGTTTTAACTTGGACTTTTGGAGTTGTGTGAGGGGATGGAATGGGGGAACCGGAAAATACCTATATACGAGTAGTAATACTAGTATTAGTCTAATGTAGAATTGTGGAAATGTGGAGCTGAGGACTGTAGACCTTTACATGATTTTGATTGATGTTAGCCAAGATGATGGCGACAGCTGGGCCAGGTACAATCTTCATGGCCGGAGGATTTCCCAATCCAGAGATGTTCCCGTTTGAGTCGATTGCCGTTTCTGTGGACAAGAACACAGAGATCCATCTGGAAGGGAGCAGCATTCGCTCAGCTCTCCAGTACCAGCCAACCCTTGGGTAAAACACAATTCTCTCGTTTTCATATCTTTTATGCAGGCACGACGGTCCTGCCTGCTACACTACTCCCACTATACTCCTGCCTATTACCAGTCTAAAATGCCAAGTGTTTTCCCCTCTCCACCGGATACCCATTTTGTACGCTCTAGTTCTAGTCCTAAAGTTCTTGTTCTGATCTTGGTCCTGGTCCCAGTCCCGTTCCCACATACAGATATAGCACAGCTACAGATGCAGTTCAGGGTTAAGACTACATTAGTCTGGCTGTGACCTCACTGTGGAAGCTTGAGTAGTAAAAGTAATACTCGTCAACCATTTCACTTTCTCTCTCTCTCTCTTTCTCTCTGTCTGCCTTTCACCCTGACCGACGGTGGCTGTGGTAAACGACATGGGGCTCGAGACAGATGAAAAGTAGACAGATAGCCAGTGAGAGACCTATAGACCAACACACCACACATTCCGAGAATCGCTTCACGAGGGGCTTATTGTTGCTTGAGACTTAAGGAAAATACGACGGGAGGGAAATATATATGTAATATGTAGAGAGAGAGAGAGACGGACGGACGGATGCTTACTCTCGTCTTTCCTTCCTTTCCCTCAGGTATCATGCCATTCCATCCTACAGCACTGTACAGCGTACACAAGGAACATAACTCTCACGACTCACAGTCCTAATAACTCTGGTCTCTAGTTTTCTAAAATACCAACTCTCTCTCTCTCTCTCTATCTCTCTTTCCCTTTCTCTCTCTCGTTTTCCAAAGATTTTTCTCCTCTTACCACCACAACCACTACTACCTACTATCGTATGACTAGGACGAAGACAGACAAAGCAAAGGCGACTACGCCAAATCCTGAGTATTTCTCCAGTTTTAGACTCGACGTTTATTCTACATTCTACATCTACATGCTACCCACCTACCTACATATCTTCCTACCTCTCCATCTCAAATCCTTTTCTGATGTGTTTACGTGCATATTATGAGTTACCCCTCTTATTTTACGGCCCACACAGACACAGACAATATAAACTAGACTGTATATTTCTCTCCCGAATATATATCTGTTCTACATACGGTTACGGATACGGATAGACTTGCACTATTACTACATACTACACACACACTCAACAAGAGATTTGGTGGAATTTTAACAATTCTCTCAAGTATTCCATTATTTCACCTTTTTGGCTTGCAAACATTCTGTCCGAGAATACTATGTAAGTCTCCAATATTTAAACCCTTCAAATCCCAGGGCTCGGCTGCTCCAAGTTTCCCAACCAATTCTTATAATGGGACATTTACTTAAAAAAAAACAGGAATAAAGAGAAGAAGAAAAATAATGCAGCTTCGGCTTGGGCTTGGGCCTCTCCAATGAGACTATAGAAGCGTCTCCAGTATCAACATCAACGAGTATTCTAGATTCTGGATCTGAATATAATATGTGTACATCAACCTTGTAAACATCCATGACTATCTCCTATTTTACTACAATATTCTATACTTATAGAATGAGGAACACGGGATAAAATCTGTCGGCGTAAACTCTCACTCTAAATTCAACCCACAAAATTCTCAGAGCCTCGTCCTCTCCTCAGCGTCCTCTCCACCAAAACCAAATCCTTCCAGCGGGCGGTGATGGTGCGGTGTGAGAAGGTCGTGCGTGACTTACTACTAACCCGCATAATATATTTTATGGAAATTATGGCAGTGGCAGGGGCAATGTAAATTGTAATGACAGACGACTTTGAGTCTGAAATGAATTGACGACAAGTGTGTACGTTTAGTACGTGTTATCAAAACTTTTAGCAGATGCGTGTATAATTTCTAATGCTGATTTTAATAAGCGTATACCTAAATAGTTTTAGCACTTTCAGTTCAGTATAGTAACTAATCCAATTAATTCTGTAAAATACTGCAGATTTTTATACTTTTAGATTATCATTAATTGCCATTTTTATTACACCTAAAATACATGAACTATTTTCCGAAACAATATATATAGTATCTCGGCCTCGGCTGCTTCCTTTGTATATCGGTACAAATAAATTAAGCCGTTAGAAATGACTTGCTCCTTTCAACTTAATAAAATAGCAGAACAAACAAAGAAGGTAGGACAACCTTTAGATTAAGAATCAGGTTTAGATCTCTAATGAATTTGACTATGGACTGATCCCAACTTGGACAGTATATACACGCAGAGAATCTTCTTTTTCTTCTTCTCAAGTTCCACTCAAAGAGGATTATTTGACTTTGTGTGTCTTCCTGTGTGCCGCCTGTGGCTCCTCCAATAGGTTTCCCCCGCTTGTCGCTGAGTTGAAGAAATTAGTCCTTCGGACCCATAATCCTCCAACATGGAATGACATGGAGGGAATTGTCACTGTGGGAAGTCAACATGGTCTAAGTGGGATTCTTGAGATGATACTAAATAAAGGGGATCCGATTCTAGTTCCCCAACCCGTCTACAGCAGCGCCCTATCAATTGTAAGCAACATATTAACATTGCCATACCACTTAATTAGATACCAACCTACGTAGCTTGCAATAATCATACATGATACCTATGGAGCTATAATAATGCATTATGTAGCTACTCCCTATATAAAAACAAGGTTTAAAAAAAGCAAAAAAATGTACACACTATAATGTTTTCTATACGCATTGAATTTTCTTATTCAGTGCGACTGGAATTTTATTTTGCTTTTATCAGCTTCTCAAAAAATATGAATCTCTATTTTTTATGAATTGAAAAGTTTGGGAACAAATTTAATAGCTTTCCCCATTCACCAGCTCCATTGAATTCTATTATCTCAAGGCATTCCCATTTATTCATCTCTCACAGCGTCTATCAATAAATATTTTATTTTTGTAGTGTGTGGAGTAGTATAGGGAGGGAGAAAGGAATATATTTATATGTAATCTGCAAAATAAGAAGGGACTCAAATTGAAATTGAAGCGTTTCTCATGGAATATTAATGTAGCCAAAAAGACTTGGGGAGAAAATCGGATAGAATCGACATTTTGAAAAGTAATATTATGTAGGACCTAAAATATGTAGTATGACCATGACATGGTTTCAACTTACTTACAACGATCCCCATTACTGATCATGTGACTTGATTCTGAAAGCTCCAAATCACATTTTAAGAATTCGGGAAAAGGCATAAGTAAAAGCGATGGAGCTCAAGACGAAGGGAACCACACCAAACTAGTCCAGTACCAGTACCAGCACCGCACCAGCGGTTTGTCTCTTGTACATTTGCACTCAATATATAGCATCTGTAGTTTTGGACCAAATAGCCTGTTGAGCCCACCAAACTTTTATTATACTGTATCACTATTGTATATGTGAGTTGAAAATACCTGATAACCTATGGTGCTCACTCAGTGCTTGTTGTGTAGTGGCGTACTATGTGGGAAGACCGACCTTCCTTTATACGTTTATGGTCCTTGGTAATAATACGGGGAAGTTGGATGAGGTAGAGGTAAATAATGCGGCACACCGTTTTCGTATGGTTCAGTGCATTTTACTTTTCAAAAAGTTGGCTTGTTTTTGTGTGTGCATCGTGCACGTTCACGGATCGAGAGACTTTCTCGGGCTCCTTCCATTTCCATCGGAAGGAAACGGCTTCGGCTACTCCACACATATCTATACAGAATACAGAGAGAGAGTGCGACTACATATGACTATAAGTCCTCCATGTGTTTTTCTATCTGTCTCCTTACGTCTCCTGTCTGCTTCACCGTCATTAATACGCCACAGACTGCAGAAATGGTACTACACAGAAACTTTTACTTGGAGGCACATATATATAAACGGGTTGTGTAGTAATAGGCAGGCATGTAGTTGTAGTTGTAGGGGTGTACGTGCTTGAGCTCAGATTTAGGAGTCTCCTCTTGTTTACCTTCCACATTTCTTTGTTCATTCCTTATCAGGAAAACAGGAGTTGGGATGGAAATGGATTATTCATGCAGAATTCATTTGTAATAGAAACCATATATAGTCGGAGTCGAAGATGCTTTCATAAATCGAAAGTACTCCTGATATTTTATGAAGCGTCTCTGTTTTGACTGCTTTTGACTGTTTTTTTATTTTTCATTCACAAGTTTATAGACAGGGAAAAGGGATATTGACAAAATCTCTCATTCTCCCTTCATTCACACACACTCAACATTCAATTCATTTTTTATGGCTTTCATTTTTCATCCTTCCCGCTTTTCACTTCAAAGATTTTGATGAACCATAATTATTACGATTTTGGCAGAATAGACAAAAAATAAATTCAAATAGAGCTTAGTGTTAATAGCGGTGATATTCATAGTAATGGTGCAGAGTACAGCTTTATTGGTAGGGCCCATTATTGACATAGAATTTCCCATATTCTCTTCGCTACTAGCTGAAAAGTTAAAAAATTAGTGACAGTCAAGTGAGGTGTATACGCATGGGTAATATACAATGAAGGAATAATATAATCTAGCTACGTAGAAAAATTCAGATATAAAAGCCTATAATGTAGTAAAAGAGTCTGGAGCTGGCTGCGTGAACGGGAACTATGAGAAGAGGGAAAAAAAAGGGTTACGGGGAGAAACTATGGTTGTGCATACAACCTAGCTACATTACATTCAACTTGAGCTTAATAATACTTAAGAAACTCGGCTCAACTCTCGGAGAGAGAAAGATGAAGTTGTGACGTGTTTACTTTCCGAGATAGATGGATCCATACGAGCCCGTGTACCTGGCCGTTCCAGAAGACTCTCAAGGAATGCAGCCATCTCTCTTGAAATCAACTTTGGACAACTGGGCTTCCTCATCCAATAGTCATGAAAAACACCAAATGCCAAAGGTAAGCCCTTCCAGATATATTCTGTATTCTGTAGATTCTAGAGTTCTAGACGTCGACTTTAATGCAGAGTAGAGGAGAGATCTAGAATTCTGTAGCTATAGTCAAACGGACTATACTTGACTCGAGCCTATATATTATATGGATGTATGTATAGCTATATATTGTATAGAATAATATGAGAGTACGTGCCAACGTGCCATGTGTGGTTGATATGGATTAAAAGCATCATTATGTAGTATGTACTGGCTCCGAGATGATGTCGTTATCCAACCCAACGGTCCGGTTGTCCATTTTATTCAGCTCTCCAACTCCACGGCTCCAACTTGCATGGACTTGGACTTTTGGGCCTCGCGGGTTCGACTCGACCTCCTCATCATCTGGCTCTGGCTCTGGCTACGGATCTGGATGATGGTGCATAGGGACTATCTTCTTGTACATTGGGAAAAATTCATTTCAACTTTGAAGTATTGAAGTGGGCAATGAGCCTGAACTGAAGAGCTTAAAAACCGTTTCCCCCATTTCAATGAGATATTTAATCCGGCCGTATGGATAGGAAGTCCCCTCATCCCCAAAACATACCTCCTAATACCACCGGCTAAAACTGGATTAAATTGGCCTTAGCGGAAACGGAGAACGTGGATAATTAACCAGACCCTTTCAGTAAATTATGACTTCTAAGTTTCGATTTGGATTTTGGGTAGAATAGATGGCCCACATTTTCATTCAATTCTTATTCGTATTATGTTCGATTTTGAGCAAGTTCAATTCTGTCTCAGTTTCGGCCTCGGCCCTCCGTCTGGGTCTGGGTCTGGGTCTCACTCTAGAGTCACTTTCACTTTCTGTGCATGGAACTAGCGCTCGTGACGTTCTACAATTCTACACCCATGCCAATTGCTAATTCTATCAGCAGTACAAATATTCCCGTACTTTCTCCATTATTGCTTCCCTTCCCGCTTAGCTATTTTAATTTATGCTGCAGTAGCAGCAGTACTATGTGAAATTATTATTATGTACCAACATATGGATTTATGTACATTTAGCTCGAGTGACACTCAGACTCAGGACTAGGTAATTATTTCCTACTAAATTTACCTACCTAGGTATGGCTATGAATTTTAGTACATATAGGATAAGGCATAAAAGGAAGTACAGCTTTGAGTTGAGTTAATCTGGTAATGTATTTTGAATAAATGAAAACGAAGGAAAATGAGTTGTAGGGAGCTTATGGGTATGAACGTAGCAGTAGCAGTTATTTCCGTATGTCAATTCCAATAAGTATATATTATAGACTATAAGATTTGCTGGATATTTTGAAATTTTGCATTATCTGCGTATGCAAATGGATAGGTAGTAGATAGTCAGCTATATGTATGTATGTGTACCTGTACAACATGTCGTGTAGGTTACTAACTAATGGCGGATGTCTTGACTTCCTCCGCACGCTCTTCCGTCTCACTGCATTTGGTTTGATTACATTGCCTCTTCTTCTCCTCCTCTATACCATTATATAGCTTCTCTACATAAATCCGACGGGGACTAATCCAAGCGGCGTCGTGATCCCCACCGAGAGAAAGAAGGAAATTTATCGTCTTGCTCAGGAGTATGATTTCCTTATTTTAGAAGATGATCCCTACTACTTCCTCCACTTCGAGGAGGTATGAACATACGAAGCATCTTTTAATACTTTTTTTTCTATTCATTTTTCAGAGAGAGAGCTAATAAATGTAGTTATAGGTACTGGCTAAAAATCTATACTTTCAGTATGTATATACTAATAGTTTTGTTAGTCTCTTATTTAATAAATGAGATGAATGATCAAAATCCTAATATCATCTTATTTTGACTCCGAATCCCTATAGAAAGAGCCAGATAGTTTCTTATCAATGGACACAGACGGTCGAGTCATTCGTTTGGACTCTTTCTCGAAAATATTGAGCTCCGGCATCCGCGTGGGCTATGCAACTGGACCAAAAGAAATCATCCGTGCCCTCGAACTCTCGACTCAGCACTCAATCCTCCATTGTTCTTCTTTATCGCAAGTAAGCCAATGTGATCTTTGTATTTCTGGGGGGGGGGGGGGTTTCTGTTGTATTCCTTGCTCCAAAAAAAAATCAAGGCGATAATTCTATGAAGAGGAAGTTCAATGTATTAAGCCCATTATTATGTGTTCATTTGGAATGCCGCAGTGTACTCCGTATTTCTATGCGCATATTTTTCTTGAAAAAAAACTGAAAGAAATAATAAGGCTGTGTGGAGCGTAGCATCGTGGATTATTTATTTAAATATATCAAAATTAACACTTACTTTTAGATTGTTGTATATTCAATATTTAATTATTTCCTGCATGGTCAGTTTATCTGTTTGACTATACATATGTTTTACAATTTATGTATGCGATGGGTAGTGGTAGTTGTAGATTGTCTGTGAAGAATCAAAATGACCCATATCCATTTTTAGCTAAAAACAAAATGCACTGTCTACACACAAAATTAAAATAACATGTTTATAAAAGCATGTAAATCGAACCTAGTGCATTTTTTAAAAAACAAGTAAATAAAATATGAATATTTTGCACTTTTAAAAAACATGTAAATAGAACATTTTTTACTTTTTAAAAAACATGTGAGTAGAATATTTTGCAGTTTTAAAAAAAACATGTGAATAGAATATTTTGCACTTTTCAAAAAACATGTAAATAGAACATAATGCACTTTTCCAAAAACATGCGAATATAATATTTTGCAATTTTCAAAAAACATGTAAATAGAATACTAGTATTTTGCACTTTTCAAAAAACATGTGAGTAGAATATTTTTCACTTTAAAAAAAACATGTAAATAGAACATTTTGCACTTTTCAAAAAACATGTAAATAACTTGCTCATTTTAGAAATTCGTGATTAGTATTGTAAGCAATTATCTTGTTCACTGTATTTTTTGACATAGCTCATTTTAATTCAAGCATAAGTTGGAAATGGGTCATTTTGGTTCTTCATAGACGATATTATATGGTGTTCGAATAAAAATGCAGATAGTTGTCTATAATATTTTTACTTGGTACTTGGTAGGGATATATCTACACATCATATTAAAATACTAAACTACACCATGGTATAATTTTGCGGTGGTTTTTTCCTTTATTTCTATGTAAACCACAAGATAAGAGAATAATGTGTACTGTCCCTGTGAGACTGTAGCCATAAGTATATAATATCCGGTGTGAAAAATATAATGTGGATGTCGTGAGTAGTACTAAAAGGTTATTATTCTTCTTAAACTGCATCTGTTTAGTTTTAGTTGGGGTTTTCCATTTCCGGGATTTTTCCTTGGTTACTTTATGCTCTTTGCAGACTGCATGCACAAAGTGTAGAGGTCTATTGTAATTTTCTATGCCATTGTGTGTTTCTCTTCTCTGTTTCTATTCTTAATGTTTTTGTTGTGTGAGCTTAATGTTCCGAATATAGGAACCGCAAAATATCTTATTTCTTATTAGCTCAACAAAATAGCGCTTAGGTAGTTGACGTTCTCATATGCTCACAATTCTGACTCTATGATCTCATGCAAAATGGTAAGAGTTCTACTGACTGATGTAGAAAATATAAACAAAAGTTTTCCTATGGACGATAAAATATTAATAATTGTAAATAAAATACACTGCGTTTTTCCCCACTGTCGTCACACCGTCGAATTTTTTACTTCAAGATTTCCATTTAACAGCTCTATAATTAATTACCACTGTGTTTATCAACTGAAATAGGTTTTCTGCCTTGAAATTCATTAAATAAATAATAATGCACAAGAAAAGCGAAGAAGAAAGTATGAATCGAAAGGTCTTCCTTGGATGCAAAAATACGTGCGCAAATGGGGAGTGAATTTTTTACAGCAAAAACTACTGATATCCATAGTTAAAACTCATCGCCAGTCATTGTTATGATGGAGCGGCAGGCGTAGCAAACTTGACTGAATGTATATTGACAACAACTGGAAATCGATTAATTTGTATTTCAGATCTTTATTTATGGCAATTTGAATATTTTGAACCTACCACAAAATGTGCTAATTGCATAGTTGATATTTTCAAAATATTTTAAATATGAAAATTATTGACCCTGAGACACACTAAAATAATTGCTTGTTAAAGATGAGGTCTGGTCCGCCGGCGCTACGTTTTCAACAAGGACATTTTCTAACATACCTAGCTTAGAAAATGCAACTTTGCTTTATATACCTGGAAATGTGGAGATTTCTCACATGATCCTCACGTAGGCTGAACAAGTAGAGCTGTGTATATATACATAGAAGGAAAAGCATTAAATAAATAGGATGCCTTTGATATCTCTTTGTTTCTTTTCAGGTTATTGTCCATAGAATTTTAGAACAATGGGGCTCTGAAGGATTTCTCGCGCACACGAACAAAGTCAAAGAGTTTTACAGGAAACGAAGGGATTTGATGGTGGGAGCCGCGGAAAAGCATCTTCAAGGTACAATAAACGAAAACGAAATGACCTTCATTTCCCTAACTTTCACCTACTACATATTTCCGCTGACTTCTCACTTCTATATAGGTTATCACAAGCAATATAGTCTCCAAGCATTATTTTAGCCACTACTATTTCAGCTTAGGCTTCATAGCTTCAGCCATTGAGATAACAAACTACTACTATTGTTTTCATTATCGTGGCTTTTTCTCACGTAGCAGCATGGGCAAACGCTTCTTCTGTATTTCCTATATGTTACTTCTATTTTAAATGATAAATGATGACCTCCTCATATCAAGTTTTATGTCCATATAATTATACACACACAACACTTGCAATGTCCCAAACGACCAAACCACACAGTGCTTAAATTGCTTGGGATGTTTATCTGTATATCGTAGGTAGCTCACAACCATCACTTGTACAGCGTGACAGTGCCCCAATATTTACTGAAAGGGATACGGCCTAAATAAATTAGGTATATAGATATTTAATTGATACAGAATGCAGATATATAAGGCACTCAGGGAGACTGGATTGAGTGAAAAAATGCTCTATATTTTCCCTAAGCACAAACATTTCCATATATTTCTATTCATTTACTGATATTTTTGTGGAAGTGTACTGCTAATATAGTATGCTTCATATAAGTATCTACAATATCGCCTGTGAAGAATCAAAATGACCCATATCCATTTTTAACTAAATACAAAAAATATAATATCTACAATCAATATATGAATAATCGTTTAATCCTTAAGGCATGTAAATATAACATTTAACAGTTTTCAGAAACGTGTAATTAGAACATTTGACACTTTTCAAAAAATTGTAATTAGAACATTTGACACTTTTCAAAAACTTGTAATTAGAACATTTGACACTTTTCAAAAATATGTAAATAGAGCATTTTACACTGTTCAAAAACATGTAAATAGAACATTTTACACTATCAAAAATGCGTACCGTATTTTCTCTAATAGTACGCCCCGCGTACTATTAAAACTCGAGCTCCGACCCCCCGCGTACTAATAGAGACCCGCGCATTAATAGAGACCCGCGTACTATTCAATTTTCAAAAAAACGAGCCTAAATTTAGTTCCATAATTTTAATGAAAAATCAGATTTATTGCCGGTTCCCAGGAATTACAAGTGTAAAGGTACATCGTACATGAATTACTGCATATGATAAGAGATAAACTAAAAAATATTTTGTGACAAGGGGGCGATATCAGAATCAGCCTCACTATCAGTGAACACGCTCTTGTAATTCAAACTTTCTGCATCACTCTCTTCTTCGTCTTTATCACTCTTCTCATTGTCTTCATCACTCTTCTCTTCGTCTTCATCACTCTTTACTTAAATTACTTAGGCAGAAAGCAAGTAAAGTACCTACCTACCTAAGCTAGAATGCAGATTAGACTTTAAACCTCGTACGGTTAAATTAATAATTTATTGCCGGTCATTAAGTCTTGAGATGCAGCTTGATGTTAGATTTGAATTTTAGCGCGCATGAAGGCTTTCAATGATCTCTCGATGCCGTCGATGTTTTCTTCGAGTGTATTACGTCATACTAAGCGTACAATTAGAGACCCGCGTACTATTAGAGACCCGCGTACTATTAGAGACCCGCGTACTATTCAATCTGGAGCTCCGACCCCCCGCGTACTATTAGAGACCCGCGCACTATTAGAGACCCGCGTACTATTAGAGCAAATACGGTAAATAGAACATTTTACACTTTCAAAAACGTGTAAATGCAACATATTGCATTTTTTTAAACTCATAACTAATATTTTACGCATCTATTTAATTCAGTGTTTTATTTATTAAGTAGCTCATTTTAATTCTAGCGTAAATTGGATATGGGTCATTTTGGTTCTTCACTCACGATATAGTTGTTACTTACATAACCAACGATTTGTTTACATATAAAATGGTTGTATCCATTAATTGAATAAGTATAAAAGTCTTTTAGAATATTATGGTTAATTTTAACATTTACAAAAAATCCAGGACTCGCAGAGTGGCACGTTCCCAAAGGTGGTATGTTTCTCTGGATGAAAGTTCCTGAGCTGAGGGATACTTACTCCATGATCATGAACCATGGGATCAAGCAAGGGGTAATGCTTTTACCTGGAAGAGAGTTTATGCCAAATAAATCCGCTCCTTGTCAATATGTGCGAGCTTCCTTCTCAGTTGCACCTGCGGAAGACATCGATGAGGTTCGTACATCTTCTCTTTTTCTTAATTTTGGTTTAATATTCTCTTCAAATTTTCATTATTATCATCCTCATCCCTGCGTCCCTACAGGCTAGAATCAGCAAAATTGCAAATAGCTCTGGGATTTCTAAATAAAAGCCCAGACTTATAGTAATGGTGAGTATAAAGAAACAAAATGGAGCATTCAAAAGAATGCTCCATTATGTAATAATAATATCATAATAGTATTATGATCCATATGACAGTGAAATCTTCATCATGGCTTTCCCTCTTTTTGATATTTTTTAAATTTAAAAGAAACTATAATCTCGTCTGTGAAGAACCAAAATGACCCATATCAATTTCTAGCTAAAGACAATATCTATCAATATCTACAAAAATAATAAAATATATTTTCAAATACATGCAAATAAAGCATTTTGCACTTTTCAAAACATGCAAATAAAGCATTTTGCACTTTTCAAAACATGCAAATAAAACATTTTGCACTTTTCAAATACATGCAAATAGAAAATTTTACGCTTTTGAAAAACTCTTACGCATCTTTGCCATTTCGTGTTTTTTATGACAGCTTATTTTGATTCTAGCTTAAATTGGATATAGGTCATTTTGGTTCTTTACCGACGACATACGTATTGTACACTTTTTGGCACGTGATTTATACACTCGAAAACGAACAGGCAATTCATTTAAAATTATTTTGGTACGCACTACTTTGCATTGATTTGAAATGGGACAAGCGTTGTTTTTACTTCTATAACGATATAAGCAACACCATAGCTAAAAAAAGTGCACTACATATACATCTTTGCATCGGGTCGGTATTGGTAATAATCCGCACTCGTAATTTATTTTAGCCTCTAAGCATGGACGTACCTACTGATATGAGACCTCTACTCTCTTAAAGAACCTAACTACTGTACGTAAATCTTGTTGCACAAAAACTTGAAAGTATACTCCGACTTTTACCTACTTGTGTATGTTTGTGAGGCGGAGAGACGTGAAATTAAATAATTGGGATTGGGCTTATGGGAGAAAGAGAGAAATGTGAGATGATCGTGTAAGAATGCTTGAATAATTCCTAGACATGATGATGAATTTTTTAGGGTTGTAAAATGTATGCTTTTTTTATTGATTTAAAGACATCTCAATAACGTCATCATATCATGTATATATGTATAATATTATATCTGTATATATATATGTAGTTCAGTAATAATCATCTCTTAATATCTGTACAACGTTTTATATAATAATTTGTTTTTATTTTAATCATACACACATACACACAAGCGTACATAACGCACATGAGCATATGCGCGTCCTTGTTCTCTTCCTCAATAAATATTCAATATATAATAATAAGTTTCAACAGTGAATATATATGTAGCAGCATACCATGTATTTCACAGTATGTATCTATCGTATTTTATAACATTCTAATAAATCCTAATCCTATAATCTTATAGTAAACAACAAATATGGAAATAAGTATCAAATACTTTTAATTATAATAATTCAAATTCAAACAATCAAAATACCTGTAGTTGTGTATAGCTAAGAAGTAAAATTTACCCAGTCACTTCACGTTCACACCTGGCTGCTCCGCCCAGTCACGGATATACTAGGGTTGGGGAGGGGTTTGGATGCGTAAGTTCCTCCTCCCAGAAGGAAACTTTCTTTTTTTAAATTTCGGAGATAGGCAATCGTTTTTTTTTCAATATGTTATCCCACCCCCCATCCCACATCCCCCATCCCCCCAATTTCTAAATCCACCACTTTGCGCGCTTTTAAAACTCGAATCAGAACCACAAACAATTTCAAACTTGAAAGAATATTTTCAGCAATAATAATTGGTGTTGCGTGGAAATGGAAAAGAAAACATGATACAAAATTATGTTTAGAATATAGAGACAAGAGTAAACAGTATCGATCAGTATTTAATTTATAGATGTGTGTGTGTTCAGCGTGCTGCTTGTGCATTTTTAAAATACAGAGATATTTCAAGTGAAAATTCCGGATTAAAATCCAGTTAAGACTTTAGACAAGGCTAGGGCATAATATAGGAAGGTAAAGACAGGTAGAGTAGTAAATAGTTTCACAATCAGATAAGTACTGTTTTTTTAGTTGTCCAGCCATGTCTGTAGAATGTATATAGGCTGTGTATGGTAAACATTGTACGATTTTTTTCCTTAAACCGTATACCTCAAACAGAAAAGACAAACAAATTTTTAGTTTCACCTAACATATGTTATTTTCATATATTATATGATTAATAATATATTCTTTTATAATTTTTTTGCATACACACATTTAATGTGTAATTAATTAAATTTTATTATTCCAAATACTTGAATACTCAATACATTCGACCTGCGTTTTAATATATAAATATGTCTATAGTTCATTAATTATTTTAGTGAACGTGAATTTACTCTAAAATTGTTTACTGTGTAAACTCTTTGTGTCTCTGTGTATTTGCAATTATTATATCTATTATTATATCATAGTTTAATTATATTATTAATTCTTCACAGATTATAGTATGTCTCTGTAGTCAGCATGACTGACTCCTTCCTATACATAATTTATAACTCCAATTGTATGTCGAATCGAATGTTCAACTCATATCCTTCTCAGAATGACTAGCGTATATTATATTTATAGTATATCTGTATAATATAATATTTTTCTAGGTCTTGAGTAAAATTTTGGTCAAACTATTTTTTATAAGTCAACATTTCAATATTTCAATAAATACAATGTCAAATTTTAAATATTTCCAACAATCCCGCAAGGACAATATAATTATAATATTTTTATATAGTAGATTGCATGAACGCTGTGTGGTAGTTGTGAGTAATAATAATTGTTTCTGGTATGTACCTCTATATCTCTATCAACTATAATAATTATTTTATAATGTACCTAGTTATAATCTGTATGTACTTGTGAAATGTTTCGAACCTTGTATTGGAGTTAAAAAGAATTTTCGCCTTCATATCTTATCTCTCATCATTGCTACAAAAATACTCCGCAACATTGTAAATGTTTTTGAATAAAATAAGTTTGAGGGTTTTTATTATTTTTTGGTGGATGAAGGGGGGGGGGGGTCAAGGTCAATCAAAATACATACAATGTATTTGAGGGAGAGTTGAGGGCTGGGGGTTAAGGAATGAAGAGGGGGGGGGATAATATTGGGAAAATATTATAGGGACAAAAATATCTGTATATGTATAGACTGTATGTAGAATTGTTTGGAAATCATGGAAGTAGAATCCTCTTCATCTTTTGTTTTTAGCAAAATTATGAAACTGGATTAAGTTTCCTTTCCGTATAATTCGGCCTCTTGTGTTCTCACAATATTATTAATTCTCATTGAATTTACTACTTTGAGTTGATGAACACATTTTACTACACACCCTATAGAATCAGAACACATAATGATAAACATTTAAAAATGTAAATTGAGTAAATTGTAAATATATGTACACTGCAGTACTGAAAAAATGTCTCTACAGGTATCTGTGTGGCTATAATGAATTACATCATTTGAATCATTAACTAATCCTATATATTATTATAATCTTTTAAATTTGAATATTTCTCTGATTATTTATCAGGTTCTAGAAAAATTAAACTATTAATTGAAAATCAAAAGTACTAAATGGGTGTCTAATATTTGGGGGTGTTAACAAGTATAACTTTTTTAAATGAAACTCTTTTCTGTGCAGTATATAATATATATTATTATGTATTATATCAGTATTGTTATTGCATGTCCCCCCTTGTCTTTGACAGTGATGAGAGGCACGAAAAGCCTTTATTTGGACACCATATAATAATATGTGTATTTTCTGCAAATAGATTTTTCTTATCCAAGTTTAATATTATTATTTTTGCGATTTTTACTTCCGTATCTCACCCAACGATGGGAAGTGGAAAGTAAAATACCAAATTTTTATATCAATAATCTGTTCACTAGTGTTTACATTAGTTCGCTGTGTCTACCCAGGATCGATTTTTTCAAATAAGTTAAAGTAGAAGAAATGCATCAGAAAGTTATTTCAACCAGGGCCGGACGAAGGAATTGCTTTTAGGCAGCAATTTTTTCCATACAAAAACCCCTTTCATTTTGATTTTATTGATGGGTTTCTTTGGTAAAGCAAAATGTTGTATATGCGTGTTTTTAGAAAAGTTTAAAATATTATTTTTACTTGATTCAGAAAAGTCTAAAATTTTCTATTTACATGTTTTGAGAAAAGTGGAAAATGTTTTAGTTGCATGTTTTTGAAGTGTACCAAAATTTTTATTTTGCATGTTTTTGAAAATTCAAAATATTCTTTTTACATCTTTTGTAAAACTTACAAAATGTTCCATTTTACATGTTTTTTGAAAATTCAAGCAGCGTGGGCTGCCTGCGCTGACCTCATTATCCGGCTCTGATTTCAACTAATAACATATTATTGTATATTTGAAGGGAAGCAAATACGTAAAGTTCATATCTGTAGTGTAATACTTTGAAATCATAGCGGAAAACATAAAGGTGTTTTTTAAGACTACTGATACATATATAGATACTTATATGATATTATGAAAACTAATTAGTTGCAATATTAAAAACGATAAAATATTAAACATTTAACAGAATAGATTACACAGTCTGATTTCTATACGGGAGATAGTCATGTGACTAATCAAATGCCTTTAATTTATTTAATTACATATTTATTAATTCTTTACAACTGATGGAATACATTTTAATATATTTAATTTGCTGTGTCAGCTTATTCAAAACCAGTTTGAAATATTTTTTTGTTAGCTCACGATATATCACTTCAGAATATTATATTTTTATTTTATTGTTCTACTCAAATTTGATTTTGAGCGTTATAGTTTTTTTTATTAGTGTTCTAAAGTATTTTTTTTCTCTTGCTCTCTTTGCAATCGTCGGGAGTCGGGAATGGCTGCAGTTGTACTGCCGGCAGAAAACTCAGAAAACCATTTCCGTGTACCGTATCATATTCATATAGTTTAATATATCTGTAAAGAAAGGTCGCAGAACTGTGTATCAAATGTCCTTCAATAAAACATCACAAAAGTTATTTGCATCTATCTACATATATAGCAGTATCATGTGGATGTTGTATATTTGCGATTTCGAGTCTAACCTCACACACAAAAACAAATTGAACAGTATTAAACCTTGAACGAAAATGAAAATTACTAAATAAACATAAACCACTTTTGAATTTTGACTGCATCTCGTATCATGAGTAAAAAAGTTATAATTATCCTTTTACAAATATCATTTTCAGGCGGGCTATTTACAATTTAAAAGCTTTGCTTTTCAGCATAATATTTCGTATAATATTTAAGTATTTACCACTTGCCTTTTTAACTGTTTGTTTGTTTTTATTATTGGTTAATACGTTTTTGAGTAATTTCCATGTTTATAAGCCGCCATGCTACTAATATTTTGCTGCTTCAAGGCCTACACTAATAGTCCTGTACAGAGTCAGTACAAAGTCAAAAAATGTGGAGTTTTTAGCTTCAGGGTATAACTATATTCTGGAAATACAAATTAATACTGATGCATCAAAATCTCCAAATTATTTAGTTTGTAAGTAGCACAAATGTATAGGTAGGTACTGCTGCGAATTTGCCTCTTAAAACGGCAGACTTCGAACTGTATAATGAAGTAGAGTACTTATAAGGTTTTGCGCAAAAATTGAAAGTGCGTGTGATTTTATTTAGTTAAATGTGAATGCCAGGTGCAATCTTATAAGGAATCACATACGTAAAGTCCAAAGTTAGTAAAGATTAAATCCATATACCTACTAAAACTAAAAATGCCTACGTGGTTGTGCGTTGACGAGTTTTTTCTAAGAAGTAATACAAAATCAACATGGGGATGTAGGCTTTGAGATGTCATTTAGAGGATTAGACGTTATAGGTAAGTACAACGTAATGTCAGTGTATCTTTTTTACTTTCTTTTTTAATAGCTTTCCCTTGGAGTCTGATATTTGTATCCCTATACTGTGGATCGGATTTTAATTTCACCTTTATATATTATTCATTCAGTGCTTTCCCCCGTCTCGTGCCTCGCGTCGCCGAGCATATTCTTTTATTAGTCGTACATAATAATAATAAAATATTATTATGAGAAGAAATAATGTAATTTAGGAATAACACAACTTTTGACCTGGATCTGGATGAGTAATTTAAAAATTTTTAATAATCTATATTATATAGCAAAGTCTTTCCTACATGTACATTTGTTTACTCTGTTGATCACATTCACAACGTAAACTATCCGTATTTTTGAGAGTCTCAAAAGATCTTTTTCGTGACGAGTTGAAACTGCCGACAGGGGTGACGCGAAGGAGGATGGAGCTGTCCGGTGGGGAGTGAGCGAGTGATCCCGGGCTATGACTCAAGAATGAGGTCACTGGAATCATGGAGATGGGGACGGGGATGGGGATGGGGATGGAGCCCGTGGGGTAGTACGGGTGAGAGGGGTGAGTCGTCGTGGGGGATGTAGCTCCCGTCGCGGCTGACGAGCAAGACGAACTAAAGTTAATGTATGGACTCAAATTCGGGAACGGATTCGGACTGCGACGACTCTGACTCTGACTCGAGGCATTGCTCCCAATGCTCCCCACATTCGTGACGAGGCAGCGTCTCAAGTCCGAGAGTGTTGTTTGTGTGGAGGAAGAACGACGTCGATGACTCTCCATGTAGTCATTGACGGACTCAAGATCCGAGCCACAGCAGCTGTCACGATGATGCACTTGAGCTTCCGTGAGCGTCATTCGACATTCACAGTCATCATCATCCTCATTATCGTAGAAACTACTACTGTTGTTAAAATTGTAATTATCTCGCATGGACACGGATTTACTATTTCGACGCGCGCTCCTCCGCTGCTCTCGCGATTCCCTTTTGGCGGGGGGCGGAGTGAGGGGTGGAGGGGGTGGGGGTGGCGGGATGATTGAAATTGCGGGACCATATTCGGAGTCGTAGCAGGCAAACACAGAGTCGGAGCCGATTGAACGTCGGGAGTCACTGTCCTGATCATCAAAGTCCGAAGTTCGAGTCAGAATGTTCTCACTACTTGTGTCATCCACATATTTTAAATTTTCGAGAGAAAACAGAGCACCACCGGTGGGAGGGGCGAGAGCACTCATCTCGGACTCGGACTCATTCACACTTAAACAGTCATCGTAGATTAGTAGCTCTTGGTCTTTTTTCATGCGTTCGCGAGTAAAGTTCTCACTACTGCTCGGAGAAATAGTGGGGGTGGGTAGGATGACGTGGATGTCAATACTTTGCTTGAGACACTTCATTTTGTTGGTGGGTGAGTCACGATCACGATCATCACCGTAATAATTATTGCTACCTTTCATTTTCCTTAAATTGACGGAGGGGCCCCTCTGCTGTTGTAGATGTTGTTGTTGTAGTTGATGCTGTAGTTGAAGTCCTCTCCCCCCTCCCCCTCCTCCTCCCCCCACTAGAAATCCTGAGAAGGGTAAATCTTCTTCGGAAGACTCAGAGTTGGCTGCAGTGAGGAGAACTGCAGGGCTGTTGAAGTACATGTGATTCACTTGGTTCATGTAGGGTGTAAAGTCCACGTTGGCTGCCGGATTGACATTCAGATTGGCACTAGTGTAGCCGGCGTACTCGAGCATACTCGTATTAATAATGCTGGAACGCGGTGTGTGGAGACTGTGGTGGACCGGGCGGCTGAGAGCTCCAAGATCCATGGGCATTGGCACAGGTGACGGCTCCCGTGAGTGTTTTTTACACTTTGATTTGTACAGTATCGTGGCGAGGACAATGAAGAAGAAACCACCCAGTGTTCCCGCAATCCGCAAGCCGGTCATTTCATCGTAATTATTTTTGTAAAAATCAAGCCTGTCCGCCGTCCGATTCCTAGTTGTTTCATAGGTCCCCTGGAAAGTCCAACAGGAAACATTAATTAAAACTACCAAGGCCAACACTATAGATATATATATCAAATGAAATGCAAATGTAACCATGCCCATGTCTCGTCCAAGTCCTGGCCTGGTCCTGATCAATACGCTCAATGCAGACTCAGCTACAGATCAACCTCAATATTTATATTCTATCAGGAAAAGTTTTACAGCGAAAGTCTGTGCCGTGTGATTCTTGTAAAATTGTACCTCAACGGGGAGGATGGCCACCAAATACGTAGGTACCTCACATAGATTCATATGCAGTCTTATGATAAGACCTTACAAATAAAAAACAAAATTAGTTGGGGAAAAATCTACGGTAGGTCTATAGCTTCAGCTTAAAGGCCGATCGCGTTTCCCTACCTGTACCTGTATAGCCTAAGCCGTAGCGTCAGACAAACTCTGTCTCTGAAACATGAAAGTAAAAGTTTAAGTCTGCGGGGCAAAACTGGTCAGGGTCAGCGATGCAACTCCACAACAATGTTATGAAAAATACTAATACCTCCTACCTACATGGACATAGAAGCATATATGTAGCAGTATTGAGGGGCTCATAATGTGCTTGTACGTAACGAACGGGAAATCACATCAGACATCCAGGAAAGGGCTTGTGGGAGTTTGACTCACAAGTCAATATCAAAAACCATTCGTTTGGATTAGACGTGGTGCTATGGGAGGTCTCGTCAGCTCTTCCCTCACCACGGCCTCAGCCATATCACAGTCCATAGTGCACATAGAGCACACAACGTGCAGAATTTTTCTTGTACAGTGTAGTTGTGGTAGTAGGACTAGGACCAGGACCAGGACCTAATATTTCACCAAGAAGCATCCAGACCAAGACCAACCTGCAGAACACGCACATCTCGATCACGATTTCAATGCTACTGCCATGAAATAAAGTTAAAGTTTGAAGCACTGTTTATGTGTGTCGTCAGTTGAACACTTGACGTCGTCTCTGCGTGTCCCTACATAGCATATGGTTCGTAAGTGCAACCTAAGAGGGAAGAGCGTTTGCGACCCTAAATTCTGGCAATGATGCTCGACCTCTGAGTCTTTTTGTATTCTTCCAGTTTCCGCGTTTATATAGGCGGCTGTTGTTGCATATACTGACGGGAACGGGGACGGTGACGGTGACGGTGGCGGTAGAAATGGAAGAAGCAATGAGACCACTTGCAACTGGTGAGGATTGAGTGGAAGTGTACTGAACTGTGTTTTAGGGAACTAAACTCAATGACTGAGAGGGTATTGCAACCAATCCCGAGTACAATACGACAACATTGTATAACCAGGTTTATTTCTACCTGCCAAACTGTGACCAGGACGAGGATCAGAACCGGGACCAGACTCCCATTCCCATTCCCATCCCCGCATCCTTTCCTTCCTTACAAAACATCTCTCTTTTGATTCCGCTAGAACCCAGACCAGACAGCGAGTCTTGAGCCACTATTATTCCACTATTTCCTCACACAGGGATTTCTCATCTTACATTAAAGAGTGCACACACACACACACACTCTCCATTCTGTTGTCTGCATTGTAAACCTCAGGACAAGTAGACAACTTATTTGACCAGAGCCAAAGTTGTCTCCATACACTTTTGTCCCCATGGCAACTTCAACCTTTCAAAATGATGAAGGCCTCACAAAAGGACGCTCAAATTTCCTTCTCCTCCTCCTCCTCTTCCTCCTCTGTCCATCTCATTTTCCTGTCTAGACTTTCGATCGTATTCGTTCGTAGAGAGCGTATGGAGGTAATTTGGTCAGTCCCTCCAGAGAGGAACACTTTACATGTTTTCATTGTGTGGAGTAGCCTGAATTTGTAAGCATGTTTTCGAAATCGCATCGAGGGAAGCGAGATTATAACGGGGGTAATCCATCGATGCTTGAACAACTTGTACAGCAAACAATCCTTTTGTGTTCCTCCTTTCTCTCTCTTTCTCCTCTTTTTAGTTTAAATCTGTATTCGGCTTTGGAAACTGGATTGCTATTGCACAAGTGCACTTGCTCAATTTTGAGATTTATCCAACAACTCACTCAACTATATACTCACTCAGAGCGCCAGACTTTTGCAGCATTCACTCAGAATTGCAGAGCCCTCCACTCCCCTCGCCTCTCGCTCTCCATCTCTCTCCCTTCTTATCTTTATGTGTTTGGTTTGATATCTAAACTCAATTTTATACTTCCAGTTTAAAGGAAAACGTATACAGTGCTGCCTTACAATTGACAGTTCACAATTCATTGGTTAGATTACCTAGGTGTTATATGGACTTCTCTTAGTATATAGAAATGGTTAGGATTAAGGATGGATTGTGTTTGAGGAATCAATGCATTTTTACAGACAAGCACATGAGATGTACCAACATCTAGGTAGGTAGGTTAGATTTGTACGTAAAAACATAATACTATGGGGAAATACAATCAATGATGTCAGTATCCGTATCGATGCTATTGAGTGGTTTGTAAACAATATAAGATATTGCCTAAGCATCGAATCAAAGTCTCTCACACAGCTTTCAAAAAGCCCCACCAAGTTCTTTAACTTCAATATTTTTATTTTGGCATTACAATAAAACAGGGCAATTTACGGGTCGATCTCGATTGCTGCACATTTTCGTACCCAGTAAATGCATAATTTTTCTGAGTAAATGTCTCAAAATACTGTTGCCTCAAACCACAACTAGAAAGTCGAAATGGAAAATTCTAGTACTCAATATGTATAGGAATGGAGAACACACAGCTTGAAGTGTTAAATTTCCAAATAAATTCAGCGCTGATTTAACTATTCTCTACGTAAGTAGAGACGTAGACAAAAAAATGGGAAATGCACGTCTATCCAATCTACATAGGTATGCACACCGGTACACGATACTGGCTTGGGATTCTAAATAAAAAAACATGCTAGGTGCCGTATATTGAAAATTGTACATGATGAAAAGCTTTGGATCTTGAAGAAGTTGAGAAAGCAAAAAAAAAGGGGAAAAAGACGTGGGTGTGGATTGTGAATGTAGATGCCCACGAACATAACATTGGAATGGAATATTCAAACTCGGAATTTTCGTGTAGTGTACTGACTGAAATCTTATCGTTGAAATGAATAGCATCGTACGTAGCCTACGTAGCCATTCCAATGTTAAGGGTGCCTACTACAGAACTTGAGAAAGATGTCTTTTTTTTGTATTATGTGATTCAAGCTTCATATAATATGAAGCTCTCTTAGATTTTCTTGTCATTCTCCTTGTTTTTTCAACCTTTTATAGTTTCAATAAAAAACCAGATATTTTTAGTTTACATATTTTATTTTATGTGGAATGTAGACTTTTGCACTTACAAGTCCACGTCACGGTAACGGTAATAGCCTACGTACCTGTGCCACTGTTGTTTGACTGTGATAGATCGCACAGGGACTAAACGCAGAGTTGAATGACAATGGTAAATACGACATTAAATAGGGACCGATTCGGTTCAAAGACTTTTGTGAGAAAAAATATGAAGGATATGAAAAAAGGTTTCTGACCTGACGACCTGAGAATGTTGACTCAAAATGTACCTAGGTATTTACATTAATGACAATGGTAGACAAACAGGTTTAATTTGATTGATTGATTGAGCTACGCGATGAGAAGATAAATTTTAGGACTCGTCTACAGGCTACAGAATCCAGAGTTTAAAATAAAGTTTTCGAGTTTCCTTCCTCATACAGATACTCTTATTGACTTTTGCTTCTGGTGTGTCTGGGTCTATGGGTGGGTGACGATCAATAATGACGGTTTCCTCAATTTCCGAGTTGAGAGAAATTAAGTGCTTAAGTTAACAATTTGCCACTCAGCGCTGGGTCATTAATCATACGATACCTGATGGTTTCATCTTTTCATCGTTATTCGTTTCTCATGATGCCTCGTCCCGCATCGTCATATGCCAATAAGACCAAGACCAAGACGAGGACTAAAAAAACGAGGAGCCATCTTTAAGCTCTTATCCCTTGTAATTTTAGCCACACACGGTATTGATGATCAACCCTCCAATTTTCCTTATTATCATTTCCCATTCTCCCCTGATAACCTAGTTTTCCTGTAGGAATATTTTACCTTTCACAACTCAAAAACTCGAGCACCTAGGTTTTGAACTTGAACATTACTATGAAATCAGATGAGGAGAAAATAAATACTGTACCTGTAAATGACTCGTCGAATTACTACCGGCAGTGGCATTCCATCCGGGCGTCGTAATCGGAGACGTCATATGGGCTTATGAAATAATTTTCTCTCATCCTTTCCCCGCTTTTTTTCTTCGAAGATTTTTTTCATCTGCCGAGGGAAAAATTCCACTTTCACTCTGGAAAATAAAACAAAGAATAATTTTTTTCTGACACTTGAGTAACTCAACGTTTTTTATACGCCTCCCATTTCTATACTCACTGGGTTCGGTTTACTCACACGCTAAGCAAATATCAGTAGGTAGGTAGGTACTTCCTTAATAAGTTATAGCATGCGCTCATTTATTTTCAATTTTTTTCGTGTGTAATAAATCAGTAGCATTATAAATAGCACCATAGTACTACTGGGCTGGAAGGGTGAAACGAAGTTTGGTTTGGACTTTGAGTTTGAAAAGGAGAAGTAATAACGTTAGAGAGAGATGACTGTGTATAAGTATGCATATAATATGGACACGGTGCAGATCTCTGAAATGTTCTTCAAATTATCATTTTACACGCTTGAGTGACTCAAGAAAATCTGAAGTGACCTTGAGTAGGTTAAGTCAAGCCACAAAGAAAACTTGAGACGCTGAGATCATCATCACTCCCTTTCTCCTTTTCCTTTCTTCGAGATGAAATACTATAAACATTCAATGATAGGAGAGTAGGAATCGACAGAATCGATAATCAGCCACTTGTATTGTTTAGAGCTGATTGTACAGTCAAGACCTTTGTATCCTTTTATTACTTTGTGTCATTCAATACAGGGAGTTTCCCTGATTTAAATGTGAACTTAGTAGTTAAAATCAGTCAAAGACTTTTTATAAAATAATTTTTTTAAAAATAATATCTATGTATTGCTTACGAAATTTATTACAGTGTTTACCGAATAAATCACTCAAAATCATCTATATTAGATTGATTTGGAATTTTACAAAAATATCATAATTTTCTAATAGCATATTTAGGAAAGTACAAAATTATGAAAATTTCGTTTTATTTTTTTCATTTCAAAAAGTTGTAAATATTTATACATGCAGGTAGCGGAACAGTCATAAATTTCAGAATTTAGTTTTTAATGTTTTTTAAAGGTTAGAATTGATGAACAAAACTTTTTATTTTATTTGTTTGTTTTGTTTTGTCATACTTCAAAATTTATGAGTGATTCTCACATTAATACAGATTGCATTGTTTGCATTTCTGCATCCTTTTTCGATTTTAGTAAGTCAGTCCATTGGTGTCTTACAAAGACGATACAAAAATGTGAAATGCATGTTGTGCACAAAATGCAAACGGAATTCGTTGTTGACGATGCAATAATATACAGATAGAAGAATGATGTATAAAGTAAATTCAAGAATTTTTTATTTAAATTTCTTGCTTCTATGTTCAAAGGGGTCACATGGACTATGGACTACTTTTTTGTACAAATTGCTTTAGATCACAATAACTTATGCAATACTTTTTTCAAGCGGGGAATTAATTGAGTATAAGTTACTGCCAAAATATACACGTAACAAACTTGGAGCTCTGATGTTCTGGGCTTATATTGGCTCTATACATCTTGTGTGCGCGGAACTTATACAAAAATTCTAAACATTTCTCACTGAATTGTAGCATCTAAAATTTAAAAGAAATCTTGTAAATTCAAAAAACTTAAAAATTCAAAAAGTATAAATATTTTTCATATTTTCATTATATTGATCTTCTTGGCAAGATCGCACCCGCAGCACACCTATAATATGGAATGGACAGAGACATATATTCTTTCTTGATAATCATCCAAGTAGACTTTGAGGTCAAGCCCAAAAACTCGTGGATATTCATGTTTTATATTTTGATGGTAGGAGAATAGGCAAAAATTACGAAGCAGGAGTTTGATTTTGGATTTCAATATTCCTTTATTTCATTATTTTTAAAACTTTCTGCTTTTTATTATAAGAAAATTTAGATATAATTTTGGATTTTACAAATTCAAGGAGCAAAATAAAAGTAGTGAGATTTTATGTGAACATTGTGTGACCACATATTTGTAGTACTCATGCTGTATTATTATGGCTCGAAGTTACAAATACATAACGTCAGCCAAGCCGCATGTTATTGTGAGATAAACGTTTGCCAAGTCAGAGCCAAGAATAATTCGCCTATCATATGAAATTTTTTCTTTCCTATGGCTTTCTCCGGTCAGACCACACCACACACTTGCACCCTCAAGCCGTCAACTGTCATATTGTAAGTTAACTCTGGAGTAATCGAATTTGAACTTTTTACAAGGCTTATAAATTTAGTTTATTTTCCTCTCAGCCGGTATGTCATACTATAAAATAAATTCCTATAATATACCATATGCAAATTTATAAAATTATAAATACTATCGTACTAGTTACTATCTAATGGCTTTCTCTTACTAGTTTTTTAATTTTCAAATATTTGAGGATCTAGAATGTTCAAAAAATATTGCAAATACACTGCTTGAACGAGTGTTCAGTTGTTTCGTTGAACTTATTGTAACTGTTGCAGTAGCTTCAAATTATAATAAAAGGCAGAACCTAACATAATGCGTACCTTTCTACTACTTTCTAGGTACTTAATATGCCCCCCCCCCCATTACCAATACGTGCAGGATTTAGTGGCGTGTAAAGTGTAAAATGTATTGAAAACAAATGACTTTTAGAGCTGGTAATTTTCTATCGCAGTTCTACAGTTTTACGATCCGAATTTATTTCTTCCCATATATATTCTCCTCCGTCGATTTTGATGGCAGTGTTTGGAATCTTACTCTTACTCGCACTCACACTACACTACAACTTGTGGTAAATAACTAATGCAAAAGTTTTCCAACGTTTATCAACATATTATGCTTTACTACATTCCCTACTTCTCTTGCCTCATTCAAGGAAAAGTTCAGTAGTGAGAAAAGTGTCATGAAAAGATGCGTAGAGCTTTTTGAAGACTTTGCAACAACGGAAGAAAACATTTCCAAACATAAAAGGCAATAGGCTGAAAGGTGAAGTAGCAGTATAAGTGGAGGGTCTAGCAGTTTAGTATTACAAACATGGCTCCCAAAAGGACGATGTGGCATTATGGGTGGTGCGGCATGCAGCTTAGTGTTAGAAATATCTGTAGAATGGAGTATGTGGCAGTTTAGCGGTGTGGCAATTTAATATTTATTTAGCACACACAATTATAATTTACAATTCCATGAAAATCAAATGTAAATGCCTACATAATAATGAAATCTTTTTTTCGAAGAAATCTGTTAAAAGTAATATAAAAAGTAAACATATGTATTTTCGTTTCGTCAGATTCAGTTCACACAAAAACTATAGGCAATCAGCCTAGTTTTTAATAATATTGAGATTACGATTTATTTAACATTTTTACTTAATTTAACATGAATAGTCAAATATCAGGATTTTCAGTAGCTCTACATTCTGGCACGTCTGGTCAGAATGGCTATAAATTCGTAACTAATCGGTAATCGGTATCATTATTCTAGCTTGTCAGGCTTTTTCTACTATTTTCACAGAATCATTAATAAATTAGGAATTATTATATTTCATGGTAAAAACTAAATTATTAGTTAAAACCATAGCATCGAAACCATCATCATAATTTTTAACAATATGTAAATGCACGTTACAGACATAAATTTATTATTTTGATTATACTGCCGAAACCCCTATACGGATGACCACCAAAAATTAGCTATTAGATTATACTGCCACATACCCTATCACCACTATACTGCCAGATCCTCCACTTTTACTGCCACTTACCTTTATGTCAAAGGCAAAATGCGTTTATTATTTGTATGTAACTACATCTGTATATCATTGGGATTGAGGGAAATGTGGTGGTGTGTGGCGCTCTAATTTTGTTTAAAAGTCCGCTGAAACTAAAAGAGACAAAAAAAAGACCTACGAGTGCTCACAAAACGTCAGCAGTCGTCTCGTTTTCGTCGTTGTCATTGTCGTGGTCCGTGTCCGTGCTTGCATCCTTTTTAGATTTGGGGGATGATGGTAAATGTAGATATTCGGAGAGTGCAACTGCTGGTGATAAGGAAGGAAAGGAATCTGCAAGTTTCCAAGTTTTCCCATGTAACTGTCTAGTCAGTGCATACGAATGTGAATAAGTTGCATAGTAAGGTTGTGTAGGCTAAAGCTCTATACGGATAGACTGTAGATAGTAGATTGTGAAGATATCATATAGGATACTGGGACATCACTGTCTATAAGTTTCGCTCGAAAGAGTTGACCTGGGCCGATACCGGTACCGGTACCGGTTCCGGTAACGGTAACGGCAAGGGTAGCGGTACTGGGGCCGAGACCGGTCCATGTCGATGTTTATTTTTTGCCCAGTCAGACAGAAAGTGGCGCTCAGAAGGACGCCTAATCCGTATCCGTCAAGCTAATCCCGGAACCGGCAGATGTCCAAAAAAAATCATTTTAATAATCATATGTATATAGTAGATATACTATTGCTATACAGCCCTATTTCCCTCACAACGAGATTTGTATCTTTATTTTATTTTTTGGCTGGAAAAAAAGGAATAATCCTTGCTCCGAGTTTCTCATTTCCCACTCAGCAAAATCAAATTCAAAACTACAATCAGAAAGGGAGTATCCATTTCATCAAAATGTGTCTTAAAACCTCTCTCTTATTTGCTTTTATTTTGGAACATTGTCATTGAATGTTTTGGTGTATAGGAAGTCAGCTTCCCTTCATTGTGCTGTACAAAGTCAAAGTGTGGAAGCACAAGAAGGCAGCGAGAGAGAGAGAGAGGAGAGAGAGAAAGAGAGACAGGGAGACAGTCAGTCGGATATGAAAGAAGAAGACAAAAGTAATGAGTACAGTCTGTTACAAAACTTTGTCAGCCCTCAGCACTATATAGACTCTCGTCGGATAAAACAGACAAAATTCTGTGTGTAGTATGGTCCAGATCCAGATCCAGATCCAGACCCCAGAACCCAAGAACAAACTGACACCAATATCACCAAGAGCCAAGAGCAGGAGGAGGAATACCAACACCAACACCAACGTGACGTACTACGTACTACACTTCTCCCTATTTTACTTTTATTCCACTCCCACTTAAATACCAACTTCATAATCATTATCATTTTCATAGTCAGTAGTGTAGTGAGATGCAGCTGGTAAAATAAAAGAGGAAACTGCAGTCAAGTAGTCAAGCGCCTCCAGTCTCCATCAAATTGTCAGTAAAATAATTATATGCACAAGAAGTATCCCAGGAACGAGCTACTCTCGCTTGAGTTGGAATGGAACTTTGAAAGTTTGAACCCACTTGCAGCAAAAGATTAGGACAGAGAGAGAGAGAGAAACTTTAAAAATAAAATTAAGATACAATAATTCATACTTATGTACGACGAGCCACCTCGAGGTCTCTAGTATAATTAATTTTAATTTCTGCAGCATCTTTCCTCCTCCCTCCATAACGATTACTTCAAAGCTAATTCCCAGACAAAAGACCACACAACCTTGAATTGTTTCTTAAGTAGAATAACTGCCTCCAAAATTATTTTGGAATAAGAACAAGTATTAATATTTAATTTAGTAGGAGGGGAAATGGACTGGCAATATATAGCTTGGAACAAATGTAACCGTACCGTACCGTGGCTGTGCCCGTGCCCGTGCCCGTTACGCTTTTGCGATAGCTTAAATTTTAATTTTTTTCCCTTGGCCTCATCAAAGGCTAATACAAAGTTGAGGACGAGGTCTGTGAGGAGGAAAACTACATAACAATAATATGATGCCAGGTGTTAGGAAACAAAGTTTTACATTTAACTACCTGACAAACTGGAGAACTTTTTTGCATTCTCTCTCCCTTCCTCTCTAATCCCTTCCTCTACTTCTCCTGTCTCGTCGTCTCAATGTCCCATTTGTGTTTAGAGACATCGTAATACAGATATCTACAGCCACTGAGCTTGTTCAGCTCTAGAGACTGACTCAGCTGAGACGGGCACCGGCACCGGATCCGGCACCGGCACCGGCACCGGTGCTGGCACTGGTACTGGTACTGGTTACCCGTCATGGTCCTGGCGGCTCGTATCTTGCACATGTATAAGAAAACTGTCACTGACTATAATAATATTCTCTAACTTGTGCACGTAGCTTTGTGAGGAACAAATATTTTTGATGACAATGAAAAACTTCAATTTCATTTCTTGCGGTTTTTGCTGACTGAAATATTAAAATTTCGTACATCCATTTCTTGGGAAAGAGAGAGAGAGAGTGAAAGAGAGAACACAGGGAAGCACAAGGAGTTTGAAAAGAAAAAAAAACAGGGACATCGGCGTCATAGACGAAGACACTATGTAGACTTTAGACTCTATATGTAGTAGACCTTAGACACCTATTTTACCATTGAAGATGTGCCTACAAGTATATGTCCGGGAAACGAAGGTAGGTAGGTACATATATGTAGTTGCTTATCTAGGTATCTACCTACTTACGTCTCCTCAATCGTCTCTGTGCAAGTCTGATGCTTCTGTATACGGGCAAATAAGTGGAGGCCTTGTCTTTCTTCCCTTTCCCGTCTCCCTTCACTTTACCCTGACTTTATTGTAATAGCATAACTATTGTCTACTATTTCTTCTTCACTCACACAATCTTGTGGCAGAATAGAAAATGTGAGTAGAGAGAGAGAGAGAGAGAGAGCAAGCCGCAGTCTGGGTCTGGGTCTGGAGTCTGGATGGATCCATATATATGGATGTTTGGTTGGTAGGGCCTGACTGAGTCTGGGTGACTGAATACTCAAGTACAGAGCCATGTACATGACTCTTTTTAGCTCTGATTTAACATTTTGAAATCACTTTACAGACTAAGGCCTTTGTTGTTTACACTCATTGAATTATGTACATTAAGGTTTGTTGGAGTTGGGGGAAACAATGCTTAAAACCCACAACCGACGGTTAAGGCCCACAAATCTCCTTTTGCAAACACATCTACATACTACTCTTGACTCATGTCTGTCCCTACATATTACATGTGCGTACAGGGAGTGCATATAATGTGTGCAACTTATAAGGTTAAGTTATTGTTGTATTTGATACTGGCACGGGCATAGAGGCATGTGGTTTTCTCTCTCTCTCTCTCTCTCAACATAAGCAGACTGGTTTCTGCGGTGTCTGAGGCAGGGAGTTTGTCGGTTTTGAAGAAACATTTTGGAAAATAGCCTACTCCCTACTCCCTTGTGATCGCGTAGTCGTCGTCGTCGTCGTCGTCGTCGTCGTCGTTGGGAGAGGGAAATAAAACATGGAGCTACATATATATAAACGGATTTCCTTCCAATTTTCAAAACATTTCCATTTTCCCATGCTAAGAAAATAGTTTATTTTCCACATAATAGATCCCTCTCATACCTCTACACAGGTTTTTTTTTCCATTTTCATTTCCTTAACATACATAGCTGGTGCTGGTGCTGGTGCTGTTACTGGTACTGTGACACCGGGACTGGCACTCAGGGAGGATGTGACTCACATCAGTGTATATTTTAGATTTAAATTTGAATTTTGATTTCCTATATTCTACAAAATATTAGTAGCTATATATACAGTACAGTATACAGCTACACACACAAAATCCCTATAGTATGCGCAGAGTATATTGTGACAGTGAGGGAATAACAGGTAAAGGAAATCTAATAATAATAATAATAATGCTATGCTATTCAAGAATGTGCTGCTCAAGTCACTCTGTTCAGTGATGAAGATATGAATATGAATTCTCGTTTTTTTTGTTACAATGCATTAGGCATTCAATCTAACGATAAAGATGAGGTTGCCATGGTAGTCTCTCGTCGCTTCATCACACACACTCACACACACACACACACACACACACACTTCATCCGTCATACATTATATGCATACATTTCTAGAAATAACAAAATTTCCTATATTATGTCACTCCCGCAAAAATGTTTGTGTATACAAACTTACATTTATTGGGTGGTAAACTCCCTGCTGACGATGACGATGACGATGAGACAATGCTATTTGGCGGAGGAAATTCTTCCCTACCCAATTTACGAGTTTACACGTGTGGAGTAGTACGAAGACAGAAGAGTAGAATTTTCTGGAATTACAATTCAAATAGGGCCGGAAATCAAGTGTATATAAATCTTATCGTGGTTGAAGCCAACAATCGACATTGAGGTTCGCTCCTCGTCGCCACACTTTCCCTCCCGCCTCGCCTATTTCTCTCTCTTTGTCATACATAGGATTCGTACTAATTTCCATTTCGATTTTCTATTACAAACTCTCCTCATTCCGTGTCCTCTGTTTCTGTCCTGTTGTCGAAATCAGACGAGAAAGTGAATGAGATTCGTAAACTCCTGCATTTGTTATTTTTTCTTCTCGCTCTCTCTCTCTCTCTCTCTCTCTTTCTCTCTCTCTCTCCCGAATTCAAATTTCGAATTCAAACATTTGAGTTTCCACTGAATGATTTCCCCCGGAAACTTTGTTTTACGGAGAGATTAGGACTAAAGTAGAATAATATATCATCAGGTCCTAATTTCCAAGTGAGGTACACACAACTACGAAGGAAGCAACATGGGCAATAATAATAGAGAATATAATGCTGGCAACTGGGAGAATTGATTTTTACTAACAATGTGCTATATGTGTTTATATGTGTACTTTAGACAGCCCTCTACTCTGCTACTATTGACTATTGACACTTCCATCAGAATTTAAGCAGAGTACGCTCTTGTGGAAGGGAAGGCGTGAGTGTGGAGGCAGATCCAGAGCTCGGCCACTATTTTCAATTTTAAATCAATACGAACCATTTAAATGAGTACAAAGGACAAAAAACACTTTGGGCTCACACGTAGTAATTATTGATTCATGTAGATGGGTGAGTACGTATCTTCAAAGTAGGGTGGAGTAGGATATTTAGTAGCCAATAAAATAGGTGGGTACAGTAAAGCAGGACCGGATATTAAGGCCATCAAAGGCAGCCCTCGCTGCCTGAATTTTCAAACATGTAAATGAAGCATTTTTAAATTTTCAAAAAACATGTAAATGGAACATTTTGACTTTTCAAAAACATGCAAATAAATTTTTTTTACACATTTCAAAAACACGGAAATAAAACATTTTTCACTTTTTTCAAAATATGTGAATAGAATATTTTGCAATTTTCAGAATCAATTAAATTGAACATTTGAAACATTTCTAAAACATGTAAAAACAACATTTTAGTTTAACAAAGAAAACCTGCAATAAAATCAAAATGGTGGTTTCTGTATGGAAACAAATTGCTGCCTAAAAGTAATTCCTTCGTCCGGCCCTGCCGTAAAGCTTGGAATAACTCGATGCATGGTCCAAAAGTCTAAAGGAATTTTCCTTTAATTTTGGTGTACTCACCAATGAGAGCGAGAATTATAGACATGTCAAAGTAAACTTACAATTAGTATTCAATAATGAGTACATTTAAAATCAGCACTGTGTCCAACTGCTATTTGTTTCTTCACACCGTTACCGTTACCGTTACCCGGTTACTGCTCTCATGTACCGTGAACCGATTTTACTTTGTACACGCTTTCAAGAAAGTTTAAAAAGTATAAATATTTTTTCCAGACTTTTCTTCTATACTCCTACCTGCCTCGCCTTTAACTTCTGTGTTACTACATACGAAGATAATGCCTTCGTTTTCGTTATTCGATTTTGAATTCACGTGTATAGCGTTGAAGGAATGTTAATTCAGCAGTAAGTCGTCCGTGGTTCTTGATTTCGATTTTACGACGCTACGACACATGAGGTGTGTATATTATGTACCATCATCTAGGCTTTGAAATATTTATGAACAGCTATAAAAATGTAGCAACTCTACATATATAGCCCTGTAGCCCTGGCTTGGTCTTGGACTGTAATTATATCGAATCAGCATCAGTTAGAACATGATAGGATAATTTTATGGTCAGCGTATGAGGAAACGAAAACGATCGCCCATCGTAAATTGCCAAGGGTTGATCTCTGCCTTCTGCCGAATGTGTATACTTTCTACTTATGTTTATGGTCATTATTGACCATGAACGATTTTTGGCCTCACCAACTATTATTTTCACTCTTTTATTTCCCCCCATCCATATGAATACGTGTTGTGTGTGTGTACGTGGGAACCTTCATAGGTAAAGCCAAACGTAATATTTTAGTACCCATTCTGAGGGTAGTTGTCTTGAATAAGCAAATAATTTACTACAAGTCAGTCCTCCTAAGTTATAGTAGTTTTTGTAACCGTAGCATTATTATGTAGTACTTGTAGGATATGCAAAAACCACAAACTTGAAATGACAACTGTAAATGATGTAAACCGGTTCCTTTTTGTAAATTGTATGAGAACATTCATAATTGAGAGATACGGGAAGTTGTTGACATTTTCATGGAATAATACTTACAGGGAATTAGGCGCTCCTTACATTTTTAAGTAATATGATTTAAGTAACGTAATTTATTTAAAACGTTCGACAAAAGGCTACTCACAGCCCACAAGTGCACAATAGTGCATTCTATCCGTCAAAGCTGAATTGTACTTTAATTTTAATATCTTTTTGGGGGTTTGGAATAAAATAAAAAAATAAAATAAATAAAATAAAAAAATAATCATTTTTGCTTTTACTATACAAGGGTCAACTATGGCTTCTATGATTCATTAATCAAGAATGTAAATATTTCGGATATATTTAGCACGCGGTTTCCCACTAGTCATAAAAAGTGCTCTGGTCCAAACTAAAAAAAGGTAAAGGTACACGGGTCTGACGATGAAAATGAAAATTTGGCCTAGGGGCAATATAATTTTCTCGTATGTATATTTTGCATAGAATGTGCCTAGGTATTATATGGAAGATAATGTTTGCAAAATAAAACAAACTTTACGTTTCAACACACACATACACACTGCTCCCGAAATATTTAAGAATTAAAAGAAGGATTCAGAATATCCCATCTAAATTGTTAAGCGGGGAAAAAAAATCTCTGGCAAACCAATTTTCTTCCTAAAAATCAGTACATTAGGTGAGCGAAAAATTCCTTCAAATCCAAATACACACAGCAAATTAGACGGTGTATATCCATGTGCTAAGTTACCGCTATTATATTATAGTCTGCTCTACTTACTTGCTTGGATTATACAAACATCAATTTCGACAAATCATGAGAGTTTATACAGAATCAGTGCTGGGTGCCGTGTTACTAGGACCAGGACCAGAACCAGAACCCACTGTACATACTAGAGGAAGAGTAAATACATGAGAGCACAGATGTGGAAGCCTCTGTCTGTAGTCTCTGTTGAAGGCTCCAACTCGCGAATTCAAGCGTAGCATATAGAGACAGGTAAGTAGCAGTGGCAGTAGTGGTGAGGTAAGGCTGCTGACGCTGACCCTGACTCAAAGTTTGTTTTGGTTTGGAGAATTTCATTTATTTTCCGTCGAGCTTTCATTGCTCGCTATTTTTTCTGACTAGTGTCAAGTTCCTGTCTATGTAATCAGGGAAGTATACGGATACGGAATTTCCCCATTAAGATCATCATAGCCTCTCCTGAGAAGTGTCTGAACGGGTGTATGTCGGTGTCGGTAGGTAGGTAGGTAGGTAGATGGGTGGATGTACCCACCTACGGACATATGGTGCAGACTCGTGTTGTGAGCGAGACACAGACGACGTACACTTGAAGTGGAGGGAAGTGTCTACAGCACACCAGCACCAGCACCAGCAGCACCCCGGATATTTAGCTTCATCTCTCCCTGTACCCTTCCCTCTGGCTTTGCCATTTCCATTGCAAAAAAAACTAAAAAATAAAGTACAAAGTTGGAGTTGGAAGGAGATGGAGCAGGAGTTGAGTTCTTCATGTAGTGCACCAGAAGGATAAACAAAAATATACTGTTTTCAATAAACAGCCTGTCTTCCAGTCATCGTATTTTTCCTCGGAGTTCAGCTCATGCAAAGCTAAGCAATGCGGAACGCTGCGAGCTCTGTCTGAGTGAGTGTATGAGATGGGAAATGGAGTAAAGTGAAACGGAGTCCCTACCCGCGCGTCCACCTTCCTCTTCTTCAACCAAAAGTAACCAGTAACCAGACCGAGACGTGACGAGACGAGAGAGGAAGGAAAAAAAGGCTCTGTGAGACAGATGATTCCAAAGCCTCTCTCTCTCTTTCTCTCTTTTTCTCTCTTTCCCCACTCCTTTTGTTTGACTTTTTCAGTTTCGTCATCAATTATGCATGATCCCTTTGGGAATATCATACACTCTCTCCCTACTCTTTGCCCTCTCGATCTAAAGCTGATTTTTATTTCAATGGATTATTCTGATGGATCTTTTGTCTTATTGAACGGCTACACAAGTGTGCACAAGTACAGAACAGAAGGACCTATATGCCTATATTGTTGCTCTCTAGGTTCCTACCTCAGTATCTGTCTCCAACATAACATAGCGTCCGTTTGGAAAAAAGCACACAAACTAAACAAAATTAGCCCTATTTTTCTTATTGCTCAAAGGCACAAGCTGCAAGTGTAGACGATGCACCCACACATAGAACCCTATGAAATATAAAGTATTTTTCTCACAAGATATCTGGACCTGGACCTGGAACTAGAACGTGGTACTGACTACTGACTGGGTTGTTGTGAAACTCTCTGAGTTATACGCAGTAATTATTAAATACATCAACAAAATTTTTAGAAAAAAGGTTGATAATTTCTTTCTTGAGTATGTGTGTGTGTGTGTGTGTGTGTCTGTCTATATCCTTATGTCTCTAGTGTAATCTGTGTATATTTGTGTCTTGTGTGGTAAAAAAAAAGAGCAGAGAGTTTCTTTTGTGGAAATAACATTGCTTCTTCTGCCTGGGGTCTGAATTTCTTACCCTTATGAATTATGAACAAAGTAGAAATCGATGATGGAAAACAAATAGAAGCCGAGTTTTTTTTTAGTTTGAGTTGTTAGTTGTTACAACTTATCTTGGAAATTTTCATAATATCCCTCCACTGCATTGCATTGCATTGTAGGTAGGTAGGGAAGTAGGTAGGGAGGTAGACACATGGCATTGCATTGTCTACCGTGTTCATGCTCGTAGTTGAGTTAGACAGATTTGAAAAAAAAATTGGTAGGTAGGTAGGTACATGGAATGTATGGAGCTAACTAAGGATAAGTAGGGAGGTATGTACATAAAAGATAAAGTGAAGTTGTAGTTTTTTGAGCTCTTTAGTTTGTTCCTGTGGAGCATGCCTAGTTCCCTTTTGAACGTGTATATGTATCTCCTGGTGTAATAGACGGAGTAGGAAATAAGACACAAGAAGACTGAAAAGGAAAAGGGAGACACAAAAAAAAATTGTGTTATAGAAAATAGAAAGTAGGAAGGAGTGAGATCAATATAATAGGTGAGTTCATTCTTATACCAATTATTATTTCCCTTAGTTTGTCTTTCTTATTTCATAGAGAAACCATACTTGAATTCGACAATGTACTGAACGACAGACCAGTACCGGCACCGACACCGGCACCGGCACCGGACAGACGTGAGTCCATAGCCTATATAGATTGTGCATTGTATGTAGTAGGAGGTTACTCATTTTTTGTTCATTCTCAATCCTCTCGATGATGGGGATATGCTTTTAGTGAGGGATATATACAGCAGATTGGAGTGGTGGTGCTGGTGCTGGAGCCTCATCGGAGTTGTTGGCAGTTGCCAGTCTGTCAGAGAGGAAGAAAGGGGGACGCAATATAAAATAATAATAATAGGAGTAATAATAATAAAGACGGGGGAGAAAGTGGATGGAAGCAGTTAGTTAGTTTTCAAGATGATTCTTGGGATAAGATGGAATAAATGAGGGACGAAGAAGGAGTCTTCGAGCCTTGTCTTTAGCTATGGATGAATGAGTGCTGAATCTACTTCGACTCTTCGAACCCAAGGCTTCCCTAAGCAAACACTTTAATATGGTTCATCCTCATCTTAAAGAGCTAAAACTACATTTTAGTTGAAATTATCCTATAGGAGGGAGCGGAGTGGTTGGATATATGTAGTGTGGAAATGCATGGGGAGAGAGGTAGGATGTAGAGAAAGGTGTAAATAGCCTCTCCGTCTCTGTCTGAGTACTATGTCTTCATCACACAATAATAGGAAATATATCTGACAGGTTTGTATAATTATATTCTAAATCCCCAATTGGAGGTTCAATATGAGCCTGTTTGCATATTTTTGAAATAGTTATATGTTGATACGATGGGAAAAGGGATATAGTATCTCCTTTTTTGTATTACTCGTGCTGGAACAAATAAAAAATGTCCTCTTTATATGTTTTTGAAAATGCTTTTGAAATGGCTTGAAATTTTTTAATTACGTGTTTTTGAAATGCCTCGAAATTTTTTAATCACGTGTTTTTGAAATGTCTCGAAATTTTTTAATCACATGTTTCTGAAATATGTGTCGAATTTTTTAATCATGTGATTTTGAAATGGCGCGAAATATTCTATCAGGTTTTTAAAAATGCACGAAATTCTTGAATTACATGGGTTTTGAAATGGCACAAAATTTTCTTATCACACAGGTTTGAAAAGGAGCGAAATGTTCCAATCACTAGTTTCTATAAAAATGCTCAAAATGTTTGAATTAAGTTTTTGAAATGGCGCTAAATGTTCAAATACCATATTTTTAAAAAAGGTGGGAAGAACTTAAATCACGTATTTAATTAAATCAGTGCGAAATTTTTTAATTCCATGATTTTGAAAATGTGCCAAGCGCCAAATGCTTGAATCACATATGGCTTTGAAATGGCGTAAAATGTTCTGAATCACACAGGTTTGAAAAGTAGCAAAATGTTCCAATAATATGTTTTTTTTTAGAATGAACGAAATGCTAAATGCTTGAATCACGTTTTAGAAATGGCAAAATGTTCTAATTACGTGTTTTTAAAAATGCTCGAAATGCTTGAATCACATGGTTTTGAAAAGGTCCAAAACATCCAAATAATAAAATTTTCTGCATTGTATTTTGTGAGAACTTATGTGCATACGCTTAAAACAGTGCACGAATTAGACTGCCCATATAATATTTATACCGCTCTAAAATGAAACTAATCGTAGGATGCCTTGTGCATTTATTAGTAAAATACTCCGAATGTCTCATTTTATCTCTTCTGAAACAATTTATAGATATGTACCAGTACCAGCTAGTGCAACACGTTGAGGTAAATAAAGTGCCTACTTGATACACCTCGTAGCCATATCACTAGCACTAGAATTTCCACACACTGTATGCATTTCTGAAGCCCTTGGCTTCGAATTTGCCTACAAACACACTAGATTGAAGTCTGCATATATTACTCCATTTCTCTCGCATAGTAATAATATGTAACTAGACTCAAACTCCAAACTATTCTATTCTAGAAAAAAAAATCAAATCTCGCTCGAGGCTTCAGGTAGGTGCAAAGAACACAAACCTTAAGACATCTGCCTCCTGCCTCTCCCTCTATAACTCTCTACCTCCTTGCTCGTCAAAGTAGCTTCTTCGAGTCCGTTTCTCAGTCAGCACGCCAGGAGCCATAAGTACAAGAGTACGTAATATATTATATAGAAGGAAGTCTGAGAGATTCTATTTTCAATACATAGCGTAATAATAATAATATGTTCTTGTAGTTGAAAATATAACCTGGAATAAGCTTACGGATATATGACATGGAGACTACAGAGACAATACACCTACTCGAATGACGTGCATAGTATTTAGTTACCTACTTAAGGCACCAGAGAGAGAGAGAGCGGGAGTATCGTAAAGATTGAGTGGAGTTGATGGAGGGAAGAGAACAATTTACTCGCATGAAAATATTCCCTTCATTTCCATTCTTTATAATAGTAGATCCAGCTTGTTTCATGAGCGACGAAGAAAAGGAAGACGATCGTCGACGAGGACGACGACGAGAAATGGGTGGGGGGAGGGGAAACCTGCTGCCGATCGGTGAAAGTTCATTGATTCTCTTTTCAGTTATATTATTCTATGCATTACATACATAGGATTTAAGGATTTCACTATTTTCCATTTCTTTTATTTTGCCACAACTCTCCACCGTACACTCAATTCATTGAATTGAATGGAATGGATGAGCCTTCACCACCATCTCTACCGTCACCGTCACCGTCACCGTCCATAATCGTAACCCGTAACCGTCCCGCAGTCCCCACACTAAAAACTATAATATCATTCATGCGAATATCGTATCGACTGGGACAAGTCTACTGCAACGTCAACGGTAACGGTGGTGAAGAAGAAGAAAAAGGAGGGAGAATCATGGTGAGAACATTGTACACAGGAAAGTTGTCGACTAATGACTTCATGTATATACTAAACTACTACATGTCCATCAGTGCCAGGGACCCAAAGGTGGGTCGTCGTCGTTGTCGTCGACGTCGACGGTCGGTCTACCTCTGTTTCTTCAATAAGGAGAAACTAAAACTTTTCCACACAGCTCATCACAATAGCTACTACACACGGCAGACGCGGTTTTTTGTTCAGGAAAATAAAATCATTTTTTGATGAGACCCACCGATCAACTTGAATACTTTGACGACAAGCTCTCAATTCTTTTCATTTAAAACTACACAAAAAACTTTCTCCAAGAAAACTTTCCACATCAATTTTAATGACCAATACTAATGCCAATGCGAATGCGTCATTATTATAATTTTCTATTATAACAGTCGTCCTGAGTTTTAGAACGGAGGGACATGTAATAGAACTGTGGGTGAAGAAGCAATAATACTACACTTACCTAGGTACCTAGGAACATATCAATAGTTTTCAAAGACAAATTAAAGTTGGCAAAGTCATATGGCTCTGAGGTCATATTCGTCAGTTCGCATACAAATTAAATCTAGCGTAACTGCCACTTACAATATTTTATCATTTCTGACCCAAGTAAGTGTGTCATTTAAAATATTGGACTCAAAATAAATGAATTTAGAACATTTTGGTGTAAAAAAAAGAACGAAAAATTGAAAATATTTATTAGTCAGATATAATAAATTTTTGTAGTTTTGTTTAAATATGTAGGTAATAATTTGATACAATTTGAAAGTTAATTTTGATTTGTCAGTATTGCTTCTTCCAATATACAAAAAATTCTCATACTTATAGAAAAATTAAAATTCCAACAAAAAGAAAATCTTCTATTTAAATACAAATCTATACATGTGTTTTGTGTGTAGAAAAGTTCAAAGTGCTAATTAGATGTTTCTTTATGATTTATAGTAGATAAATTTGTCGAGAGGGGAAGGAGGGGGGGGGGAAGGAGGAAGGGAACCACAAGAATGGAATTGAATTGAAATTAGAGGCGCTCAAAGAACAAAGGGGGACGAGAAATTGTTTCCGTTTTCAATTACATGTACTGCGTGTAGAAAGTTGAGTTGTAGAAAAGTAGGAAAGTAGAAAGTATAGGAGGAAAGTGGTAGTTGAACAAATACTTTAACTCCCACTCAAACTTTTGTCGTCTCTTTTTACTCTTTTTCGTCGAGAAAGGTTTTGTCTGTCTTCTCAATCCTCACAATATCTCTCCCTCCACAGAGTCCCCACATTAAATTCGTTTTCCGTCTCAGTAAATATTTCAGTTTTACTCTCTCGCTCTCTCTCTCTACCTTATATAACTACCATGTATAATGGTGAAATTAAACTTTTAAATAAATTATTCTTATTTCCAAAAAGCTTTGTGGATCCTTAAATCTGAAAGAGCATAAAAGGATCGGGGGGAGGACGTAAAATTAATCCTCTTTTTTTTCTTTCAAAACAAGAAGAATCTAGAATTTTCAGGTAGTCTTACGAGCAATCAATTCTCTCCATCAGTATCAGTATATTATGTTACGTTATAACTCACATTCGACAGTTTTACTGTCTGTCGTGCAGTGGTAGTCTATGGCCTATGACCTATGATTTTTTTTTATTGTAATCATGATTTACAATTCTAAAAATTTCAAATATTCAAAGTCTCCAAGTGCAGGCACTTTCCACTCCCTTTCTCTCTCTCTAGCTTTCTCTCTCCAAAGTAGAGAGTTGGGAGGATCAAGTGACTGAGGTGAGACTTGAAGTGGAAGCTTTATCTGTATAATCATGCTGTACATAGCTTCGGTATCGGCATCGGCATCGACATCGGCATGGGCCAGCAGGGTCAGGATCAGGATTTGGAGTTGAATTCAGGATGTGGATCTGGAGCTAGAGCTGGAGGATTCTGGACCAAACTTTGTGAGGATATCAATGTGAAAGATTACACTGAATTTAGACGAAGCCGCAGAGACTTGCTTTTATCTGCACTTAGAAATTTTGTCAGCTCTTAACGCTTTTATCTGTTCACACGACATCAGCTCTGATCTTTTTAGATATTTTTGCAATAAATATACAGTATATACCTCCTATGCTCGCAGAGGATGAGCCGGCCTCGATCATGTAACCTACTCCTATATATCCCTCCCTGTAGCCAATATAGCACAGTTCGGAGTATAGGAAACTGCGAACATAATTCAATTTTCAAATATTATATCGTATTGGGTGAACGAGAGACGAGAGACGAGAGAGAGAGAGAGAGCGAGCGAGAGACAGGAAGGGAGAAAAAGAGGAACGAGGATCGGAGTTAAACGTGACTTTACTCATAAATTTCAATCCATTTGCGATAGGCCACTTCAGGAGGAGATCTACCTGATGCCTTTCACAATACATGCCTAGAGTTAATATGGACTGTTCTCATGTCCACACAGTCCAGAGTCCACACAGCAGCAGCGTCTTGTCTCACTCACATTAAACCATAAACTTTTGAGACCCAACTTTAACTTTGTGTAGTATCCTGATAATAGAAGTAAACCTACCCACCTACTACTACTACTATCTCTAAAGTTGCCGTTATCCATCTGCGCAAATGCAGCGAAATGCAAATATAAATTCATATTCATCCCAAGTGAAATACCAAAGCACTAAATGTAAGTCACTTCCATTCAGGACTAAAAGTGTAAGCAGGATTTAATTGATTTTATGAATATTTATTACGAGTGTCACGATTTGTATTTTCCACACGCAGTTGTGCTGTGCTTTCCTACACATGTAGGAAGCCTGCCTGCTACCCATCTTTTTCCCTTCTGGTTCTAGTAGCTTTATAGCTATGGGCGCAAGCAAACATTATAAATGCCGGTTTTCCCTGTCCCTGTTCCTGTCTAGCAACAATTACTGTCTGGCTGTTTAAATCCATCCAAGAAGTTTTTAATTTATTTTCCGATTCCGATTATGCCAGGTTAAAGTTAGTTAGTAGGTTAAAAAATGTTTAAAATAAAAAGAAATTGGGAGCTGAAAGGAAAGTTATAAGGAAATAAAAAAGATACCACTATTCTTTAAACTGAAATTTAGTTAGAGAGAGAGAGAGAGAAAGACATTTTCTCTGCGGGTAGTCGCTCTTTGCTGGTTCGAGATAAAGGGGAAAGATAAGGGAGTAACGCATGCTGTGTGGAGCATGTAGTATGTGGTATAGTATAAGGTAAGGTATAGCATTAGCATGCTCCTTTAAATATTTTATAAAATTAATTAAAGGCCTTTATTTTACAAGACACGACGATGTACAGAGTAGAAAGTTTAAGTTTGATTTCCTTTCAAAGGAATTATTGCGGTTAGGAACGGGAAAGGGCTGACGGCTGGAGGCAGTGTTTATTATATAGCGCTCTACCTCTATGTACAGAGTTCACTCAGGCAGTGATATAATGAGAAAAGGTAGAATATATTATACCCTATGTACAATCTGGATTATGGATCTTTGCCCATTTCCCTTATTTTTTGTCCCTCTTTGGCTGTTGATGTTTTTGGGGCTGACTGTGAGATGAGAAATTGCTGTCAAATAACTCACAAGTAAAATACACAAACAGAAGCTAAGAGGCTGAAACTGAAAATACATGGAGCATTCCATAGGTTGCCCTCTGCATTAAGGAACGTATTATCTGCTATATAAACGACCTTACCTACCTTATAGCTTAGGTAAAAAAAAATTATTTATCTAAAATTCCATTCACAACTTTCTCAGTCTATTTTCTAAATTCTTCATGAATTTCCAAAATTAGTACCTCAATAAAGGTATTTGATGTCGTTGTTGATCTTCACTTCTCGATTCAACTCTTGAGAATCTCAATATATCTATACATTTCCCAATCTCTAAAAGAATCTATAGCTTTTAAACTAGAACTAAAAGACAAGCTTCAAATGACTCATGGACGTCACCCATGTGTCAATACTATAGCTTTTATGTACGAACAAAAATATGCAAAAAGGATTAAATTCGATTATGCTTAGCATTAATATTAAATATTGCACTTGCTTTTATGTGCGTAATTCCAAGAATTACCTCAAACAACTCATGCCTAGTTATTTTTTTATTTGAACAATATTTGTAAATAATTGATGTTTGAATTCAATTTCATAAATATGATCTCCACTATAGGTTTAACTTGAACACTTTAAAATAGGATTTATTGCAATTTTTAAACTTATTCCTATCATCCTATCAGCAGTACTTTTTATTTGAGTGAGGGATTTATTGTAGTACAATGTATTGGCTTTTTAAAACATTTTCCACACTCTTGTAAATATTGTAAAAATTTGCAAATTTATTTATAAAAGGCATATTTACTGGTCCATTAAAAGCTGCAACGGATTTTATTTTTCAATGTTAGATTTTAAGTATAAATTTTCCTGGTTGTATTACTTATCCTTACCTACTCATTTCATAATAGTTATATCGTCGGTGGAGAACCAAAATGCCCTATATCCAGCTTTAGCTAAAAACAATATCCACTATGTACAAAAATACTGAAATACGTCTTGTAAGCATTTAAATAGAACATTATGCAATTTTCAAAAACTTGTAAATAGAATATTATATACTTTATAAAAACATGCAAATCGAACACTTTGCACTCTTCAAAAACATGTAAATACAACATTTTACATTGCTTTAAAAAATGTAAATAGAACATTTTACGCTTTTCAAAAAATCCTAATTATTAACATTTTACGCATGTTTCTCATTTTTTTTATGACATAGCTCATTTTGGTTCTGCTTAAATTGGATATGGGTCATTTTGGTTCTTCATAGACGATATTTGTAAATGGATTTAAAGAATCTTAATTGAATTAAGACCTATGTAGAGCCACGTCAAACAAATTTTGTTACCTCCGTAGTAACGTGATATTTGGGTTAATCCCATGCGCTTTTTATTTTTTCGTTTTTCATTTTCAATTTTTTTCCCAAGCTGTGCGAGCTGCTACACTGCAGATAAGTTGGTGTAATGAAGGTATCGGCTTAGGCAACGGTAACTGTTTGCCTTTTGAAAATCCTTTTGCAAATTTTAAAATTGAATAAAAAATTTGCTAGAGCCCGCATTGCTGCTCTACCTTTCCCATTGTTTATTTTACTTGATGAATTACTAACTACGGAATGGATTTGTGTACAAAGTACAAGCCCAGAAACTAGGAAAAGGAACAGCCATGTGCGAATAAGGATTAGGAATTAGGGGTGAATGTTATAGAACTTACAAGTTAAGTTTCCTGGTAGCTTTTCATTACATCAGAATTGAGATATAAATGGGAGCAGTGTAGAAACTTCTATGCTATATTCTATCATCATAAGTCCATGTTTTCTACCTTTTACCTGCTACTACGAATATGGAAATTACAGAGACATCTAAACACCTTTGTAACTTTGTATATCAGTAATGAATATACCTACTATGCCTACAAACTCCCTACTATACTGGTATTTTCCTGTCACTTTAGTCTGAATTTGTATTTTGACTTGTGTTCCAATACAAGATTATAATATGATACATACTAGGAAATGAGATGGATGGAATATCTTTGAGACACGAACGAGGCTGTAAATTAATTAGGTTAATAAATTACATAAGCTTTACTCCCCGTATTAAAAGCATGGTGTGGAATAGAACATGGCAGAATATATACTGGACTGGAAAATCAACTCAAAAGTTTATTGGGGCCATCATCGCTTAGGTACATATTATTATGATCTTGCGCTTTCCTTTCTTTTAACAAACTAAAATTTATTTTGCTGAATAATTTTTTTCAAGATGTAGTAATTTTGGTTTAGATTTTATAATTTTTCTTCTCGCTATTTACTATTTTAACGAAGCTCAAAAATAATCGCATCTAAATCCCCGCGCAATTATAATTAATTGCCCAGGATGTAATAGATAGCTTATAGCTTCCATAATTTACTTAAATACGCGGTATAATTACTACCCACGCTTTATAATGTTACAATACCTATACATATAATTTTGTAATTGAACCAAAATTCGGACAATTGGCGGATATCGTGAACAGACACAAAATTATTGATCCATTTATAAGCTTATATATTTTTACTAATTTCACTTGGCCACTGACCAGTCTAAAAGTCAAATAAGAAAGAAAAATTAATTAATTATATAGGGCGTAGTAGACTGTACACTAAATTGTTTTTCGCTTTATAATTAGTAGCAAAGCATAATTCCGTATAATTAATTATTTAACTCACTCCTACCTAAGCCTTCTCAACCGGTTAATTAGCTACTCTTTACTATAATGATTAATAAAACTTTCACCTTGAATATTTTTTTTCATACATATGAAGTTATGTGATGTAATTTAAAGATTGTGTGGCAATTCGTCGGTATGCAATTCGCCGGGTAGTTTTTTTAAAATTAGGCAATTCGTCGGGTAGTTTTTTTTGAAATTAGGCAATTTGTCGGGTGATTTTTTTTTAAATTAGGCAATTCGTCGGGTGGGTTTTATGGAAAATTAGGCAATTCGTCGGGTAGTTGTTTTGAAAAATATGACAACTCGTAATAATAAACCAAACAGGTAACGAATTACAGTTGTCCTTGCGTCGTTGAGTTATTTATATCTACTATACCCTAGACTTAAGAGTAGAATACATGTTCTGTATCTATGTGGACCTAGAGTCTTTGAGTTCAATCAAATAATAATAATACACTATACTTACTATCTTCAAAGCTTAATATTTGCTTCTTCAGTTGTATTCCATCAGTACTCAGTGGTGGTAGCTGTAGTACTTTTAAAATATTAAACAATAATGGATTCCTCAATCGAAATTAGTGACTTTGAATTCGAAAAAGAAGGCTACACTGAGAGCATCAGTAACGCGGGTAGTGAAATAGAAGTTTTAAGTGAAAGTTAGTACGACTTGAGAACAAGATCAAAACCAAAAAGACAAACCAAACATTTAAGTATCCATGAACTTGCTACCCAAGAGTGCACCTAATTGCTCCATTTGCACTGTATTTGTTGTGTATTTTATATTTTTAATTTAATGTTGATAATTTGACAAGAAACATAAATGTTCCGCTAGTGGAGGACAGGGAATCATCTCCTCGGTGTCCTCTGGGTAACGCTAACGATTCCGACTAATTGCCTAATTTTCCATAAAACCCATCCGACGAATTGCCTAATTTAAAAAAAAAACTACCCGACGAATTGCCTAATTTAAAAAAAAACTACCCGACGAATTGCCTAATTTCAAAAAAAAACTACCCAACGAATTGCCTTCCCGACGAATTGACGAGGCATAAATCACTACCCGACGAATTGCATACCGACGAATTGCACGGGAACCAATTTAAAAGTAGGAGATTGGATATTGTATAGAATAAGGCATAGGACGTGAGCTATGCTGCCTCCTCGTCCGCCTCACGGCAACACCCCATGGAATTAAAAAGAGCCAGTCTCACAGATTGTGTTATGATGTGGTAATAAATGATTTTGAAGACAAAATGACGGGCTATATTTCTATTTGCCTTAAAAATTATCGTGGAGGCTACATTGTGCCGCTCCTCCTGGTCTGGCATGGCCTGGCTGTGTTATTTGTTTATTTTACAATTTACTTCAAGCTTCAGCTCTCCCATCATGTATTTCATTTTCCAGTAAATTCTGAATATTTACAAAGTCAAACGTTGACCCAGATTTTTATATAGAAAGTAAACCTTGAGAAGCAGCATTGAGAAATTATTTTACACGTTTCAGATATTAAAAATTCTGACTAGAGCGGAATGTTATATCGGTTCGGTACATACTAAACTTCTCTGTACAGACGACAGACATCAGCACAGAATTAATTGCGCACTTTATCCTGAGCTCCGTGAATTGTGTGCTTGGGCAGGTATTGAAAAGCATTGCTGTTATAGGTGCGCTGTACTTTTACTCAAGACACCGAGGCATTGACTTCACAGAGGGCAGATATTATTGAGGAAACGGAGCGGATCCGAAGCTCAAATTTCATAGAAGTAGATTTCGTTTATGACCTAAATGTTAGTTATGATATAATATATTTGCGATGTAAGAAATGTTCGTTCATAAATAAAATCAAAACCGTAGAAACAAGAGATAATGTTTTAGTGATTAATATCTTTGAGGAAGATTGTTTTAATACTTTTATAACCTCGATCAATCACTTCGATATCAAATATTATACAACTTTATATTACATAATATATTCACGGACTGAGACGAGTGAGGAAAAGAAACATGAAGTGTGAGAAGGGGTAGGTAAGTAGTTATATTGCGTGGAATTACCGGTGAGATAGGAAGTATCTAATGTCCCACGGCACTGTCCGATGGTATCCCGAGACCTCAGAGTCTTCGGCAAAAAGCAATAATCCCGGTTCCTTCCTTCAATTCGTAAATCTTAACCTCAATCTCTAACTTCTGACCGTATGTAACAGGTCAGTTTAACTATCACGACTTTAGAAAAGGGAAAAGCTAAACTTCGTATTTCAGATAACTAATGACTTTTAATGAAAAATAAAGAGAATCACTTTTCCAGAGAGGAAGATCAGTTGTTGTTAAATATTATATTCCGCTGTGAAAACTGCTAAATCTGTAGTCAGAGCTCAAAAGTGTGAGAGATAGGAAAAGAACGATTCTTCTATAGCTCGAGTAAAATCAAGATTCCAGTGTGTACTTGAAAAGCTAGAATCAGAATGAATGACTTATCACAGCTACAGCTTCGATTTCAACTTCTTTCCTTTCTTCTAGCTACCTAGGTATGTATCCCATCGCTATAAGCGATGGCATTTAGATGTTTCACTGTCTAAGTATGTATCTAAAGGATTCCCATTGTTCCAAGCAATGGTCAATTGGAAAACTTCCACTGTCTGAACTACCTGTGTGCTACATTTTCTCGCTCGCCTAACTAAATACCATAGCCCCTTGTGCTATGGGATTGGCGGGATTCTATTCATGGAGTTATTGTAATAGAAAAGGATAGAGGTGTAGTTCCGTCTCTACAAATCCCTCCACACGATATCAGCCGAGACCCATCGGCGGTCTAGGTTAGCGTGCGGAAAGTGTGCGAGAATGCGGGCTAGTTACATTAGGTATTTTCATTCAAAAAGCTATCCGTTTCCAGGATGTACATACTGAGTGGCTAGCAAACGTCTCGTCTACCGTGTACAGAGTTTAGTGTACTTAAATCTAGGTTTGACAGACATTCATTCAAATTAAGGTATTTATCCTCAAAGGATTTCCATTGTTCCAATAGATCAATTTTGCATCTGGAGATTATTCCAATTCCAGTCTCATTGGTGACATTACGTTTTATAAATACTACATTCGGAATGGAGTTAGGTAAGTATCAATAAAAATGTGGTATGGTGGGTATATGTTGAGACATATATCTATATAGGTACTTAGTGTAGTCTCGAAAAATCAATTGGTGATTATTGTATCACCTGAAAGAAAATAATTGGAGGTTTTACCTCCACACTAATTTTGGACGTGATGAGTCAAACAATTTAAATTTGATTACTTGATCAAAATTACTGGAGGTTTTACCTCCACACTAATTTTTGACTATAAGTATCGGAAATCAACAAAATACAGAATTAAATTACTCAAATTATCTACAGGTTGTGCAACAGTTTTTAGTGTTTTGAAAATTTTTAGTATTGTTTTTGGTGTCCGGAAAATAAATATTTATAATGGGACTTTTCATAAAAGTTTCTGTTAAGAAAGTGAAAAAATGTTGTTATTTGATAAACTATACAATGGATGGTCCAGGCCAACTAAAAAAAAATTTCTGATGCTTAAAGTTTCTGAGAAATCCTTCATGTGGGAAAAAAAAATTCATCTGTGTCTTCAGATAAAACATTATATCGGAGGTTTTATACATTAAAATTTTCTCGGGATCTTAATTGAGACTCGAAATGGAGGATAAATCAAAAGCGTGGACAGAAACTATTATCTCAACATATGTACATAGTTTTGGGAAGATAAATATAGTTAGATGTTTATAGGCATAGTATCAACAAACTAGCAATGGATATCAACAGTTCAATTATGAATACATATCGAATCAATCACATATATATACCTTTTTACATAAAATTTCAGGATATCACCAGCTCAAATATTCATAAGAACTTAAACTAGCGATGGATATCAATAGCTCAAATATTAATACATATTCAATGAAAATAGTAATAAATATAAACAACTCAAATATTAACAACTATATATAAAAAAATATAAATTAAACTAACGATGGATATCAACAGTAGAAATATCAACAACCTATACATGTGTAACGTTCCGCGATGCATTATTGAAATATGAAGGATTCTTCTTCAGAGTCCTCGGTGGTGGGAGGGTCTTGGTGGGCTAGGTATGTGGAGTTTCGAGTGTCGATGTAACTGCAGTCGCCATCGCTGGTGTCGGAGCTGGGAGGGGTTCGTGTGACTCTGTCGCGAGGGAGTTGGTTGGTAAAGTTTCTGGAGGATTGAGCTTGATGTCTTGGTTCGTCAGGACCTGGGCGATAGCGTGGATCGAAGATCATCTGTTCAGCACGCCACCGTGCCAAGCGCATCTCGTGGTGGGTTTCACGACGTTGACGAAGCTGTTCCAGAAGGGTATTTGCAGATCTCTCTCGGGTAGGAATCTGGGGAATCTGTTTCGGTGAAGGGCTCCGGTATTGGCGATTCCTTCGCTCTTCCATCACATCTCGCAGTTGGGTGGTGGATAAGCTACCACGACGGTAATCGAAATTGTGGTGGGTGTAAGGGGTTTGGAGGGTACAGGGAGTATCGTCACGGGAACGTTTACGGGAAGTTTTATTAAAAGTTTCAGGAGTGAGGATAGGAGGGATGGTGGTAGTATTTGGAGTAGACTCCATCTCAGAATTCGAAAGTGGTGTCTCCGGTCTACTCTCCTCCTCAGTGTCAATCCCCTTCTCAGGTGTTGGTATAGTCTGACCGTGGCAACGGCGAAGGTCAAAAATCAAGTTATCTCGCTGCTGCTGGGTCTGGAGGATCTCCAAATTATCCTCGCGAATTGCTTTTTCTTCCAAGAGTGGTGGCATATCGCTCTCAGAATCATCCTCCAGTAATAATGCTGCTGGAGTCCAGTTCTCTTTGTCGTGGACAACTGTATGAGGCGGAAATCCCTTGATCCACTTTCCCAGGCGTTGCTGTATTCCCAGTATCTCGTCTTCCGACGCTGGAGCAAACCCGCGGACGTTTAGCGTAGGATCCGACCTCCTCTCATTCGTTGATGGTTCTGGCTGTGGAGTAGTTGTCTCGTCAAAATGGGTATAAGCTGTTTCGAAAGGGTCCTCCGAATCCTCTGATTGGATCATGTTGACATCAGGGGCCGGGGGATCTTCGTCGTCATTATTATTGTCATCGTCGTCATCGGTGGTAATACTTTCAGGATCCATCTCGTCATGTTCCTCATCTTCCTCCTCTTCGGCTTGTTCAGCCTCCATGGGGGAATGGTATAACTCGTCAATGTAGTAATCTGATGGATCGTAAGGTTGATAATCATCTGGCTCGAGGAGATTTATGGGTTCGTCATCCTCGCTGTCTGTGTCCACTTGGATCGGTAGATGTGGTGAAACTTCTATTGCCGGTGGAAGAGTTGGTTCCTCAGGAATATCTCTGGCATGATCTCCGTCCATAATGGTAAGTCTAATCATAGTAAAGGAACAAAAACACCCTTTTCCAAGTTACTTTACTTGTACCATACCAATGCGGTGGTAGGTCTCATGAATGTGGTATCTAAAATTAACTCCTAAAATTAAGTGTATTTTATTTCCCAGGTCTTATAGGGCCTGGTATATGATCCCATGGATGTCGTTTCATGGAAATGCAAGTGCATACTTAATCTATGGAATTTATTATTAGTAGGTGCTCCATTCCTCCTGTGAGGTGGAGTCGTAAATTCTATAAATTCTATGTGTTCGATCCTTAATTGTGCAGGTGAAAATGATAGTTTCAAAGCATGCAAAAACTGAGTTTGTGTTTTTCATTCATATAAAGTGTTTAATCTTAAATAAGTAGTTTGAAGAAATCCCAAGAGAATAAATTGGTATAATTATTACGAATGAAAATACAAGTAAGTTGATGGTGCTTCAGAAATCACTGATTCAATTGTGCACAAATTAAGGATATCAAAAACTTAAAATTTACGTAGTGTCCTAAGATTACAAAATATAGGGTGAAATAAATAAAAATTTTCCTTGCAGATAGTACTGAAGGAATAGAATATCCAAAATACATCCATCCCCTTTATCAACTCAAAAATAGTAAAAGAATTAAATTGGTTAATAGCCGTGGCCATGGAAATCTTGGAAGTGGGGACAGGCATAGGTAGGGTGGTGTCCGCCGCAGAAGAAACATCGCTGAGCTAATTCCATGATTCGGGCAAATTTTGCGTAACTAATTCGGCGGTGAGGGCATCGTTGCCAGTAGTGTCGAATATTTCCCTGTTGGTGTCTACGTCGGCAGAGAACACAGTCCCAAGGGGTTCCAACAAAATGATTCTCGACTTCAGGTAAAGGAGGAAATGGTTGGACTTGAGGAATGGGGATGTGGACTATCTGTGGTTGCTGTAGAGGTGCGCCGAAAAGTGGAATGAGCTGAGGAAGTCCTGGGGCTTGGTAATAAAATCCATTCGGAACAGCTGCTGGTTGTTGAGCAATCTGAGGTTGCTGTTGCTGTGGAGCTGGTGGATCTGGAGCATTTCTAGCTTGGTGGCGCGGTGGCGCATCTGATCGGGATTTTGAAGGAGCTCGGTATCCATCGTGCTTGGAGGAGTCTCGGGATCTGGAAGATCTGCGGGGAGGAGTTGGAGATCGGGACCGACGATGTTGTGGTGGCGCCTGAGCTCTCCATGGACGGCCTTTTGGCCATGAGTATCCCCGAATATCATCTATTGATTGATTCTTCGAACGATCATCCGGTTGTCGATTCTTCGAAAAATTGGAGCTTGGTGGTTGAGCTCTGGGTCTCCATTGCTGGGGAATCTGTCTCGGTCCGAAACGGGGCGGCTGGCGAAATGATGCCTGTGGGGCTGGTGGAGTGTTTCGCGGTGGGGCCGGAGCCCGTGGTCGGTTGTTGTATCTGTCACGACGGTCCAATGGTCTCGGTAAATTTTGCATCTGCTGTGGTGATGGTCTCGGGGCCGAACTTTGTTGAGATGGTGGAGTGGCTTCAATAGGGGCTCGAGGTTTGGGTGTGTAAATGGCATACCGAGGAGCTGTAGTGCCTAAGTCCGGGAGTAGATCAACAGTAGGAGCATTGGCGTCTGGTGCTAGTGGTGTCGGTGATGGTGCTCTTGGAATTGGAGCTGGAACTTGTTCCGTCTGAGTTGGAGCCGGAGCTGGAGTAACTGTGTCCAGGGGCTGAGCTGAATTCGGACTAACTTCTACCGTGGGAGGAGCTCTAGTGGGTCCTCTTCCTCTCATTACAAACCTCGGGAGGCCGACAGCGATGCGTGGTGGAGCTGGGCCCATTAATAAGTTTCCCGTAGGTCTATTAGGTGGGCTAAATACGCCGTTAATCCGTGGTGGTGTCGAGGATGGAGTGCTGGAATTCAATCTCCAGCGCTGTAGCTGTTGCTCAATCTCGGCAGATCTTCGATTTGCCTCATCCTGTTGCTGTTGAAGCTGCCGGATTTCGTCTGGTATGGGCTCCAATTGTTGTGAAGTCCCTGGCTGAGGTTCTGGAATTTTCGGAGGAGATCCGCTCTTCTGCTTCTTCCGGACGTTTTCGGGTTTGAAATCTGCAGTGCTCGTGGAGCGTTTCATATTTTGAGCAGGGAGTCCATTCAATGGTTCGAAAGTCTCGTGGTCGTATGGAACTGGATCTTCAATATCAATGTTATCGAAAGGCTCATCTTCAGAGTCATTATCCAGTGCGACTGCTTGATTTATAATGGGAGATTTTGGAGGGTTTCTAGCCGGAGTAGGAATTTGTTGGATGAATTGTTGGCGACGTGGGGAAGCTGGTGGAGTATTCTGCATAATTGGGCGTGGATCTACAGGCTGAGGAACCATATGAGTAAAAGTTCCGTCGGGTTGTCTTGCCTGGATGTCATTTGGATGTGGAGTACTATCGCTGGTCATTCTCATGACATAACGGTGTGCTTCGGGTTGTCCAGGGATCCTGTTTCGCAATTGATGTAGCATAACTCTACGGGACCGGTCTTGATTGTAGACATATTTGTGATCCCAATCTTCATCGTCTGATTCAATTCCGGCGTTAGCAAATTCGTTCTCTGGATCTAGTTGTCCCTCAGGAATGCGTGGTGGTCCGTGAGGTAATTTATTAGGATTCGGGTTGGGTGAAGGATTGGCCATTTTTCAAGTATGTCTATTCTTTACCCGAAAAATAAAAGAAAGAAAATTTCCATCACTACTTAAGCAAGTGATGGGATCGGTAGTGCTTTTTCCCAGAGTGAAAAGTATTGAAAATAGAATTCGTGGCGAGTTTCTTAAAATTTATACATGCATAATTCTACCACATGCAAAATCAATCTGACTCCTCAGATGAAGAGTCTGAGGTATCTGTAGAAGAAATATTGGAAACTGGTCTCTGGTATTGGCATGCCATCATCTGCCCTATGCTACCCATGGCTTTGACCAACTCGGCCATGGCATCAGTAGGTTTTACGTGACATCTTTTTAATTTAACTACTTTCTTTTTCTTTCGATTTTTGTGTACCGAACCTCCCTCTTTACGTTTCCTAGTTTTTGGAACCTCAACATCGGATGGATCCCAAGGTATGACTGTCTTTTTAGGTCTGGTTGACCTTCGTAGTTCGGCAGGTTGAGTTATTGACTCTGACTTTTTATTTTTCAAAATGACCTTAGGACTATTATTTCCCTTTGCAGGTGTGAACGTGACGGAATTATTTTCAATGACCGCTGTATGCTCTATGGTTGGGAGAGTGGGAGTTTCGGTTTCATTTTCTTCCAAGAATTCGAGATCGCTCTCAGCTGGATCAATTTGTTGAGTTTCAGTGATTGATTCTTTTGGTGCTGTGTCGATTTCGATTTCTTCGAGTACTTGTGTTTCATCGTTCATATTGACCATCTTAATAATCTTTTTATTAAACAATTCGGTGATAATTAATTTGGTTTGTACTTTGGGCTGAAGGGCGGAATTATCATTCCGCTCTCCATTCCAACTTTTTGGTGCTACAGGAATTTCTATTGGGTTGTCTCGCTTATTATGGGATACATCACCTAATTCGGAGCATCCTTTTCTATTATTTATGTGACAACTATAGATTGAGTGATTCGAAGTATCAACAGAGTCCGCTCTATAAGTAGGAGCTTCTGTGGGTTGTGCTACATTTGAAATCTGAGACATAGGAATGTCTTTACTTGGGTTTCTAAAAGAATTAAAATAAGTTTTAGTTTTATCATAGTCAAAATCTGAATAACGTTTCCCAGTAGTAATATCAATCCCCTGAATCAGATTCCAATCGTCTTTTTCAATAAAAGAACCCTGAGAACCCAAATGGTTCATGTTATGACTATTACAACGAGATTCTCTAGCAAAAGGGTCATCAGCAATAGTAGTAGTCATCCGTGCAGGATACCTATCCAGGGTCTCTACATCAAAATGCCTTCTAGCAGTCGGAGAATTATCCGAATTTACCTTATTTGACATAACGGTAGTATTGGGTTCCGCCGGCGTGGGAAGTTGTTCCGCGACCGACGGTATAATTGGTGGTGGTAAATCTATAGTTATATCTACATCAGTGTCTTCGAAGTTAACAATTTGAGTTTGAGTAGTTCCCAGAGGTGTTTCTAACTCTGGTACATGAGTAGGTGCATGAGTAGCGTAGTTATTTGTAATTCTTTTATAAAGGTTAGAATTACGAGTAGTTGGATTTCTTTGAATTACCCTATTTCTTAATTTTAATTCATTGTTGGGATCAAATAAATATTCCTCGTTAAAGATTCCGCGGGGGACTACATTGATTTGTGCCGCCGTATCCCCATCGAAATCTTTAAGTTCTGGATCTGCCCAAGGTTCGATCTGAAAAATTGTGTCGTCAGGAGTGTAAACATGATTATTCAACCACGTCTGATCACCTATAGCAGGTTCAGTATAACTACTTACTAAAGGAATTTCGTCTTGTAGGTAAGGTTTTAGGTTGTGACCGTGCACAATCTCAAGGACAGTTTCGTCGATGTATTTTTGTAAGTCAGTGTCTTTATCACATAATAAATACATATGCTGATTCGTGGCTGTACTATATACCTTATATGGGCCTGTGTATTTAACTGTGAATTTTGCTGCTGTACCTGGTGCCTTATAATAGTTTTTCTTCAATACTAAATCGCCTTCATTATATAGAACTGTTGGGTGAGTCTTATCAAAAGCCATTTTCCTTTTGAGTTGATTATGACAGGAGTTTTCATGCGCAAGCAGTCGTGCCTTATGAAGTTCATGAACTCTAACCTGTTGCATTTCTGGGTCATTTGAATCATAATCGTCGTCGAGGGGTTTCCCTGTTACATAACAAAAATGAAGACTTCTACCAAACATTAAGAAATATGGACTATAGCCAGTGCTAACATGTTTCACAGCGTTATACTCGTTCTCTATATGCGGTAACATTATATCCCATTCAACATTATTATTTTCATATTTAAGCTTTTTCATAATGCTGCCAAATGTTGAATTAACCCTTTCTACATAGGCGTTGCTGCTAGGATGATGTGGTGAACTATGGATGGAGATAACATTATGACGAGTGCACATCTCGTTGAACTTATGACCTGTGAAAGCTGGACCATTATCGGATACAATACTCCTTATTTTATGTTTAGCTATTAATGGTTCTAATACCTTGACGGTTTCAGCCACTGTTGTGCCTGTAGTTGGGATGAGATGCAGGAAACGTGTGCATTGGTCTATCACGGCCAAGATGTATGTGTTCTTACTAGAAGTAGTACTAAGGGGACCCAGGTAGTCCACGGAAACTTTAGCATAAGGAGTAGTTGGAGTAATCATAGCATGCATAGGACCTGATTTCTTGACTCGTGGTACATTAAACCGTTGACAAGTGTCACATGCACGACATGCCTTGGTGACATTATCCCACATCTGTAAGAACCAGTATTTATCTACCATAGAGTAGTAGATCTTACGGAAACCGAAATGTGATTTACTGTGCAGTTCACGTGCTATGCGTTTTCCTTCAGTGACTGGCAATACATTTACCCATAATGGTCCCAGTGGCTCATAGTTAACGTGCTGTAAGATACCGTCAGTGTTGATGCGGAAGTCATTACGGTACTTATTTTTACCTCTACAGTTGTTTTCCTCATCTACCTGCAGTGACTTGATTATCTCAGCTAAATCTTTATCTCTAGCCTGCATGTCCTTCAAGTTAACTACCGACTTGTCCGTATCGTTGCAATGTACTATGTACTCTTCGTCCTCAGGTTCCCTAGGATGTTCAGTCTCCGCTGTCATGCCTCTAAGAATGGCTACAGGGAGATTATCCGCTCGAGGAGGGCGACTAAGGCAGTCGGCCATCTCATTTTGTTTACCCGGTACGTACATAATCCGAAGGCGGTATGAACTCAATTTGAGACTCCATCGCACTAATTTGCCAGTTACCTGAGGAGTACGTAGAATGTTGACCAGTGCTTGGTGATCAGTGTAGACTAGAACTTCCCTCCCAAAAAGTAAATTATGGAATTTCTGGAAGGCATGAACAATAGCATAACACTCTTTCTCCGTGACTGTCCATTTACTCTCAGTTGGTGATAAAGTATGAGAATCGAAACCCAGGGGTTGTCGATCTTTATGAGTACCATTCGTGATGACTTGGATAAGAGCAGCAGCGACTTCGTAGTCGCTTGCATCGGCCCATAATTCCAAAATGGCAGTAGGATCCGGGAACGCTAATGCTGGAGCGGTACATATGGCTACCTTCATCTCCTGCACCGCTCTCTGGCATGCAGCATTGAAGATGAAAACCGCGTCTTTCTTCAGTAGGTTGTATAATGGTCGAGCAAATTTCGAATACCCAAAAATCAATCTCCTAAAGAATCCGCTTAATCCTAGCCATCGACGTACGTCGGTGGTGTCCTGGGGATCGGGAAAATTCATGAGTACGTTTGTGCGATCGGGATCTATTTCTATCCCCTGTCGGCTGACCTTATGTCCTAAGAAAACTATTTTAGGGTGGCCTATATAACATTTCCTGGGTAATAATCTAATATTAGCTTGGATGCAGAGCCATAAGATTTTCTCCAAACGTTCCAACAATTCAGTGAAATTTTTGCCTCCGAAACAGTTATCTTCGGAGTAATTATTCAGAAATGAATTTTTATATGGAGACCATATAACATCTAGAGTATTTTGCAAAATTGCACTCGAATTGACGAAACCGAAGGGAGTACGAGTGGGACGAAACTGACCGTCGGAAGTCATAAAGGCAAGTATGTCTCTACTGTTATCGTCTAGCTCTATCTGTTGGTAAGGTTCTCGGAGTCCTAAATTACAAAAATACTCGGAGTTTGAAAGGGATTGGAAAGCGGTGTGGAGAGGTGGGACAGGCATAGGTTCAGGTTTGACCTTAAGATTAATCTTTCTGTAATCAACTGTAGGTTTCCAGGTGTCACCGGAAGAGAGCATTTGCACCTGGGATATGTATTGGCTATGCGAGTTCTGAAGTAAGCCTAATTCTTTCTGCCTATTTGTGTAAGTACGAGTGATCTCCTGTAATTCAACACTCACTGATCTGTGACTCACAACCTGAGCTGATTTATCGAGTAACTCCACTGTGGCTTGTAATGTCTTACCAGTCCTAGGATCACGCATCGGCTCCAGAAAGTCATTCTCGGTCCAACCAAAAGCTTTGTAATATTTGCTTAATAAATCCCTAACCTTAATCTTTTGAGGTCCAGTTAGGCCTTTAAAAACTTTGAATTTAGAAAATTCGTCATCGGTTAATGGTTGACTACCTTCTACACTTTCTGGTACCGGTGCAGTGTCAACTGCGTCAGTATATTCTTGGTCATTTACATGTATATTAGGGGAATTGTCTTGAACTATCCTAGTAGCACGGAGATGCTCCGTTGGCATTGTTTCATAGCTGGAAAGGGTTGGTTGTGGTGGTAAAATTAAATCTCCAGATTGTTGGGAATTGGCTACATGCAAAACGCCTTTTCCTTTAGTGACTTTGACAGTGTCCTGTAATACCATAATCCCTAACTTCTCAAATAAATTATAATTTGGATGTATAGCGATTTGACCTGAATACTCGGGGTCCTCTGTATAAAAGGGAACCTCCGTTGCCGTGTCATCCTTAATGAGGGAGGGCCGAACGGTAAACAGTCGCAATTTAAATTGTTTGTAATATTGGACAGCTCGGCTTGATGCTTCGCTAGATTGCACCGACCGAACCTCCTCCAGTAAGGATGAAGTTGTACTGTGGACTCGTCTGATAGTGGTAGTACCTATAGACTCAATGTCGTCGATTGTGACCTCAATTGGACCGAAGTCATTATTACCTTCAACCTGCATATCGTCGTCGTCCTGTATCCCATCCAATACCTTATTCAAATTATCTCTACGAAGAGGATTACATGCAGTGATCATATCTTGTTGAAGTGCTTTGTGTTTACGTAAGTATGCAGATTGGGTTTTCATGCGCCTGAGTGTACCTTTACTAGGAAAAGCTTTTAATCTACACAATTTTTCAGCGTCTGATCTCATGGATTTATGAGTCCTTTCCTGAGCTGGTCTAAAAATAATTGTGCCTAAGCCACATTCAATGTTTACGTTATATGTCTTAAGCATATCACATCCAAAAACGATCGGATCTTGAGCTTTCTCGACCACGAAAAATCCCCACTGGATCCATTCCTTATACTCCTCTACAAAAAATTGTAAGTAAATAATCTTATCAATAGTATGTGCATTATTATCATCTATTGACAAGTAGACAGTGAGTGGTTTACACCTTTTTATTAATTTTTCTATTTTCAACTCCTTCAGAGTTTTTAAGCTTACTGTACAAACGGTGGCTCCTGTGTCCACAAGAACTTCCAAAGTATTTACATTATTTATCATAGTACGGAACTTCATGGTGCGTCTGATTTCTGTAGACTCATTGCTGAATTTCCGTGCATAATGCACTTCGTTCTCAGAAGGAAAATCAAAAAGAATACCTATGGGTTTTTCGAAGTCGAAATCGTCAAGTTCCTGACCTATTTCTAATAATAGATGACCTGGTTTATGCCCCAAAACGTCAGGCACTTTGTTCTGCCTGGTTCCCAAGCTTCGCAAAGCGGCATCGGCCTTGGCTATGGTTTTGTACACTCTTGCCGGTTTAGGTGATTTAAAAAAAATTTTTGTGTATTTAATAGATACAGATTTAAAGGAATGCTCAGAAGCAGGAGGCTTGGGTCTGGATATAGTTTGCATATCCACCCCTTCTAGTTTAAATTACCATTTCCTTGTGGTGCTTGGTCTACCTGTGGTGCATCTTGCCGTCTAATTTGTCTAGGTTGTCTGAGTGGAATTGGAATTCCCTGCGCTCGAAATAATACATGACAAGTTCTAAAATTATGTGTCATGCGGCCACATTGCCAACATGCTGACCTAGTACCTTCTGCAGCTACGCAATATGCACGACGGCGCTCATTATAGTAAGGGTACTTTACCATCGCGGGGTCATCATTGGCCCCACGTGGGACATTAGGATCAGGAGGAGCTTCATATGGAGCTCCATTAACTGGATTAGGCGGGTATCGAGGAATTCCTTGGTTAACAGGGGCACCTTGGGCAACCTGAGCTACGAGTTCGCGTTGAGGTTCTACTACAATCCCAACATTTTGCTGATGTTGGTATGGAGCATTAGTGTGGAATGCTCGGGCGTATGTACGTTCCTCAGGTTTTGGACCTGAGTATGTATTCTGTGCGGCCACTGGAGGATCTAACCAGTCATGAATAACACCAGTACTTATGGCTTTGTCCAGCGTAGTTCGAAAATGATCAATAGTAGTGCAGCCGATCATGTTACTGCGCATTCTCTTGGGTAAACCCTTTAATAGACCAACTAACAAGTCATTTGCACTCATATTATAGTCAATGCGTCGCAATACACTAAGCCTAGCTGAAATGTATTCAGAACTACCCATAATTTTATTATATGCAGTTCGAGGTAAATCTGCCTTGGCTTTATTGACTAATGATTCATTGTCGAATCTGACTGCTAACGCTGTCTCGAGCTTTTTCCATAGCTCTCTATTGTGACCTGGAGTCTGTCGTTTAATTGTAGGTTTCCATGAAGACCTTTCTGATTTCCACCATTCCATAGCCTGACCGTCCAACACGCGATCGAGAGCGTCAAATTTGTCATATTCTGTCATGTCAAGATATAGTGCGTCCTCATTGAATTTGCCTAAAAATGCAGCTACCTCACTATCTCCAGTATATTTTGTCCAGTCTTTGATTATCTCGTTATTGCGTATAGTACGCGTTAATTCTGCTTCCTTACTAGTAGGTCTTGGTGGAGCGAAAACTTCCCTGAGTGCTGCTATGTCCTCAGCTGATCTACCTAGTAAACTTCTGCTAGATGCAAATGCATTTTGTTCAGGAGCTCTAGTCAAATTAGGCAGAGGATTAATAGGTTGGGATTCGAAAGGATTTGGAGGTAATTTGGCTGAAGGTTGAGTTTTCCCAAAATAGGTTCTAGGTTGGGGAGCTGAGGAAATGGACGCTGGTGGATTTCCCTGTGAGCGACTACTTTCGGCGCTCTGGCCTCTGGCTATCCTATCTGAAGCTTCTTTATTTCGGAGTTCTTGTAATTTTAGCTCGTAGACTCGTTTGTCCTCAGCTTGTGCTGCAGCCCGTCTAGCTATGTATGCATCTCTTTCCCTGATTTCTTCCTGAGTCATGTCATCGTCGTCCGATTCTAACAAATGTATATTAGCTGGGGCATCAATGCCAAATAATGCCTGCTCTTCCTCATTCAAATTAGCCATAGTCAAAAATTTGGAGTAAAAATAGAATTTCAGAAAGTTGAAAATATTCCAATGACAGCTTTTGTCACTCTATAAAAATTACAATATGTATTATTTTCCCTCCACACTAAGAGTTGATTCGATTCACCCTGAATATGAAAAATTCAATGTCGAAATTTTTAAAAGGTCTCTCAAGCTAATAAATACAATTTAGGAATGAAAATATGGCTTTCGATTTGATCTATTGATGAGCAGGGATTATTAACTAACGATAACGTACTTAATAATGTCAATAATATTGCCTAACATAATCACAATCGCGCGTATAGGGATGTGGTCTATTAACAGGTTTTCCCAAAGTTGAAGAATCAATGAAGATAATAGCAATAAAAATATTATAAACAGCATTTAATATAAAATCAGAAATCTGGTGAGATCCCGTATTAGTTGCACGAGAATTATTAGTTCGATAATCGGTAAGTCTATGCGTCGAAGTTCAAGTCTTGCCACAATAATTATAAAAATTAATAAGGTCAAAATTCCGACTATCATAAGTATGTACCTACTTTTACGGGGTGGGTTTTTACTCTTGGCTAGTGAGTTACGGGTCCCTTCACAACTGTCACCAATCACGTTTCACAATTCACGATTTATATGGGTACACACTCATAAAAAGTCAGTCAACAACCAAGAGATCCTCCGATGCAAAGATGCCAAATGGCAGGAAAACAGAACAAAGAACAGATTTTGCTCTTCTGTTTCTCTCTGGTCTCTCGTGAACTTGTATATTTGTTTAAAATATGGTTAAAATATTAAGGAAATAAATTCTTTAGGTACAAAAATAACGTAAAATAACTCTATAAACAAAAATAAAAAAATTTTCGAAAATTTTCGAAATTTCGAAATTTTGGGTCAAAATTTTCAAAATTTTCAAGGTAATAGGGACAAAAACGAAAATTCTACCCCGCACCTATGATTTTTGAGGAAACGGAGCGGATCCGAAGCTCAAATTTCATAGAAGTAGATTTCGTTTATGACCTAAATGTTAGTTATGATATAATATATTTGCGATGTAAGAAATGTTCGTTCATAAATAAAATCAAAACCGTAGAAACAAGAGATAATGTTTTAGTGATTAATATCTTTGAGGAAGATTGTTTTAATACTTTTATAACCTCGATCAATCACTTCGATATCAAATATTATACAACTTTATATTACATAATATATTCACGGACTGAGACGAGTGAGGAAAAGAAACATGAAGTGTGAGAAGGGGTAGGTAAGTAGTTATATTGCGTGGAATTACCGGTGAGATAGGAAGTATCTAATGTCCCACGGCACTGTCCGATGGTATCCCGAGACCTCAGAGTCTTCGGCAAAAAGCAATAATCCCGGTTCCTTCCTTCAATTCGTAAATCTTAACCTCAATCTCTAACTTCTGACCGTATGTAACAGGTCAGTTTAACTATCACGACTTTAGAAAAGGGAAAAGCTAAACTTCGTATTTCAGATAACTAATGACTTTTAATGAAAAATAAAGAGAATCACTTTTCCAGAGAGGAAGATCAGTTGTTGTTAAATATTATATTCCGCTGTGAAAACTGCTAAATCTGTAGTCAGAGCTCAAAAGTGTGAGAGATAGGAAAAGAACGATTCTTCTATAGCTCGAGTAAAATCAAGATTCCAGTGTGTACTTGAAAAGCTAGAATCAGAATGAATGACTTATCACAGCTACAGCTTCGATTTCAACTTCTTTCCTTTCTTCTAGCTACCTAGGTATGTATCCCATCGCTATAAGCGATGGCATTTAGATGTTTCACTGTCTAAGTATGTATCTAAAGGATTCCCATTGTTCCAAGCAATGGTCAATTGGAAAACTTCCACTGTCTGAACTACCTGTGTGCTACATTTTCTCGCTCGCCTAACTAAATACCATAGCCCCTTGTGCTATGGGATTGGCGGGATTCTATTCATGGAGTTATTGTAATAGAAAAGGATAGAGGTGTAGTTCCGTCTCTACATTATGTGGAGATCAAAATACATTACTTTGTCCCGTTATGGGTCAATTTATTTGAAATGTTTTAAATAATTACTCCACACACTTAAATACAGAGTAAAATATTCTGTTTCAAAATGACGTGTAAATGGGAGTCTTTAAAGATTAAATAGCTTTACAAGTTGTAGCTTTTATTGTCTACTCTCTACATACAGATATACGGATGCGGCATTTATTATTGAACCATACATGCTATATAGGGGTCTGTCTATATACATTATATACAATAATTATATTCTATTTTAAGCTGATGCTGGTACTGGTACCGGTACTGGTACTACTGCTCCTGACATCTCCTTTTACACCCGCCTTGGCCTATACTATAGGCACTGTCCTCCTTTTGTTTCGATAATCGAGAAGCAGGATGCCTGTAGCTTATTTACTATTTACATTCAATACATGTTCTAATTTCATAAACAGGTTTTCTACACAGGGACTACAGTCTCTTTCCTATGGGCCTTTGGGCTATACACGACTGTAGATTTTAGATTGAAGACAGAACTGTATTAATATACTTGGAGTTTCTCTCTCTCTCTCTCTAAAAAGTAAGTAGGACGAAAACTTCATCATTGAAAATTTGAAAACATGTTTAATTACTTTTTGAAGTTAACTTCTAACTTCTCTTCCAGTAGTGTAACAGTAATATAGGTTACCTACATTAAAGTTTGTAGGTTCTGTGTAATATGTCAACTTTTGAATTTTCAATTTTGAACACGCGTATACTCCCTCTTTGAAGAATTCATGAAGACTTTATTTCAAATTTGCTATATATATTATTATCAAGCTGAAAGTTTAAAGGTTAATCATTTGCAATCTATAAATGGGTAGCAGGAGCCAGACTTGGAAACGGCCTCAAAGTTGTAGTTTGCTTGTCAACATGGTATCATTTTTACATTTTTTTAAAAAATATTTATTTTCCTTGGCATCTTTAGATTTTAAGAGATTGCCCATATTTTTTGTTTGTCTAGAAAGTACCTAGGGACCTTATAAATATCATACATAAAACTGTAAATAATATTAGCTTGCGATTTGGTCCGTGTGCCAAGTAGGTAGGTAGGTACTCGAAGAAATGTTAACTTGTATTTAAAAGCAATCTCCCAATAAATAATTCTTATACGTATCAATACAGTTTCTTTTTTAAGTATATTTGTCATATATGAAAGGTTCTAGACTCAAAACATTATAAAGAAAAAAGTATAATTGTAGCTGGAATTTTACGAGGTATTACATTATATGTCAGATTAGAATTAAAAGCTATGAAGTTATGGCTGTCATTTCATTCATGAGAGAAAAATAGGCTACTGTCATATTATTATGGCACTAACATGCTACAGTAACTACATGAATGGACATGCCACAAACTTTGCTATCTTTCATCATTGCATATGAAGGTATTCTATCTACATATATTTATAATGCATGTTTGTTATTTGGCTTATAACAGAACATTTACAGGGCCGGATAATGCGGCAAGCGCAGGCAGCCCCCACTGCTTGAATTTTCAAAAAACATGTAAATGGAACATTTTGCAGTTTTTAAAAAGATGTAAAAAGAATATTTTGAATTTTGAAAAACATGCAAAATAAAACTTTTTGTACAATTCAAAAACATGCAAATAAATTTTTTTGTTCAATTAAAAAACATGCAAATAAAACATTTAATAACGCTTTTCTCAAAACATGTAAGTATAGAACATTAAGCACTTTTCTGAATCAAGTAAAAAGAACATTTTAAACATTTCTAAAAACATTTTGCTTTACAAAAGAAAACCATCAATGAAATCAAAATGGTGGCTTTGGTATGGAAATAAATTGCTGCCTAAAAGCAATTCGTTCGTCCGGCCCTGGTTATTTGCAGAACATTTACAGAAAATTTACAGATATATGTAGACACTTCGATTTTGACATACTTCCCATATCTCTGCCCACTTGTACATATCTAGTTTTTCGTTGAGGGTTTCAACCCTCAAAATCTATCATTTGATAAAAGAAATCTACAAAGTTTGCTCTCCCCACGAAAAAAAAATAAAATGAAGATTTTTCCATTCACTCGGCTTTTGGCTTCGGCTTCGGCTTCGGCTTCTCGCAGAAGCCAGGTGAAGCTCATAAATGTATGATATGTGTTCGTATTAATATTTAACTCATCGAGAAAAAAAAGCTGAGCAGTACAGATAGTTCAATTTCCGTCAGATTACAGAGTACAAGATCTTCCATTCGAGTCCGGATGCTATAAATATGCTCTCCATGTAGTTATTAGTGGGCATTCAGTAACTTTTCCAACTCAATTTGGAAGGTATAAAAGGATGCGTTAAGGATGTTTTTATCCGGGCACTGTGAAATACATGGGGAGGCTCATCCTCTTGCTTATAGTATTGGAGCACTTACAAGTATCATTACTTTATAAAGCGGTATCTCCAGACACCATTAAAAAATATAGACTATGCACGCACAGACTATACAGACAAAACTGTAAACCTTCATGGATATTACATGTATTTTTACAGCGTAAAGCAATCTACTTACTTTGTTCAGCTTCAAACTATGCAACCGTAACTGTTACATAATCAAAAAATTCACGTTCCTCAGGTCGTGGTTGGTCCGTGTGATACTATTTCTCTCACCAAGTTTCGGATTTTGAATTCTCAATCCTACCCTGACGTTTAGAAAACCACAGCCACAGTCAAATTAGTTAGCTTTCCAAAAGGAAATTAGCTTTGCACTCATATTGCCTCGGCCTCGTCCTTGTCGTCTGACTAGTGAGATGCGTCTATTTCATTGAGATTTCTTATAAATCCGTCCCAATTTTTGGAAGTTTTGACAAATGGGACTCTGTCATAGGGATATTCCACGGATGATTCAATCTTTATTCGAAATGGTACACTCGTAATGGTAATGCTAATGGCAGTGGTAATGGCAGGTTGCGTAAACGTTGGTATAGTAGTAAGTATTAATTCATGAATTTTTTAATCCATAGTGCATCTTCTTTTGGAGCTTGAAGGGACTGTGAATCACTACGAATGGGGGTCCAATCCCATAAATTGTAGTAATTTATTGCAGTTTATTTTTATTTGTAAATTATAACATATGAGACGAGAGAGAGAGGTGCACTTTATAGGAGAACTGAGCCCCAACTTTGTATATATATATTTAATTTATATTACATAAATCCAAGTGTGTGATTACTGATAGTGAGAGGTACAAGAGTGGGAAGAGGGAATAACAAACCAGTAGTTAGAACCAGAGTAAACGGACGAGGTTGTTTGTAGCCGCTCAGGAATCGACATTGAGTGGGAAATGTATTCGTGAAAGTGGGAGAAATGGTGTGAAAGTGACAAATACAAACAGCGGGTATCAATTCTCTCAAATGCTCACCATGTTTTTAGTCTGGGTAATTTATTTGGAGAGCTATATACACTATTTATATATATTATATAATTATATATACTCTCCTTCTGCACGACTGCTCTCTTTCGTATTTTTGTATACAATCCTTTCAGCCGTATATTATTTGGGATGTATATTCTGGTTATATATAGTAAATGGTGATGGTGATATGGTGTAGTGGTGGTCAAGCCTCGTACAAATATCCAAAGTCGAATAAATCACGGATATTGAGAAAATCGAAGGGGAATCTAAGCCATAAATAAGGTTCCTCTGAAGCGTGGTTTAGTTACTGCCACTGCCTGCTGACTGCAATTTCGGCTGGGATTTTGATTTCAACTCCCGGCAACGTTAACCTTCTTATATACAATAATAATAATCATTGACGAGCCTCCACACTATATGTACAAAGAGAACTCTCCAACTCAGAGATCTGCAACTGACATGACTAAACAGATGTACAAAGTTCTGGAAAATATTTTTTTATTTTCTGTAATTTTTGTTTTCTTTTACAAATAATTTCTTCACAATTGGTTAGAGTCAAGATGATGTAGACACGCAGACATAGCAGCAGACCTACAATTTGTTTTTAATTATTCTTTTTCTTTTTTTGGAAAGTAAAAAATACTGTAGGTAAGGAAAATAGTTGAACTTGGTAGTTTTAATTTTCCTAAATAAAATAGGGGAAGCACTGTCTTACAACACACAAATTAAATTTTACAGTTTTTATTGCAAAATAAATGAAGGGAGGACCAATCATGTGCACGGGAAGCGAAGGCACTTCCACCAGCAAAATTAAGCATTGTAGGCATAATTATTATTGGGGTTAAACTGTACATTTTATTGTATTTTGTACATTCAAATCCGACAGGTGATTCGTTCTTGGAGGTGCACTTTGCTCTCGCTGCACTATGGAGAGCCACTTGAGAAACCAAACCACGACAGAAATAATAAGGATACTTAAGTTACACTAATGAGAATGAATGGTCGAGCTGAATGAACTGACCCCACATGATAGATACTTAGTGTAGTTAATGATTTTTTCTATCAGCCAAGACGAGGAAATACTGAAATACTGAGGGGGCCTTTTGTTTCTTTAGATTTAGGTTTCGGGTTAGTCCCCCATTCAACTTGAGTATATGTTATGTTTTACCTCATAAAATTTTTTTTTAACTTTTGAATTATTCCTTTTCTCCTACGGAGAAAAATGTAGTCAAAAAATGTGTTCCCTTGCAAGTAAATCACTGAGGAAAGAAGGATAAAAGAAAAACCATTTTACTTTATATATTCACCATACTAATCAAATTAAAGCTCTTGATTTTGATTTTTGTTTTTATTTTCCTACTACCTACACTGTATAGACAGTACACATAAACTGAACCAAAAACCAAAAAAACCAATGAATGAAGAACAAACGAACGAACGAACGGGCACTTTGACTTCTGGATCCGAGATGAACCTTCTTTTTGCGCTTCTTTTTCTTGTTTTATATTTTGAAGGTGTTGAGATCTCTGAAGTCTTTTTGGAAAAATTGAAGATTACACGTAGTAGTCTTGTTGTTTTTTGGAGCGTTTACACAGTGGGATTGTGGGTTGTATAGGTTGTAGGAAGGGAAGAATAGTGGGCAAAATTCTAGATCTAGACTCTCTCTCTCTCTGTCTCTCTATGATCTCCACAACTCCTTTCAGTTTCAGACTTTCACTATTTCGAGAGAGCGGGTATTGTCGGAGGTGAGGTGAGTGAGTGGAGGAGAAGTGTAGAAGAGAATAGAATAGAATGCATTCGGCCGTTGAATAGAGGCATACTGACTGATCCTGTCCTCGTCCTGGTCGTGGGTACACCTTCCTTCTCCTTCCAAATAAAAAGCCCTCTCTTCAGTCCGTCTTCTCCTCTAGTTTCGTCTCTTTTCCCCTATACTATATTTCCTATAATATTTTCCCGAGAACACGCAAGAACCTACGACCATGTACCTACCTACTTGGGAAGTACAGAGTCAGTTGTTCGGATACCGAGTGTTCGGAGTTGTTGGAGGAAGCGGAGACGGCGAGGAAGACGAACTTGCTCTCGACTCTCACTCTCACTCTGCTCCGCTTCTTCAATGTTCCCTCTTCAGAATATAGTGTTCCTCGTTTTTTTTCTTCTTCTTCTTCTGTTCTTCGAGTATTATGGACAGACAGTTTTGGTGTCGTTCGACCGTGTGGAACCTTTGTATCTTTCCATAATATATTATTTCCATTCCTGCTATGCTGTCGTACAAACTGTAGCCTATACCCAGGAATGAAACCAATACAAAGTAAATTACTACCTACCTACCTACCTGCCTGCCTGCCTACTATATGCAGGCTACAGGTAGAAAGTACCCCCGCTACATATGCCTACTACTGTGTACATGATACCTCATAACGCTTATAAACTAGAGCCCCAAGGTTTTTGTTTCATGGCGGCAGGTATATAATCAGGGCCGGTAAAAGGAATTGCTTTTAGGTAGCAATTTGTTTCCATACAAAAGCCACCATTTTGATTTTATTGATGATTTCCTTTGGTAAAGCAAAACGTTGTATTTACATGTTTTTAGAAAAGTTTAAATTGTTCCTTTTACTTGATTCAGAAAAGTGCTTAATGTTCTAATTACATGTTTTGAGGCAAGCGTTAAATTTTTTATTTTGCATGTTTTTGAATTATACAAAAAAATTTATTTCGCATGTTTTTGAAAAGTCAAAAATTTTTATTTTGCATGTTTTTGAAAAGTCAAAAATTTTTATTTTGCATGTTTTTGAAAAGTCAAAAATTTTTATTTTGCATGTTTTTGAAAAGTCAAAAATTTTTATTTTGCATGTTTTTGAAAAGTCAAAAATTTTTATTTTGCATGTTTTTGAAAAGTCAAAAATTTTTATTTTGCATGTTTTTGAAAAGTCAAAAATTTTTATTTTGTATGTTTTTGAAAAGTCAAAATATTCTTTTTACATATTTTTAAAAACTTCAAAGTATTCCATTTACATGTTTTTTGAAAATTCAAGCAGCGAGGGCTGCCTGCGCTGACCGCACTATCCGGCCTTGTATATAATCATAGCAGTATATTAAAAGAGCCAGGAAATATGAATTTAATACAAAAGAGAGTAAAGTAAGTTTTTTTATTAGAAATATGGTTATGGTGTATGGCTCGAATTTTCCAAACAATGCAGCAACAAAAATCCATGTAAATGTCTCAAAAATGTGCACGACAGTTTTTAATAATGTTTAAATTTACAAATGCGAATTGTCTGCGGAATTCTGGACAATTATTTGGATTTTATTATAGCTCCTCCAAGTCCGAGTCCGCAGTGCAATTGCTAAGATAGAAATTCTCCTTAAAGTAAAAAACAATTGGTGAACCAGTCTGACTCGGACCGGGACGACGCACATGAAAGGCTGATGACAGAGAAAATATGTAGAAATGGGGAAAGGGAGAAAGCTAAAAGTCAAGAAAGATAAATGCATCTGCGGTGGGATGTGGAGAAATTCAATGTACATATACAGAGTCACCAAGTTGATTTCTTTCCAACACGGATAATATCCTATGGAATTCTGGCTCATTGGATTCGGCCACTGACAGCTTCTCCCAAATCAAATGAGACTTTTTTGGGGGGATTTCCGTGTAGAAATGGTGAGGGAGGTATGCCGTATGTGACGAAGAATGTAGAACCCATAAGGGCCGGTCCTGAACCGATACATAGCACCCTCTGTAATTGACGATAAATGGTAAATACAAGACGAATGGGAGAAGGACGTGGACATTTTTTTAGGCGGCAGACCTACAGAATAATGTTGACTGCGGATTCGCAATACCAAAATAGAAACAGTCAAATCTTTCACCTCATCCACCACCAGAAATGTATCCCACTTTGTGCATATATAGAATATCGTATGTGACGAACCAAAATGACCCATATCCAATTTAATCTAGAATCAAAATGAGCTATGTCATAATAACAAAATGAGAAACATGCGTCAAAGGAAGAGTTTTTTAAAAGTGCAAAATCTTTTATTTGCATGTTTTTGAAAAGTGCAAAATGTTTTATTTGTATTTTTTTGAAAAGTGCAAAAAGAGCTTATTTGCATGTTTTTGAAAAGTGCAAAATGTTTTATTTGCATATTTTTGAAAAGTGCAAAATGTTCTATTTAAATGCTTTCAAGACATATTTTACTACATTTTTGTAAATAGTGGATATTTTTAGCTAAAAATGGAAATGGGTTATTTTGATTCTTCAAAGACGATATATTTAATATTTTTAAACTAGGAATACCAACCATACAAGGGCTAAGCTACAGCTAAGCTTATACTTAAGCTATACTCAAGAATTCTCAAAATATACATTCTTGGACCCATTTATGGGTGTCTACTTCAGTTTTCTGTGATTCCAGCAGTGCTTTACGTAGCCATAGTTTAAGTTTACGTAATCAAAGCATCTTGCCTGCTTCAAAACTTTGGCGCTAGTAAGCACATTCCAAATTAAAAATTTAAATTGCTAGTTAAAACATTTTTTGATTTCGAAATATTTCAAAATCCTTTTTAGTTATTACAGAAGGTTGCATTCTTAGCCATTCCGAGGAGGGAAATGGGCCTTGTCAGAGGATCGATCGTATAGTTTAAACTTGGTTAATTCTTGTCACTTGAGCTGAATAAACTTTATTTTGGGTAACTTACAATTAGTAGGAGCCATATACCTATACATCTTTCCTACAAGGAAACAGAGGCGATGAAACACGGAGATCACATGGCTTGAAGGGAGGAATTCAGAAGTGTGTGCCGAAGCGTAGTGATAATGGTAGTGATAGTGATCCGTATGTGTTTGGGTGTTATCTAGAGTCTAGAGTAAGCATTATAGAGATCACAAGCTTTTTTGTGAGACCAGGAACCAGTGTACTACCTACCAGAGCTTTAAGTTTTTTAGTTGAAAAAACATTTTTTACAGGTGCAGAGTCTTGTGTGTATTGTGTTTGTGTAGTACCCGGCCCAGTGGTAGTCATGTATTTCGGTGGAGTGCAGAAAACTCTTTATCCACATTCTCCAAATAACAGAGAGGGAGAGTCAGACTCAGAGAGGAAGTCATCTATTTGTTTTCATTCGTTTTTCTCATTTCATCGCAGCTCACTCAGCTAGAGAGTAATTTCACATTCATGCGTTTTATTTTTTCTCTCATCCATCATGACAGTTATTATTGTTATTGTACTCTACCTTCTTCTTCTTCTAGTGCAGACATTTTCAAATACCGGTCTTGGTACCGGTCCCGGTCCCGGTCCCGGTCTTGGTCCGGGTTCCATTCCCAGTACTACCCGATTTCCACACAATACGTTTTCAAGCTTGCCCGAGCCCATGAGTAACGTGACCGAGACTGTACTGAATGTACAGTGATACTGTTAAAAAATTAAATTAAATACGAAATCCACTTCCCCCTTCCCCAGGCCTCTCTCGCCTTTGTAATTTGTAATTGTATTTACACTGTATAAGGTAAACCCAATATAGTATAGCTATGTATATACTAATACCCATAGTTAACTTGTATAGAAATCGAAATATTATAATAAATTATACCAAATTTGTTATTTTAAAGGTCACACAACAAAAAAACACAACAAGATTGTAAATTTAATAGCCGAAGAATTAAAAGCGAACCCAAACATGGAAGTTCATGTAGAACTGCCCTGTACATCCAGCGATGGGATCCAAGCCGACCGAAGAGTAGATATTTTGGCTTTCGAAAAAAGAAGCCGCAAGGGATACATAATCGATCCAACCATCCGTTTTGAAGGCAACCATACCCAAGCGGAAGACGTTAACAGTGAAAAGAAACGTATATACGAACCATGTATTCCCGACCTAACTAAAAGATTCAATCTAAAAGAAGTCAAAGTGATAGGACTATTAATCGGTGCCAGGGGCACGATCACCAAGTTCTTCGAAGATTTTAGAATCCAACTCGGACTTCCCGTCTCCCTACGAGACGACGTTGTAATAGAAGCTCTAAGAGGAAGCCACAGAATTTATCACCATCATGTTTACGACCCAGGATCTAAACCCAATGCTCTCCAACCAGGGCCAATACCTACTAATATAAAATAAACCATATTATAATCACATAATCCAATCAAATATTTTATAAACATTTTGTAGAAGTATACTGTGTCCTAAAGGGCAAGCATAATTGTATGCCAGTGATTTATTTGTCAAATAAATTCTCTCTCTCTCTTAAACTGTCAATTTGATGGCAAATTCGAACGTATGGGCAAAAATACATAGAATTTAAGGTTGCGTTTAAGGATCATTATTTATTTTTATTTTCACACGTGTGTATATTTTATCATTAACATACAATTTTATTTTATCGCCGCCTCCACTACCTGAATTACAATATATTATGGTCACATATATATAATTATATTCCATAATTATTACTATCATAATAATAATTAAAGATATATTTTAACATTATTTCATTACATTTTTCCTCTGATTATTTACAATTACAATACTGTTCAACTCAGCAACTGGCACTGATCTGACTACATATAGTTAGGTACATTCTTCATTGTCTTCACGTGAATTATTTTAATTAAATGTGTGTGGAGGTCAAAGGGAATTGTAAATGAACTTTTTTTTTCTTCTTCCTCTCCTTCTTCTTTTTCTTGTTTTGGTGGGACATATTGTAGGTAGTATAGGAGTGGGAGGGAGTTGAACCGTGTAGTAGTATAGTAGCATAGTGTAGAACTAAATAATAATATTTTATGTCTATTTTTAATATTAAACTTGCGCTTCTCTGGTACTTCATCTGACTGGGCTGGATACTCCAGTGTTTTATTTATATTTGTATTAAATGTGAGAGATGTGGACGACGGCAGTTGACGTGGCTGGAGAATCCATTCCCCGTGAAGACCTCATAGAGCCCTCGCTACCTCTTGGTCTTTGATGTTCCAATTCTAGTGCTAGATTGTCAAGGCCAGATACGAGCTGTAATTCTTCGGAATATTCTGTAGGGGAAAAAAATATAAAAGATAAAAGTAAAATAAAGAGGAAGTGAGAGGGGGGAGGGGGGAAGGGAGTATTTCCCTTGGATTACTCTCAAATTGGTTTTGGTACCTGGTTGGAATTTATTTTTCATTCCCTATTCACCTTTTGTTTTCTCCCAAGTTGTTGTATGTATTTACAAAAAAAACGGGATTCCGGGATTTGTCCCGTACATATATATGTCCTGTTTAATCCTAACTTAACAGTATCAATGAAAAGAGGTTGTATTATTTTCCTATATGGCAGTTACTATGACTGCATTTTGAGCCATTACCATTACTGTTTCCCGTATATTTTGAAACGTGTGTATTGTCATATTGAGCTTGGGATTGGGACTATATAAGGTACGCTTTTATCAGGGCCGGATATTGCAGCCAGCGCAGGCAGCCCCCGCTGCTTGAATTTTAAAAAAAACATGTAAATGGAACATTTTGCAGTTTTCAAAAATATGTAAACAAAATATTTTGACTTTTGAAAAACATAAAAAATAAATTTTTTGTAAATTTCAAAAACATGTAAATAGAACATTTTTCACTTTTCTGAACCAAGTAAAAATAACATTTTAAACTTTTCTAAAACATGGAAATAAAACATTTTTCACTTTTTTCCAATAATATGTAAATAGAATATTTTGCACTTTTCTGAATCAAGTATAAAGAACATTTTAAACTTTTCTAAAACATGCAAATACAACATTTTGCTTTACCAAAGAAAACCACCAATAAAATCAAAATGGTGGCTTTTGTATGGAAGCAAATTGCTGCCTAAAAGCAATTCCTTTGTTCGGCCCTGGACTTTTTATAGTGCAGTATACGAAAGCTTATATTTTCGCCAAAATAATATCAAGAAATCCAAATAACCAGTCAGTGAACAGGAAGAGGGGAAATGTGTTAAAATATCTCGTGCTTAGTACAATATGCTTCCTTCCTCGGCATGTATCAGTAATCCAACCCAGACCCAGCACAAAAAAGCGATACCTAGTTTTTATTAACTGGATCATAAATATTTTGATATTACAGAATTCAAGGGGGGCTTCTAGAATAAAATGAAAAACTTTTACTGACTGGTTTAAATTCAAACAGAATTTCTAGATTTGAAAATTTATAACGTTGTTATCTTGTGAAATTTTTGAATTATAATTATTATAAACAACAGCCTAGTTACGATTGCGAAAAATTTTGTCCTTTCAAAAAACTCTCCTACTATATTTTACCTAGGTAGATTGTTGAAAAATGTTGTAAAATTACAAGTCATAAACACTATTATATCGATCGAATTTTACGACTGTAAAAGGGTAAAGGGCAACTGACGATCTTGAGTGTGGATTTAGACACACGCTAAATTTTCTTTAACCTAGTATATGGAAATGATTTTGAGTAGTGAGGGTGGCGGTGGGTACGATGTTGGGGATGAATGGAGAATGAAATAACTTTATTGAATTTTCAATATATCCAGAATCCAGAGAGATGTGCATACGCACAGTCAAAATGGTAAAATAAACTTACTGGAGTAATTAGGCTGCTTCCATCGATATTTGTAGAGTGCACATGCTGCTGTGAGGAGGGAGGCTGCTATTCCAGATGCTATTAGTCCTCGAATCATGTTACTCTGCATGGGAAAAGAAAAGGTAGACAATGAGCCCCTTTACACAAAAGAATCGTTTAGCATGCAGTTGATAATTAAGAGGGGAAAGCAGGCGTGCTTGGGTGAGCGGTTAGGACTGCAGACTGTAACGAAATTTACAGTCTCAGACCCGGCTTCAATCCTCGGCCACTGCTAATCGTTTACGGCTCGGTGTTGTACGGTAAACGTCACTGGATGGTTGATTGAAACCCAATCTCCTTCGGTGCTCCTTAGTGACCACTACTTACTGTAGGGGCCTAGGGAATGAGACTCCTTTACTGTGGAGGAGGGAACGGGGATAGGTGAAAGGGTACAAAGACCGAGACGATCTAACGCGGTAGCCTCCTATTTCCTCACCCACAGTGACTGGTTGAGTCTGGTTGTATGAACTTCGGTTAAATCGACCCAATGAATAAATTATTATTATTATTATTAATTAAGAGGGGAACAACCGAGCGCATTCATTCATTTTATTGCATTCAACAACATGTGAAGACATTTCACATTTTTGACGACTTGACGATAATTCACGAAAAAAAACTTTCCTTCATAGCTTATTTCTGAAATAATGAAAGGAGCAATCTATAACTACATCTCTCTCTTTCTCACACAATTCAGAGTCGAATACTTATATTCTACTAGGCAAAGAATTTTATTTTAACACCGTCAGCAGACGGAGGGAGTGTAAAAAAATACCTACACATGAAAATCGGAGAGCTCTGCATATTATATTGAGTGTGATTGTGAAGGGGCTTTACAAAATAATAGAGCCATTGGTAATGCCAATTCCCAGATTTGGATTTGGATGCAAATGTGGATTCGGCTTCGGCTTCGGCTTCGGCCTGACTACAAATCCAAACTCACAGTATAAAATTCAATCCAAATCGATAGAGACAGAGCGGATAATGGGAGATTGGAAGACGATGAGTACAGGGAGGAAATTAGAAGAATTTATCTAGTTTAGTAGAGAGCTACGAGAGTTCATAGGACTTGCAGCTTCTGGAACGATACTTTCACAGAGATACGGAAACTTGAACACTGTGTTCTCTCTCTCTCTCTCCTCAAAGTAATTTCATTCACATAATACATGAATAATGAATTGCTCCTGAATCTTGTGCATGTTCTCAGCCTTAATATTCCCAAATGGGAAATAAGGTAAGTTAGAGCATTTTTCCCTCACACACACACACACACACACACACACACACAAGTCCTTCACTCCTAAGTGCACACGGTTGATTGGTGCATTTACAAATGAACTTGAATGAACTCGTCAGTCTTTATATAGTTGATTTTTTTCTCTTGTTGTTGTTATTGGGGAAAGGGAGAGCGATTTTACCTTGTTAGACTCCGAGCGACCCGTCTGACCTAGTTAGACCGCCCGTCCATCAATCACTGACAACGAAGAACTTGAAAGAGAGAGAGAGAGAACGAGAGAGCCACATCCACACCAATTGTTTCACAAGTAAAAGAAAAAAATACCATGGGCATCCTCATCCCCTATCTTTGTCATCATCCGCTCTTACTTTCACATCTTTTCTAACCTATAATCCTACTGGTACGTATACGTATGCGCATACCCTAAATTGAGAAGAAGGCTTAATTTACACAATCAATATTTGAGTTTTACCCCAACACAAAGAATATAGATTGTGTAATAAAGAAACATGGAAATCTCAAATAAATGTTGAAATATGTATGTAAACAACATAGCATCATTAATATCATAAATAAGAAGCCCTAGTTATATGCTTTGACTGAATGTGAAAAAACCACAAGGAAAATATGTCAAAAATGAGTGGCTTAAACTTTAAACTTTGTTTTGCTTTAGATTTTTTCCTGAGTAATCCTTACAAATACCTTACCTACGCTTGTCTATATGCTATCCTTTGAAGCTTTAAATGTGAGATAGCAGGACTGCTAATAATGAAAGCACTCATAAGTGCACCTAATCCACTGAATTATACATAATGGATTGCTCTCTGTCCTGTGTCCGGATGTAGAGGCTAAATTGTCTTTTAGATGAGATTATTTTGACAGTGCCATTGTACAGATACAGATAGATCTTATTCCTATATGTATGTAGTAAAAGTAGTAGTGGCAGTGGGAGCGGCAGTGGCAGCGCTATAGTGGTAGAAGTGCCTACCAAGTCGAATAACCAACATCCAACTCATATAGAAAATACTTGTAGTGAAAGCAAAACTGACGGAAGCCTGACACTCTCAACTCCATGTCCAATGTCTGTGAGGGAAAATCTCTCAAGATGAAGAGAGAATAAGACGAGCTCTCTAATAATGTTGGTAGGTACTCAACTGACGTTTTCTTAAAACCACCAACTACGAAACCTCAAAACGAATACAAATACAAAGGCCAAGGGGAAAGTAAAGATGCTCCTACAATAATCTTGAGATTTAGATAAATCTAATTTTGGTCAGAAGTGAGAGTTGCAGGTATGGTCACGACTGGCTTAGGATTAAATCCTTGCTACGATTATAATTAATTAACAGTCGAGTAGGTAGCCAATAGTGTATAGTATATAGAGTATCATTCAAAATCCTCCTAGAGAAAAAGCTGCTGCGTAGGTGGACGTACATATCCCTACCGTACACAATACATAAACAGGGTTATATCAGTTTGTAACATGTAGTATTATATTATTGTACGAGGGCCATAGGACGAGTCTAACAACACACGCTTTCTAACTCTCACCGCACTTTCGGGTTTACCCCTAAATATCTCTGGAAGATTAAACTCTATACTTGAAACTTCACCTGCGTACGTACCTGTGTGAGGAGGACGGGTGCCGGAGCCGACTCGTTCCCGTCCACGTCCTCGCACGTAACGGTGATAAAATGTGTAAATCGATGAATGGATTATACGCGTGTCTGCCCACATGTAAATCTGAAATGGAGCAGGTACAAGGACTAAAGGACCGAGAACGAAAACGAGAACGAAAACGAGAACTGAGGACCAAAGTCCTGGACATAAACTATAGGGAACTTTATACCCTGACGCATTTCAAATTGAATCAAGTGCTTCTGCCTGTTAGTTGCTACTTACAATGGACACCCTATGTGCCTACTGCACAACTCATCCATTGTATCTCCATGATTTGAAATTCAATACGAAATTAAGCCCTCCCTGTCTTTATTAGTATGCGTGAAAGTAGATTATAGTACTCGTGACGGTGTGGTAAGCCGTAACCGTCATTTGTAGGCTCATTTAAAAAGTCAGTATTTAAAGAGAAAAAAAACAGTATCATTCAAATTCTATACACTAAACATAATTTCAAAATAATTTTTCAAGTTTCACAGTATTTTTTGCATTTGTGTGGATTTGAGACTTGTAGAATGGTGGAATGAAAGGAGGCAAAGGTAAAGTTTTCCTCTCTCATTTATTATTATCCTTGACTGCTCATTTACATACAAAGAAAGACAAAGAAGCCCTCTCATCTCGTAGTCAGTCATTCTGTATTTTGCAGAATTGAGTCCCGCAGGTTTTACTTGGAAACTACCACTGGCACTGGCACTGGCACTGGTTGTACTGTAGAGTAGATTCTGCCACTATGCCATTACCACTGCCACTTCCACTGTTTCAACCTCCTCTTTAGAACTTTAGATGAAAATGCATACAGATAATTACTGAAATATGAATGAATGAGGGAGAAGCTGGCGGTAGAAACATTGTAATAATTAAATTAAAATGTTTCTGGTTGCTCTCCTTGGTGTTTGCTGTTTTATATACAGTTTCTTGGAATCCAGGCCGATAATATGAAGTCATGTTGTGTGACGTGGGTAGATGAGGTTCGAGGTTGAAATGAGGATCTGTTTATTAGTTATTTAAGTTTTTTCAAATGTTTGTTGTTCTTTGTGACAGGGTTTTTTACGATAGTCTTGTTGAAAAAGCAAAACCAAACTAATCATACTGATCGTGAGCCTAGTCAACCATTCAAAAAATGCAAATCTAGATTAATAAACTTCAAAAAGAAAATTTTTTTGTTTGCACAAATATTCAAAAATCCTTAATTATGACAAATTAAACTTTAAAAAAATGTGTATTTATTAAATAAGGTTTTTTTAAGCACGTAGGTAATACTGAAATTTTGAAAATGTGGAAAATATGTAAATTTTAAAATTTTAACGTTAAATGTTGAAATATTACACTATTTAAAAATGTACTGTTAAGACATGGTGTATATTATATATATCTACTCATAACCAATAACGAAAAATTCGCAAACAAAAAATTTTCCCATGCCAAAAATTATACGTTTTTTCTACGCCAAAAAACAAAAGTTGAAAATCCGAATCATTCAAGAATGAAGGAGCAGATAGCACTTTTTGTACTACATTCGAATATGTCCTATGAATATTCCATTAAAAAGGAGGCATATGTACATACGTATGTACCTATCTGCCTATGGATATATATCCAAGTACCTAGATCTCTTGCTGTTCATGAAATTTAGAGTTTAGTCGCACTTGGTGACAAGTTAAATCACTCATAATTTAGTAAATTCATTTAGGTTTCCTTACGACTCACAGCCGCGCATCCTGAGAATAATCATATAAATTTTTCAGAAAAAAAATATCCATGTAAAAGTAGTTCTTCGAAATCATCCCAAGAATCAAGTCTCAACTATTTATCACAAGGGGAAAGAGAGAGAGAAGAAAAGTAGTAAAAAAAATGAGTTCTTCTCAGAAAAATGTGAGGCATAAAAGGAGATCTGTGGCGGTGGTTACTTAGGAGGGAGTAGTGTATGAATGGTGTGGAAAAGACAGGGAAATATGAGAGAGTCTGTGTGAGACAGTGAACTAAACTTCTATACACTTGCCTTGTACTCCTCTTCCCACAGATCCTGGTAGGGTTGACTCACAAGAAGTTCCACAGCCTTGGTCTCATGTCTTGGATCAATTGTCTTGTCACCTTGTCCGTACGTGACTATACATCTGTAGATCCCGGCATCTTGGTACTCCACATTCTGCACACACACACATAAATTCCTGAACATTAGTTCCCTTTTCCTCCTCTCAATCACCTGTACACATCTAATCAGGATCAAGAACACATCCTGTCCCTCCATATATACAAAAGAATAAAAGCTGTAGACTCCATATATAGCAGAAGCAGGTATAGGTAGGTATAGGTGTATTATCAGGAATTTTTAAAAAAAAGTAAACCCTTGACTCCCTTTTTAACAAAAACACAAAGTACAATTCAGTCCGCAACTCCGTTGTCATTCCTATATAATATATAATATGTACGTTTTAGACTTTTCAGGGTTGACGGTTGAGTTGGAAATTGGAAGGGCACAGGTATATACATAAGATAGATTACATCTTAACATCTCAGCGGCATTCTCAATTCAACTTGGGTGACTGGGGAAACAAATATCCATTAGACACACTGACACTCATATGACATGCCACACTATTGCATTGCATCGCCTATGTGCGAGGAAAATATATTTCATTTTTTTCCAAAGACATTGGATCACAATCGCACAATAACAATTTACAGTACAAAAATAAATTCTTTTCTCATTCTCATACTCTATATTATGTACGTATGTAGGTACCTAGGTATATTATCTTCTTTTTTAATGTAAAATCAAAAAGTTGTGTAGGCCAAAGGCCATGTCGACTTTTTGAATAAATCATTTCATATTTATACTCACTTATATGCATGGCGGCGGCATGAGTACGGCTATATTCTCTATTCCGCAAAAGCTAAATTTAATCTCCCATCCAAACTACATACATATTATGCATGTACATAATGACTTCACACGTCATCGCCTATCCATCAGGGATGGTAAATGATTTCCATTATTTATTTAGACCACTTCTGTTCTATAGACAATGCACACACATTCGCCCTCGCTCGCGATGGCAAACATTGCATGATGTTTTAACATTCAAATGGAGATTTAAATGTAGTGCTACTAATACTCATGCGATGTCTTGAATTTTATTCGTTAGTGAAGCTCAATTAAAATCAAATAACTTCTTCCATACATTTCCCGACCAGGGCCAGGACCAGGACCAGCGTCAGTGCCGCCACACTCACCCACATACTTATTGGCCGACGAGCTGTTCACTGGGACTGGGCCTGGGCCTGGACCTGTGCTGAACAAATACCTATATAGCTATATTTCTATTAGTAAATCTAGTAATTTGATTGTATTGCATTCCACAGTGGGAAATAAATTCTGTGGTCGTTGTACTATGTACTGGGGCTTGGGAGACTGGAGAGAGAAACGATAACGATAACGAAATTAATTAATCCATTCAGTTCTGTATATTTACATTTAATTCGGTAATGTATTAATTTGTCGACTGACGGTGACTGAGTACACACGATTATCACTCCAATCATATTAGTCAGTCAAATTCTAGTCGTAAGGTAAATACAGTATATTATGAAATAAATAGGAATATATAGCACTATGCCTGCGCTCTCAAGATACTGTATGAAATAGAATGTATACCTATTTAAAAAAAGAATTCAAAAAAATTCAAAAGAATTCTGAACTTTTAAACAATTATGAGTCGCATATTATCCGTAAAGCTATCTATATCTGTATTTCATGCTTTTACTGATATTCTGTATCTAACTGTACTAAAAAATTGAGCCGGTTGCAAGCAAAAGAGTGTCAAGAAGCCTCCACTAAATTCCTTACTGAAGTCCCACACTCTTTTCTCTCTGCACTCTTATGCCTCCACTCTTGTATCCTGTTATAGATTGAAGGAATTCAAAAGTTAATTAAAAAAAGACCGAAGCACTACGAGTATAATAAGTAATTATCCGCTTATTGATAGTTTCACTCTTATTATTACAGTTACTTCTGAGTGAGTCTCTGAATGTGAGGAGAAACAAAGTTAGCTTTCTCCGGATGCCGGATGGCGTGTGCTATCTTCATCGTTAGAGCGTTGAACATACAGTGAAAGTGAGACGAAGATGATGTAGAGAGACGTGAGGAGAAAGAAAGGGAAAAATCTCTCTCTCCCTCTCTCTCTCTCTGTGAACACGAAAGAAAGCATTCCTGGTCCGGGCTCCTCTATCTCATCGTTTATCATTTACACCGCCATCAGCAGACTCCTATAAGGATCTATACTCATGCAGTATAGGGAAACTGTGAGAGTGCTCAGTATACATAATGCATAGTAAGCCAATCTACAAACATGCTCCGCACTCTCCACTCGAGTCCCGTGCTCGCTCGACACACATTTCTGGAGACGTCGGTAAAAATCCAGATCGAGATTGAACGGACAAAGTACTCAAACCAACTCAAACTTCTCTCTGAGCAATAAACGTTTCCATATCCGGGTATTACCAAAATCAAAATCAATGCTTTGTGTCGAGGAGAAAGTCAGTCTAGCCTTCGGAGGGGATAATGTAAAATGTAAAATATTTTGCGTAGAGTCAGAGTATAGACTGGAGAGATGGCACACATGGGATATACCTATAGTTTGTCTGTATTCTGTATAGAGTCTTTTAGATTGTAGGTATATCTATGAGTGTATGTGCGTGAGGTATGAATGTCTCCCTCCGTGCCTATCCTTCATCCTCTTCTACTCCTACCCCTGTACTTTTACTCAAAATCATTAAAGATTGGCATGATGTAGGATGTAGGAAATCCTTGAGTTTAGCTTCATTTTCTATAGCCCCGATTTCCACTCCGGCCCCGGCTTTTCCTTTGGCTTGTGTGTGTGTGTGTGTGTGTGTGTGTGTGTGTCTGAAGGCTGAGTCCTACATACTACAAAGAGAAGCTGTGATTTGTGCGAGAAAACGCGCTTCCCTCCTGTCTGTCAGGACATACGTAGTGCAGTCGACAGCCAGCAGTGTCTCGACTGAGAGAGAGAGAGAGTCGTCGAGACATTGGTAGGTAGTCTAGGTAGGTAGGTATCTTTGGTACATAACAATACAGACTGTGCTGAAACAGAGAGGGAGAGGAGAGGGTCTGAGGGAAGTAAATCCGTTTCAGTTTCAGTCATAGATTAAACTATTGATCCATCTCCCACGCTAAAAATCATCTTGTAAATGTATTTTATCCCGAAAAACATCTCACTACCTACCTGTAACATCCATAAATGCTGTAGGACGGGAGACGGTGGAGGAGGAGGAGGAGGAGGGGGAGGAGATGGGCTCCAAATGAATTCTCCATCTACAACAAAATCATGCAAATCCCAAAGATTTCAGAATAACACAAGGAATTGGAAATTTTCCTAAACTTCAATGAGCTCCCTCAGCCCAACGTTATATAATTCAAGCTTGTTCAGGGTACATAGCTAGCGGCGGGTAGCCGGGTAGGAGGATATAACGTTGTCGACGACGACGACGAGAAAAGCTATACGCTTGAGTTGGCTAGAAGAAAAAAAAAGATGATTTTCTCTTTGGTGTGGATGTGGAATTATTGTGGAAACACTTTCTTGGTAGTGTGTCACCAAAGGGTAATAAATACTTAGCCCATGTGTGTGTGTGTGTGCATCCAATATTCTATGTAGTCTCCATATAAAAAATGTAGAGTGGCTGGGCTACACGCATGCTTCACTCTCTAGTAAGTATAGCATATAATAAATCCCCCCTTTTACCCCACAGTACTCACTGTACAGTGGCCATACACAGAGTCACAATGATGAAGAATCGATGAGTACAGACACACTAGAGCAGTTTGAGTCTATATAGTATGTAATGTGCCCCCCATACTCCGCTATATTATTATTGTTATGATTATTATTTTATACATACATATATTTGACGCTTACATTATTACTACAAAAAATTCGTATTCGAACTGAAGACAGGAAAGAGGGAAAAAAGAGGATTTTATCCAAGGATAAGGATAATATACCGCATATCCTATACTAGTGCTCCCCACGTACTATAAGAAACCCGGGCACTAAATATATTTTGCTAATTAGTTCCCTTATATAATAATTACGAAAAAATATCCACCCTTGGTGAAAGCTTGAAAATTTTGAACTGCGGTGATTCCGCTTATAAACAAACTATAGCAGACTGACTTTAACCCGTGATTATAAATATAAGTGTACCTGCAAAAAATGTATGAGTACCCCTGTATTATGTTGGACCCGCGTACTATTTCCGTCCCGCGCATTATTATGTTACACGCGGTACTTAACTTTTTTTTATTTTGATTTATTTTCCATGTAGTCTTAGGGTGTCTCATGGTGAGTTTCACTCCCAAACCTTGTTATATTTTATGTCTATGTTTTCTATATGGTTTGGCTCTACACACACATTCCCCACACTTTTTTTCGAGAGCAGTAGTAGCCCCAGTAAAAACTATAGGAGCCATAGCTCCTTTTCTTTCTTCCTTCCTTCCTTCCTGGAGAATTCTGGACAAGACGCTCAGAATGTGGAAGACAGAAAAAAAAGAGTCAAAAGAAAATTAAAAGATTACTCTTTGAAACTCTGTACTCTGTATAGTTGGGAGTCAAAGGAAGTTTTTTGTGGGATTAAGTTTAAAACAAAACGTTCTATAGGTTGCTAGTAGTTTCTCTATGTGTCTGTTAAAGACTGACGGTTATATCCCCCACTATATGTATATAGTTGTCAGTGAAGATGTAATGCACTGCGCTTAAAAGCTGGAAAGTGTGTAATTTCACAATTCAAACGAATACACTATATAAAAAGTCTATGGAGTCGAGTAGACTGGAGACTGGAGATTGTAAATAGTAATGTTAGTGTACGTATGAAGAAGAATGAGGGCAAAGATGAGTGCCATATAAAAGGACCGAGAGAATGTTTTTCAACAGGTTAGCCGCCACTCATGCACACGCATGCTACATATAATTATATATATGTATGCACTTATAGGGACAGATATCTGGACTCTGCTCGGTAACGGTTACGGGTACGGTTATGGTTACGGGAACGGGAACGGTACGGACGGCAAAGTCCAGCACCAACACCAGCACCGGTACCAGTACCAGTACCAGCACCCGCACAGTATTGTGTTATTATTACCATTACCATTTCGAACTCTGCCATGACTCTCATTATTAACCACACACGGATCACATTCCCGTTCACGTGAGTGTGAGTTAATATAAAATATTATATACTACTACTGCACCCAACTGGAATATGAGTAGAGCGCTAGCAATTGGCTGCATAGATAGAACTTGGCCAGTTGACTGCTCTTTTTTAAAGCGGAAAAAAGTCCTCCAGTTTCTATAGGTTGTAGGTGTACATAATATAGGAAATTTGGCTCAAACGATCCCGACACGAACCTTTGAGTCTAAAAGTAGATTGGAGTGGAAGTGGAAGTTGATGTAGACGTCAATGTCGTGGAGGTATGTTTTTAGTGTACGTTGGGAAGTGTCTCATGGATAATTTTCTTTGTCAATTACACGTCCCCTCACACGGAGTACCTACTTTTCTCTCTCTGTCATAGATTGTGTAGATTTGCAATCGGCGATATAGTAATGTTCCCACGTAAAATTTAACAATGATGACGGACTTTGGAAATGACGGTAATCGTAATAGAGGAGTGCTGTAGTGCCATTATACAACCAATGCCAGCAATTCAGGCTCAGTTTCCCTTTGTTTGCTCGGACTCAGACTACTTGGTGTCAGTCCTCGTGAATATAGTCCCGGTATCGGTCTTTTTTTTAGTATATTTAATTTATTTCAGAGAGGCAAACTCAAGAAATCAATTGGATGTTGTAGAAAATAATTTCGGCATGTGGTTTTTTGCTCGAACAAAATTTTACGACACTTTTCCCCGACGTCGCGTCGTCAGGGGAAATTTCCACTTCAACTTGGAAATCGACGTCGACTTTGAATTTGACTTGGACATTGGTTAACTTCAACTTTAACTTTTCACAATGACTTATAAAATAAGAGCCCCGTACTTGTGAGAATTGACTAATATATGTATATCTAGGTATCTACGTATATATTATATCCAGCTTTTGCTTCCCCGAGAAAGATTTATACACTCTGATTTCCGAATATAATGATCCCCAGTCACGGCATTCCTGCTTCCTTCCTGGGGTACCTGTGGGAACAACTTAGGAATTTAGAGTCGGATGTCGGATGTCGGATCGTTGTTGGCGTCAGCGGGAAAGGGAATTATAGCACGAGCACTGTATAGTTTTGTATTAGTGTTCCCATTACTCCCTGGATGGTTACATAATGGAGCGTCCATAGAATTCGAATCGCCCTGATTACATGTGTAAATGTAACAGTTAAAATATGTACACAATTAGTAGAAAACGTGAGAGTGTCTCCGTCTTCCTATTACGTAGGTACATAACAACGGAGGAGGCGGAGGACGAGGAGGAGAGAGAATAAGGAGACGAACACAAAATTCCACTGCTAACTGCTTTTTGAGTAGAAAAATATAGGAGAGTATATAAATACTGTTGTGACAAGGAGTGAACTTCGGTATTTACGAGCGTCAAAGGAGCGTAGGTAATTCTTCTCGTAACTTGGTATTATGTGCTTATAAATACGCCTTCAGAATCCGAATTTCTTAAGACTGTATTTTTTGGCGTTCGCATTGTCAAGTTCTTTACCAGTATAGTAGTACTATAGCTATATTGTAGGCTATACCTATACTCAACTCCCGATAAGCCAAATGCCGTATGCCGTATTGGCACATAATATCATGACAGCACTAGCCACTGGCAGTGGCATGTGCTGAATATTTTCCTAGGGCTCACTGCAAAGCTTTAATTATTTTGCCTTTAATAATAATTATCATTATTATTACGCCCAGATTTTAACTCCATCACAAAATCCTGGCACCCAAAAAGTTTTCCCTTGTTTGGTAAAATGAAAAGGAAGCTGATTTCTTTTGCCATCTTTTCCCATTAGCCAAACCGCGGGCCACTTCCCGCACTTCTTGGCATTGGCAATGAGCAGTACTCTGGCTCTGGCATAACTTTGATTTTTACAAATCGTACCACATAATATGTAGACTTATTGTGCTAGACCTCTTACCTCCCATTACTTTAGGATTCCACCTACATTACAACAACGGCGAGCACCAGCCATAAATAATTATGCAAATGGAAGCATATGAGATTACATACAACCAGTACCAGTACCAGTACCAGTCAGCACACCTCCTGCGTCCTTGTATTGATAAAGACGGCTTTTTTTGGCTTTTCTGGAAGAGCCATATAGCTACGCCAAAAGAAGCTGCTAGAGTTATTAGATCCAGCGAAAGTCTTTCTGACAGCATTCTGTCTGTCTGTACAGCATACACACAAGAAAGACAGAATACACTCGCTGTATCCTCACTGGCTGGATGATCAGGAGATAAACTGACTCGCTCCATCTCCACTTTTCCCGCATGTAGACTTTATGAAATGAAGTAAGAAGATAGGGGGGAGCATCACATAATAATAATATAGGAGCCGAGTAAGTTCTAAGGGATCACACGACATCTCATGCACACACTGCCCTAAAGGATATGAGAGTTCTTTACGTCATATCACGTTGACGAGGAAAATCGATTTGTACTTTCGTATTGGTATTCCTCCCTGCATTTCGTATGTAGAGTGGAGACGGAGAGACAGCCAAGAGAGTTCTTTCAGTATCGATATATATATATATAGGGTCATCCCATCATGTTCCAGTTAATCGTTCCCATTTAAACACAAATTCAAATGTTATTGGCAACTTGCCGCGTAGGCAGTTTTGACATCTGAAAGTCCGCCCAGGCTTTATTAGTAGCACAGGCACAGGCCATCAGCCATCACAGAGCGACGACAGAGCTTGCGGATTTCAGTTTTGGATTTGGATTTGGATTCGGATTTGGACTAGAGCGTCAGTACTACATATCAGTATAGTAATTCCGCTCGAATAGAGCTAAATAAACCAAAACTAAAGACTTGAAATAGAGAGAGAGAGAGGGAGAATTTACAGTGAGGCTCTGTATAGGTCAGAAGTCAGAGTGACTTATGTTATAGGTAATTACATATACTGCGCATAGTTAATAGGGATATATCTTTGAGGATGTATACTATGTAGGCTACTACTACAAATGAGCTGTCTAATGTTTGCATATTTTTAGAAACGAATTGAACGTCAAAGTTCAATTACTTGGCATGTGTTAACAGCCAGCATTTCAAATTCATTCAAACATAATTATGTCTACATGTAATTCTAAACGCTGTCGTTCTCGTTCTCAGTTCTGACTCCGTTCAAGGAAAGTCAGAGCGTGTAAAAGCGTGGGTAGACGAGGTGTATGTCTCTGTGTATGTGTGTGTGTGTGTCCCCTCAGCCCATTATCCTATCCTATACCATTGCCATTACTATTGCGAATTCTACACCGACTACGTACAACTTTTGTCATGAAGTTTGTCAAGTCAAGATGGTGTTCACACTTAAAATTTGAACTTTACATGTTGCCATATACCGGAACGTAAACTGTGCAAGAGCGTATAGAGCTGGGGCTCCATTACGTAAGTACGGCCTCCTGCCTCCAATGTACTGTGACTTTATTTTATTTAGCTCCAGACCTTGATTTTGATTCCACTTTTGATTGTGTTCCTACCTGCGCTCACTTTGTACTGCACCCTCCCAGCACGTGTCTCTCGCAGTCGCTACAATTTGAATTGTGAGGAATAATTATTATAATATTTCACATCAAAAATCATCGTATCTTTGAAGTATCGGTATTTTATTTGGAGGTGTTTCAAATCGCTTAAAAGATCGATCATGTTTCCTCTCTAAAGTTCTAAACAAACAGGCGGACCCCCAATTGTAATCGTCCCAATAATAATGATAATACTACAAGCTATAATACATTTTAGAAACAGAAGGAGAAATCTGACCTTGCCGCTGCATACTACAGATATTCCTTTGCACTGCCCTGTGCACATTGCACTCCACTCCATGCAACAGGAAAATCCTTGAGAATATTAAATTACAATAAAAATGGCTAACTAATGCAACGATTATACTACTGAATAAAAATTCTTAGTTTCTTCCTTTGCCTCCTGTAAGGATGATGTCATGAGTTGTAGTTGTAGTTGCAGTTGTAGTAGTAGTAGTGGTGAACATTGAATGACTCCATGTATACATAGTGGCAGGAGTCGTAAATTAAATTAAATATCTGTACTCCATTTCAAAATTCGACTTCTCTTTCAATGTAAATTAAATTCTAAAATATGACAATGTCTACCTCGATAACTTTACTTCATTTCAAACTTCTTTCTGTCAAAAATGTGCCCACATGAATAATTAATGAGGAGCCCTTTAATGTTATATATTATGTGGCGGAGCTATTTGTCTTGTCACATGGAATTTGTGAACTGATTTAGTAAATAAAATTCAACGACAACTACCTAAACTAAAATATCTCCTGTAGGTATATAGCATCGATAAAGTCAGTGACAGTGACATAATGTGTGAAAAGATGGGAGGGGGCGATGGGAGAAAGATAAAGATCAGAGAATCTCAACCGAGATATCGCACTGGCGCTGGAGCTGCTGGAAAGCCACAAGTGATAAAGTTTAAAGAATGGTGAGAATTCCATGCCCGTCTGTCTCCCTGTCTTCGTCTTCAAATTTATACGAAACCGAATCTGAGGTGAACTCGTATCGTAGCGGTGGATGTGGATACATCCTTAACTCTATATCATATACTCTATACTTGACAGTCTATAAATCTACTATATACCATATACGATGCAGACACACAATATACCCTATATACATAATCAAGACAGAGACAGAAGAAAAAAAAAGAAATATATTATACGGGATTGGAACTAGGTATATACATTGAAGGGAGGGAATAAGCGGGAAGGAGGCCAATGAAGTCTAGAATGGGTTTCAAATAAGAAAATCAATGTTGATTACTCGAATGGCGAGCTCTCCCGTGGAGGCATGATACCGGTACTTCTGATGATTGTAGTCCACTCCAGCCCCCACCAAAGTATTCTCTTCATGAAGGAGCCAAATGACAGAGTCAAAACTTGGCGTGACTCCTGGACAAGCGAGAGCAAATATTTCTCTTCCCTGGGTCACTCCCATCTTGGCCGACGTCTCCAACTTCTTACCTTTGACTAACACTAGGAAACATGAGAGAATCAAGAGGTGCTGGACCCATATGGTCATCCAATCACTTTTTATCTTCATCCTAATAAATTCCCGTCTGTTTTCCTCCCAAAACTTCCAATTCAACACCGAGTCCCTTTTTCCCCCTTCCCCTTCTTTTTTTCAAGTCCGATTCGGATTCGAATTTGCACTCTGTCTCTCTCTAGTGATATGTGCACCACTCCAAAACTCTAACTGGAACGTCAACTCCACTGGAACTGGAACTGGGACCAACTCCGAGAAACGGGGCGCTGACTGAGCGTTGTGGGGAATCTTTAATTCCACTAAAGGTATCGTGTTGTGAGGTGTGTGAAAACAGGAGTATATTAAATCTTGAATGAGTCCCAATGTCACTCTGAGCGCTGCTCAAATCCACCAGCTGAAACTGACAACAATAAAATTACTGAATAGAGTCAAGTCAAAAAAAATATCCGAGTGTGACTATATGGAGATTTGCAGAGCAAAATTCCACATAGGTATGATAGGTAGGTAGGTAGGTAGGTAGAGCCAGAAAACGAAAACTCTACAACAAAATAAGAATAATGCTTTTGAATTCCATGACTGGCTTCTTCTCTGTGTCTCTGTGTGTATGTGGGGAACTATGGACGGATTGTAGCTATGTTTCACAAACCGAACAGATTTTATTTGAGTAAATAACGGAGCCTGAGGGAAAAACTTCACTTCCTTCTGTTTCCCCAGTCCAACTATGAATAATCGTGGAGGGATCCAGGAAATGTACGTAAACCACACAGAGAGGAGAGAGAGAGAGAGCTCAAATATAAAGGAGCGAGCCAGAGTTTAGATGAGAGTATATTGAGCACTGAGAGGATGATTCTCAAGGAGGAGAGAGGCTCTTCGTAGGTAGCATATACATATACGTATTTATGTTGAGTATGTGAGAATCCGTATTCATCTGTCTGTCTCTCTCCCTCTCTCTCTTTCCTTCTCCTCTCTCCCTTCATATTCCAAACTGTCACATGCTCATGCCATAATGCATCTCACAACTATTAGCAGGAGCACCTTCTTCTAACCGTATTCATTCACTCCTATTACAAGCATGAGCACCTCAAGGATATCCAGATCCAGAACCAGAACCAGATCCAGCTCCACTCAAACTACTTACATGCATATAGGCTGCATTGGAATTGGAATTGTAAAATTTGTACATACATATACCTGTCGACTGTAGACAGTCGACGGTGGAACTCGAAAGGGAAGATGCCGACGCTGCCGAAGCCGAAGCCGACGTCGAAGCTGAAGCATGGTTCAAAATATTGTGGTACTGTGATGATATGTGTCGAGAACATCCCGAGCCTCAGCAGCCTCAACTTGAATGACTTTCTACTTGTATACAACGGGTATGCTCGTAATAATGTAGTACCTACCTATATAGAACTTTTCTTGGAAATCTATCTACGTGGATTCTATATAGAAATAGATGTGTCAGTGTCTTTGAATTTTGCATGGATCATCCAGACTCTCTGACTGTGGCTACGATAGCTATACTGGTACTGGTACAATGTAGTATTGGCATTTTGGCATAGGTATGGGTATAGGTACATAAGTATGACAATGAGAGGAGTCTCTTTGGTGGGTCTCTCTGCGTACCCGCATTTATGTTTAAACAAGACAATACAAAATATATAATTTCCCTTTGAACAATTTCTGCTACTGAATGCATCTCACTCTAAAATTCTCGCTAGTTCAGATTCAGATTTTGCTCTCGGTACATGAAAAAGATAATGCCGACGGGTCTATGCATGAATGTGAAATGATAAAGGCGCAGAGCCTCCGTCTGTCTTTCAGGTCTCTCTCTCTCTCTCTCCATCTCTTCCCTAAAAACGCTGTCCTTGGAATTTGACCGATTTGGCACGCACCGCCAACTTTTTCCCTTTTGTCTCACGTCACAATATTCAAAATTCTTAACTCATATTTTTCACTTTAACCCTGTCACTCCTTCCAACAACTTTGTACTTCCACTTCCTTTTCATATGAATACAGAAAAGTATATACTAACCCTCAATCCCATGTGTAACTCTCTCCCACTCCGTCCCGTCAATTTTAAAAAAGTATTCTCCTCTGCCCAAGAATAAGAAAACATAGAAGAAGAAGAACAACGAAGAAGATTCTATATTTACGACACACAAACTTACTGTATATATTTATATATGCTATAGGAAAACAATATATTATTAGGGATCTTCTTATAATGTAGCATATGGCATATGGTGAGGAGCCAGAGAGCAGAACCATCTTTTTTATTGTGTGTGTGTATTATATCTTTCTTTGTTTTTCATTTTCCTCGCACTCTCTCATAACTATATACATAATATTATATTATGGGCATGAGACAAAGTTGACGTTGAAATTGAAGACGCAGTTCTGGAGCGAGAGGAAATTTTAAAATATGCAAAACAGATTATATACTACACAGTATAAATTTTATTCGACGGCGCTCTCTGTCAACATTTACACTGGGTAGAATAGAATAGACAAAGAATTTGTTTACCTACTTGGAACTATTTGACATTTTTAAAGACTACGATCTCATGTATGTACACTGTGCGCTCAAAATAAATTCATTAGGAGAATTTCCATATTTTAAAACATGTTCTAAAAATTGGGAACATTTTTTTAAGTTTTTGAGAGAAAGCTTGGTGACAACTCTTTGTTTTTGCAATGGGAGTGTAATAAGCTAATTAGTACTCCGCACCGATGTTTCTATACTAAAATACGACCGTTGTTGAAGAGAACAAAAGCTCTTCAAAAACTCTATAGTATTAAATTTTAAAATTACGTGTAATTACTTAATTAAACCATTATAGTATTATGTGGCATTACAGCCAAAACCTAGCTACTATGGCTGTGTAATCTGCCTGCAGTAAATATTTACCTGTAGGATATATAGAAATGACCTTGTTAGAAGTGAGACTCCTCTTCCACTTGTTGAGACACAGATTTGAGGAAGGATTCCCGGAAAATTGTGAGAGAGTGATATAAATATGTGGCACTAATGGAGTAGCTTTCAGGATTTTAAATGAAAACGTTTCGATATTTTATTGGTGTGGCTGAGGACGAGGACGGAGATGATGAGAACGATGAGGATGATGGAGAGGGAGATGGAGGGAGGGATGGAGAGACTTTGAGTCGCTCTCGTTTTGATATTTTCAAGGAGTTGATTAAATGCAGTCTCACGACGACGGACGTGCTGCTCCTTGAATAGTTCCTTATGCCGTCTTCTCACCACCACCACTACCACCTACTCACTTAGCTGAGATGATTAAACCGTTTTAGACTGGAAACAGCAGCAGAGCTACAGAACTTCAAATAGAAAGGGAATATGGAAAGGATCCTATGGAGTATTTCTCTCGCGACAGACACAAAAACACCCAGAAAGAGAGAGAGAGGCCCTCACAATGATCGATGCTCGGTAACATGAAAATGTGGAAGATATGTGAGTGTCAGACCACCACCACCACCACCACCAACTCTATAAATTCTAATTCCTTTTGATTCCTAAAGCGAGAGCACGTGCATAATATCCCATCTCTTTCTCTGAGATCTGGTGAGGTGACAGGGAAAACAGTAGTTGAACTACACACGCCACGCACATGTACAGTTAACACTCCGCAGACTGTAGACTGTAGACATATGTATCTTATTCCTGCGTGTAGATACAGATATATTCTTAACAATATGAAAGCGGCGGCTTTCAAGGTCTGGCATCTACTCATGTATCTTTGACAACTATACTGCTATATGCTTATATGACGCTAGAGCTCTAACAAGGAGAAAAAAAAAGAAAGCGGTTGATTTCCACCTGTTAGCAACAGGAGCAGGAAACATGTAGTTTCACTATGGGCTCAGCCTCAGACACAGACATGGCTCTTTTAACGACGCCGACTACCACACTGTTTATAACTGTAGGACATGTACTCAGGAGTAACGAAGGGAGGGAGAACTTTCCCTGTACAACTTTCCAGGAGCACTTTATTTTCACGAGTAAGTGGCAGTGGTAGACGAGCGTGAGAGTTTTGTTTCAATTAGGTGCATCTGTACTGGTACTGGGACTGGTACTGGGGCACTTACCATCAATTTCAGGAGGTAGGTGAGCTTACCATTTTACAAACTTCCCACTCCACAGACACACACAGAAACTATACAGGAACAAATAACACATCGTTTTATGGAGCCGTGGCATAGGTCTTCATTGTTGTCAGGAGGAATATGAAAATTAAATTCTTGCACTCTCCTTTAGATACAAGTTACAAGGGACGGGAGTGTAGGAGCTTAATACTTTTTGAACTATAAGCTGCAGGATGGTTTGGCTTTGTAAAAAGAAACAAGAACAAGAAATTGTTTCCATATTTTTTTAAAGAACTGTCTCTCCTCTATTTGAAAAATCATTCAAATTAATTTGAATCAAGACAGATATTTACTTTTAATTTCATAAACAGACTACAGCTCCATTACATAAGTGTGAAAGACGTGTATTTGTGGGGGTTGTTAATGTTGTTTTGGGAGTTATGCACTAGCAATTTAAAATGGCTATTTTTCATGAGCAAAATAGGCTATAGAGTATTTCAATTTGAGGTCTCAGGAGAGGGAAGGTTATAGTCGTAACTTTTATTATTATTTCCACACACAAAAAAAATGCTTTCCACTTTTTATGCAGATACGCCTACTTTTCTCTCCAGATCCAGACAGGCAGAGAGACTGACTATATACAGTATACAGTGAGTCTAATGCATATAGTGATATAGTGTCTTTTCACTGGAGTGTGCTCTCATATACATACGCTCACGCGTTGTCTTTGACCGAAACCGAAACCGAAGACCGGTTTAAAAATATAGGGTGATAATTTGAGCTCATTAATTATAATGATGTACTTGAAAACCACCACGAAATCGTGTGAATGCTGACTGAGACAAGGTGTGTACATTTTGACACCACACTTTCCGTAATTGAGTAAACAGAAAATAGGAAAAGGAATAAGATAGACGTGAAGCGATTTATGCACAGACTCTAGACCCAATACGTACGCATGCACGCACATATCTCCTGCTCGTATAGATATGAGATGAAGTGTGAACTCATAAAATTTGCATACACATCCTCATCTTGCGGAAGATGGGAAAGGCCTTCCTTGTCCTTGTTATTCCCTGTCTATAAATGCAAATGGGATTCATCTATTCATGTCTTGTACGGTACACTTTCGTCTAGTGTAGTGTGTGCTAGGTAAGCAAAATTTACACATTGATATTGGTAGTACAAGTAATGCATATAGGTGTAGGATTTAGATATACCTAGGTAGGTACATGTGGGCGTGTTTGTATAAACCCGTATGTGATTTAGTTTACCTATATAACTTTACCCACCGTTTCTCTATGGTTCTACGATTTTTTCAAAATTATCCGGATTTTTGAGTGGTTGAAAATAAATCACAAAAGAAATTCTCAGTGATTCCGATTGTTTCAATTTCTTTCCAGTTTGGAAATAAGTGCCGTCTGATTGTGAGTAATAGTTAAATACACAGCTTTCATATTATATTCAGAGCAAAATTTCTGCGACAGGGGTTAAGAGAGGCGTGCTGAATTTATGCATAGGGATTTCTCTGAACAGAAAAAATCGTTTTCGTTTTCGTCGTCGTCGTCGTCGTCGTCATTTCAAAGTATCCAGATGAATCAACATCCCGACTCCTAATGTTACTCTAAGTAGGGGCACAGTCTGGAGAAGTAAAATACATAATTAAACAGCGTTAGCTTTTCTCATTTGGACGAAGTTCTGGTCATAAAAAATATAGACAGGAAACGAGGCTCGTTTAATCATTCTCGGCCTCAGCCATATATCCTATAGCGCTGTTGTAGAGTTTGTATTTCTAAGGATAAGTCGCGAGGACCGTAATACCGTATAGCGTACGAGCGAGCGAGCAGTCCATGTCCATATCTACGGAAGAACAAAACGAGTAATAATAGTTCCAATTCTGATGTCTATGTTTGTTCAATTACTTTCCCATATAACCAACTATATACACATAATATTTGTCACTTTCTACTTGTTCCTTGGTCAGGAGGAAGCGGATGAGGAGCCCAGAAATTCTGTAATCCATTCGATTTCTGTAGCAGTAGCTGTATGTCCCGCTCACATTCAGTCACACCATTGAACCTGGCTCTGGCTTTGGGTCTGTGGATATGCATATAGCCTGGTACATACTCTATCGAAAAATCCAACTGTATTTCTGGAGGAAATACTGTAATGAGTTGTTCTCCAATCAGATATTAGATCGCAAAACGAAAACCTTTCCCTGCACTGCTCTACCCTGCCCTATTCCCCCCGTCCCCGTCTGCATTGTAATCAGTTAGTAGTTTAGTAGTCGGATTTTCAGTAATGTGATACGCTATAACAAAACTTTGTTATGAGCTACGACATGGGCTTCAGAATGAAGTTAAGTGCGGGTACAGCAATGTTTATTCTTACTACTACTACACTGACTGTACATCTCATCTCATAGATTTACAAGTTTTCAGACTGAGTGAGTTTTTTTTGCATGAAACTCGGAACTTGACTCTCACACAGCTCTCAAGTTCCGTTCTATAATTTAAAGTCAATGTTTGGAGAAGTAGTAGAGAGAGAGTATAAAGTTCATTTTCCTCTTTGAAGATGCAATATCAGACTTTTTTTCAGATTTTTAAATGTGACAAACTTAAGTGCAGATATCATCATATTTTTGGGAGCTCCATTTATGTACATGGGTAGACGCGTTTTAAAAACATGTCAATAAACTAATTTACAATTTTTGGAGATGTTGCTGAAGATAATACCTTTTGTATTTGTATAAATGACAAGTTCAGTTAGTACGGTATCTTCCCAGAATCCTGACTGTCTTCTAAATGTAGGAATTCTTAATGCTTTTGACTTTGTTTGCATTGTCTTTGTAAGGCTCTTGGAGAAACTTTCGTAGCATATAGCATTGCATGAAAACATGGAGAAGGTAATAAACTTTATTTACACACTGACGCACACAGTACTACCATTTTGTTCTTAATTTATTTTGTAATTAAGATATTATGTGTTCAGATTCAGAACTTCATATATTGTAAATTTATAAGCAGGTGTGCTTGGGTGAGCGGTTAGGACTGCAGACTGTAACGAAATTTACAGTCTCAGGCCCGGCTTCAATCCTCGGCCCCTGCTAATCGTTTACGGCTCGGTGTTGTACGGTAAACGTAACTGGATGGTTGATTGAAACCCAATCTCCTTCGGTGCTCCTTAGTGACTACTACTTACTGTAGGGGCCTAGGGAATGAAACTCCTTTACTGTGGAGGAGGGGACGGGGATAGGTGAAAGGGTACATAGACCGAGACGATCTAACGCGGTAGCCTCCTATTTCCTCACCCACAGTGACTGGTTGAGCCTGGTTGTATGAACTTCGGTTAAATCGACCCAATGAATAAATTATTTTTTTAAAAAATTATTATATTGTAAATTTACAATGCTAGTAAAAATGTAGCTGAAAGAAATGAACGTCAATTTCTAATCTTAACTTTATCAAATTTATATCATCCAACCATCTTCCACCCAATGACCCAATTAATTATATCAAGTGCAAAAAAATATTTTATTTGGGTAGGTCCATATTTTTACTGTCACTAAATTCAACTAGAAAAAATTTTTACAAAAATTATTAAAAGTAATATTGCTGTAATAATATGTAATGAAAATACATGCATATATATAATTTCTCTTTAAAACTGTACAATTGCCATACACGAATAAAATTTTATGATTGAAAAGTACCTACAAGGTATTTTCCAGAGCCATGTAGTATGTGTTTGATAATAAGATATATACTTTTCACAGAAAAGTCAAATTAAGCAGGAGAGATATATACCTGGTGGAGCTGAGTGGAAAAAAAATAAGGAAATTTCAAGGGAATTGTCAAAGCCAATTGAATTATTTTTGAAGCCATGTTTTCTTTTTATTTTCTCTTCATAGGGGTTTATGCGGCTGAGAAAACTGATTCTGGGTGAAATCAAAAGCTCAAAGTAGGTCGGACGAATTCATGTGAATGGACTGGGACGCTGAAATAAGATTTAAAATGGAGTCCCAAAGTCTATGTATAAGCTTATGTATGTTTTCCCATGCTCCACTGATCCTGAATAGGCTTAAGAACTTTCATTTTATTGATCTTGACCATTAATCAAAATATCCAGTAGACTCGTCTATATACTTACAGCTATATACACTATATATTTTTTTTCAATATTTTTGACCTGTATCCTAACTGAGATTGAAAAAAAAACTATGAAAAAAAAGCGTTCCAAGATTCCAACTTACTCTGTATAATAATAATTATAGCGTTATTGTAATAAAATTCGACTACTGCGGGATTTTCTGGAAGTTCATTGCATGTTTTTATTTTGTATGATGAAGACGAAGAAGAAGAAGACGAAGGGCTGAAGGCAAAGGTATTCATATAAACTTATATGTCCATATAAATAATTTCATACACTGCACTCTATGTGCACTCCTGATATTACGTTTCTCGTCTGGTAATCCATTGATATTTTGTAAGCGAATACGAAAACGAATGCAATTCCAGCTCCAGATCCAGCTACATTGAATGAATTCATGAATGCTCAACATCATCATCATCATCATACCAATACGAAATCCATTCAATTCCAACTACATACATCGGATCCAATGCTCACGTCCAATACGTAATCCGTAATCTTGTACCGGTACCGGTACCGGTACCAAGCAACAGATAACGATGTAGCATGAAAGCTGAAAGTACATACTACGGGAGCGGGACCGAGGCCGGGACTAGTGTTTCACAAATTGCAGCTTTCGTGTGTAGCCACAAACTGTGGGGTCCTCACAGAGATTCTCGAATTGAAGAGGATCTGGATGTGAAGTGAAGCTACTTTGTCTCCCGCAAACCATCATCCTATTCATCCATAATATTCACAAACTGTGGCATTTCCAAATGAAAGAGATGGGACTCCTCTTCCTCCCGCTCGATCCAGGGCGTAGAACCTGACAACATACGTATTCAGGATTTCAATAAATAATTTGCAATTGCCACACTCTCTGTGTATTATAGTGTGCAGACGAAAAGGACGTGCTGTAGACACTCCGCGGGTCCGGGTGCGTTTTTCCTATTTGGGCTCTTGATCATACCACGAACTCGAATTCGAACTCAGCGTCGGCATCGCGATATTGTAGCATATAGGACACACGAGTTTTTCATCTGTTTGCTTTTGGACCGGATTTGAAGGGAAGACTCCGCCGCAGTTGTACATAAATAGTTTGAGTCAGAAGTAGTAGCAGTAGTAGAAGTAGAAGTAGTAGTGAGATCTATGGTACGGGCTCTCATTACTCACAAACTTACTCTCTCGCCCACACTATGTAAATTAGACGGTGGATTTGGTGGCATGGAGAAGGTAGAAGTCGAAGCAGAAGGACAGGAGCTAATCCTCACGTCTGCCCTAAACTCAAATATTCATTGCGTTGTAAGAACAACCGACTTTCTATTTACCACCTACATTTTATCTTGGAACGGAAGACTCAAAGTCAGTTCAGTACCTGGCTGGATCTGGATGACTGGATGTAGGTTGTAGGACGGCCATCTATACTCCCTTTATACTTACAATGCAATGGCGGAGATGTAATAATAATATGGGTATATCTTGTCTATGGTTATTATGCGAGTGAAAGAGGCTTCCACAGATGTGGATGTATACCACCACCACGGAAAATGTCTGAGCCTCATCTCCGCCACGGACCGCTACGGTTTCTTACACGTCTGCATAGTTCTTGTACTTTAAATTTCAAGGAGAAGGAACTGTGTAGTGCTATGCTGTGCTGTGTTGGTTGGTGGTGGTGGTGGCGGTAGTTACTCCTGAGGATATGCCAGAGATAAATGTGCAGAAAAAAGCACTTGTTTATTTGCTCCTTATTTTGACTTGTTTGTACAACCATAACCATACATCCGTCCTACTGATAAAACTATAGATACTTGAGTCACTACCTACAATACAAAAAGTGTTTGGGAGTGGGTATTACATGTAGGCTACCTGCTCAAAAAAACGTGAGGTAACTGCTTATTTAACAAAAAAAAGCACATTTGTACGCGCTTAGATTAGGCTTCTGTTCGTCTTCCATATATATATACCTCGACTATACTGCAGGCATTTACATAGCTAACCATATGAGAGTATGCACCGAATATAATGTGGCTGAAACGTAATAAGTAAGGAGTAAAGTAGTACGTTCACAATCGTGCATATAAATATATTATCTAGTATTTTGGAGTTTCTTCGATTTATTACAAGGAAAACACACGGGTCTTTTCTCTCCTCCTTTCGTATGCAAAAACCCGAGAAAATAAACAGATCAGTAGCCCACCGGCATTCTAAACAAATCCATAGTGGTACATGGCATGGATTCTTTTGTATATTTCATTCCACCCAAAAACACTACCAGCAGAAACTGTGCTCTGTGATTATTTGTGTGAAAATGGATCTTCCAATTCGTCGTCGTGGCTGTAGTCATCGCGGAGACTCCGTGTAGTGGAAGTCGTTCAGGTGGATATAGGCCTTTGAGCAGTACAACTCTTCAACTCCTAAATCTACTTCATAACCTTCAGTAGTATTATATGTGGCACCTACTTACATATAGGTAGGTGCCTGAGCCGAGACCGAGAGTACCGCACCCGTGCCCGTGCCCGTACCTGAGTTCCTCCACTACAGAATTGTGTATATATAGTATACAGAAATGTTGAGTTATACAGAACTTGGAGCAGGGAATTACTTATGTAAGCCGCGCATGAAAAACAGAGTCTATACAGTTTTCTCGTGTAATCTTCTCCTTATGGGGAATTCTTGAGGAGAATGAGAACAGAGAGTAAATTCATTGAAATTAAGTCAGACTTGTCAATTGTAATGGTAATAGCAAAATAGGAACATTCCTTTAACAGTACCAACATACATATAATATACAAATAATCACTTTCCCAGGGATAAGGACGACAGACAACGTAGAAATTGAAATCTCTATGGAGGCGGAGGCTAATAATAGGGAGTACATACGTACAGAATGATCTTTCCTGCGGGGCAATTTATATTATCGTTTATGTTATTCGTGTGGATTTGTGCCTCTTCTGTATAGCTTATGATAGCTCTGATATTTTTTTTCATACATAATTTCAGTGAGACAGTATGGTCAGTCTGACCCTGGCCATGCTGTTACCGCATTACACATGTTTAAAAAAATTATAAATAAAATTATTCACCCAATCATCATCAGTTCAAAATACAAAAACAAATCATACTATCTGTACAACCTCCCCTCCCACTCCCGGGGTATCCTCACGTCATCATCGTCATCTTTCTGCAATGTGTATTTCCGAGCTATTGTGACTCCATTCTCTCCCCACAATCTGGTTACATTCGAGTTGATATTGACATCCGTGACGTGAATATTGATAGGACAGTCACCACACTCACCATATAGCCCGTAGAGTAGGAGTATTGTTCTCAATTGCTATTGTTCCTCTGTATCATGTTAATGTATGTGGAAGGAAGGAAGGAAAGAAGGAGGGAGTGAGAAGGGCTGACTGGCTGAGATAAAGGTGCGTAAAAGAAAAATTTGGGGACGATCTTCTATACTTTCTACCTACTTGGAAAAACCAAGTGCATTTTGGTACGAAAAGACAGGGAGACAGGAGACAGCTCTCTACTTAATTCGATCCCAAAATTTGTAGGATAGGAGGAATAAGGAATAACCACGGACAGTACCAGGACCAGCATCTACAATATTGAGCTTGCTTTCTCCATCGCTCTTGAAGTGACGCGACGTTTTGAGAAAGCGTCTCAAAAAGCTTGGAGTTGTACGAGTTGTCTGGATCTTGGACTTTTGTCCGTACATATATATATATAACATAAATATATATTGAGAAAATAAGATATTCTCTTTCGTCTCCGCATTTCCTAAAAGAAGACGAAAGTCAAGTGCTGTGTGTGTGTGTGTCATATCCACTCTACATGCATGAGACACATGACTGGCGGGGTCTATTCTATAGCCCAGCTGACTTGTTGTCTGAACCTTATTTTCATAGTTGTATTAGGTATACCACCATTACAACTACCACTGTAGTATACCACCATCACCATTTTATTTTACAAGGAGACCAAACCTCACTCACTGCACGCGAGAGCATCGTCGAGGAGACCATTTACTTTCCTTGGATCGAAGCAATCCCAATCTGAAGACTTGCATCTGTTATGTACCTCTTGATATGACAATGCCTTGTGTCCTCCTGTCCCTCTGTCTGCCTGTCTTCCCTCTCCCACTCCTATAACACTTATTTCCGTCGTCGACGATAGCGTGACGTCCGTCAACTCACCCGCATTTATTCCTTTCCTTTACCTCTGCTCCATTCTCCATTGTATAATTTTGTAAAGTGAGTCTTACAAAAATAATAACCTATTGAACTTTGGAACTACTAAATTGGCAGATGTTGAGAACTTTTCCTGAGTTACACGACTACTATCTGTGTAACGATCATCCTCCTCTATCTGTAATTTCCCATGGAAAAGGAACAACTTTCATAGTTGTGTCTTTTGTGTATAATATAGCTAACATGGACTAAATGCGTGTAGGTAATTTTATAAGAAAATGTTAAATACATATCGTCTGTGAAGAACCAAAATGACCCATATCCAATTTAAGCTACAATCAAAATGAGCTATGTCATTAAAAAAATTAGAAACATGCGTAAAATGTTAATTTGGAGTTTTTGAAAAACGTAAAATGTCCTTTTTACATGATTTGGAAGAGGTGCAAAATGTTTTAATTTCATGCGTTTTGAAAAAGTGCAAAATGTTCTAATTCCATGTTTTTGAAAAGGTGCAAAATGTTCTAATTCCATGTTTTTGAAAAGGTGCAAAATATTGTATTTAAATTCTCTCAAGACATATTTAAATATTTTTGCAGATAATTGATATTGTTTTTAGCTAAAAATGGATATGGGTCATTTTGGCTCTTCACATACGATATATTATTTTCAGTTTCTATTTTCTTCATAATGTTCAACTTCTTAAAAATATTCTTTCTCTCTTTGAACTTATACTATAGGTAGATATTCTAGACTTGACGTAGAAACTGGAAACGGAGTGGAGTGGAGAGATACCCTGCTCACAGAGAGAAAACAAAAATGTAAAAATGGTCCTTGAGACTCTGAGACTTTTGCCCTAGGTCGTGTTTACGGTAAGTGATAAAAGATGTGGCAGGATGGAAACGATGACTGCTGTGGAAGACTCCCATGGCCATGACGATGACGATGACGATGGGCATGTCATCATGTATAGTCAGTATATTATACAGTTACTCACATTTTACTCATGAACTGTCGTAAGTCGTCACACTATATAATCCTCCTCATGCATGGTTTCTTTACGGTCTATATGATGATTTTTGGAATATTTCAACTTTTTTTTTCTCTTTTGTTCAAGTATATTTCAGGAGTGTAGTATTAAGGTTACGATTATCATGCATATAAATAGCAAGGGACCTCTTGGTTTTTTTGTACGTAGGAGGTGGTGCATATTATGTATCAGCTGTATATAGGCTGTCCACGGCAATGTGTCACCTGTCACCACCGTAAGCATGCGAGCAGTTAATTCCGCATGGAAAAAGTTTACAGATTACAACATTACATATGCATAGCCCTCCATAATTATATATGATTATATAAGGTGAACATTTATTCCGGGAAGGATACTCCCCCTTGCCTCGTCAACGCATAAATGGGATTTTTGAAACCATCGTCGAGTCTCTATGAAAAAGGGAATTGAGTCGTATGAATTAGAGTTTATGCGCCCACTGAAAAGAATAAATTGTACGACTCACTACCTTTTTTACATTTATTATGTGATCAATATTCGTCTTTTTCTTCTTATTCTTCTTCTTTTCCTTTTATTATTTTATTCACGTATTTGAAAAGTTAACATCTTGTTCTATCTACTTTGTGAAAAATGAGAGGGATTTAGAGAATAATATGAAACAAGTGGTTGATAATGAAAATCAAAAAACACGCTTCCTTTTATTAAGGGGCAAAGATTTTAACTAATTATTTTTTCCTGTTGCATTATACGCTAATTGTTGATATGCTTTTAAATTTCAAAACGAAAGAGCGAAGTAAACTTGCAAATTTTTCCAAATCCCAGTTAAAAAATCATTAGTATCATCACTGAACAGAATCCTATTATCCTATGCATTTTTTTGAGGAGCATATTGGCAGAATAGCTTACAATAGAAATTGTAAGATCACCTTTATCACGTATTACATACTCAAAAAAATAAGTTGCGGAACTATTAGCAATATATTGGAGAAGGGAACACTTATTGTGATGTTCAATAAACTTTGAAGTAAAATGGAAACAAAATAGAGTGGTTGTATAAACATATATTATGAATTGTGTAACAAAGGGAAGGGCGGAAATCCGTCCGCACCATTAGGATCACACAAATTGTCACATATTATTAACGGAAACCAAAGACAGGACGAAATGACATCACTCTTATATATATATATAATGAGTTCTATATATACTTCAGACGGCTTCACTGTTGACACTGACTTTATAAAACTTTTAGGATAACGTCCTGTTTTTGTAGATATCATAAAATGAATAACTATAAATACATAATATTTTTATTATCTCCAAAATGAAATGTCTGTCCGTAGTCCATAGGCCGTAGACTCATCCGGACCGTGCCGTAGACCGCTATGAACGCTTTACTCTACTACACCTGTGCGTCGTTTCTACATCAATAATAATAAAGTTGTCAAATTCTTACACATACAAGATGATGATATGATGAAAACTTTTCCTTCCTCACCGCTCATGTCACATGAATCATAGCTAAAATTATTAAAATCTAAAACCAACATAAATAATTTGAGAGAACCACGGAAAGATTAGGACAAGAAGAAGAAAAAAATTACCAAACTTCTGAGGCTATATACGTTTTATTCTTCCTGTCACAAACAAAGAGAATTCATATGACATAAATTGTATTAAGTGCAGCTCTAACTTTTTAAGTTTCTTTCCTTTTACTTATATCATATGTCATAGGGAGTCAGAGTCAAGCCAGGCAGACCATAGGACCAGGACCAGACTACTACACTCTCCCTATTTTGCTACAAGATTCATTTTCTTCGCAACTATCTACATAATAATATGTATTTTTGTTATGGTTTTTTATTTATTTTCTTTACATATATATAATATATATACATCTAGGGTGAATGCTTAGAGGATTATTTATGACATCTTCGCGTATTTATACGTAAATATAGTTTCCACTGGAAATATTATGTATCGTCTGTGAAGAATCGAAATGACGCATATCCATTTTTAGTTTCAATGCACTATCTACAGAAAAAATTAAAATAACATGTTCATGAAAGCATGTCAATAGAGCCTTGTGCGTTTTTCAAAAAACAAGTAAATAGGATATTTTGCACTTTTAAAAAACATGTAAATAGAATATTTTACCCTTTTAAAAAACACTTAAGTAGAACATTTTGACCTTTTCAAAAATATGTAAATAGGATATTGTAACCTTTTTAAAAACATGTAAATAGAACAATTTGCTCATTTTAGAAACTCGTGATTACGTAAGCATGTATCTTATTTACTGTATTTTTTTGACATAGCTCATTCTAATTCTAGCATAAATTGGAAATGGGTCATTTTGGTTCTTCGTAGACGATATGTTATGTTGTCATAATATTTCCTGCTAAGTCCTGCTTGTCCTTTATAGGATCAAGTATGGAAGCATCTAGTCACCGCACCGTACCGTACCGTATGTATTGAAAAGGCAATGACTAAAGAATCTGCATGAATGAAATAAATTTGGAGTTGGAGATGGGATAAATCAATAAATTCGAGTGCAGTATGAAGTATTTTGTTGATTAATACATGATGATACTGCACAGAGAACGGCGGACGCGGACATCCAGCTTAATTGGTTTGGTGCAGCGCTGGTAAGGTTTAATATAGTAACTAATTTTGTAACTATTAATATATAGGGTTTCGATTTTCGCCCATGCGTCTCTATACGTCACCTATCTGCACATAATATGTACGTCCTGTCAACTGTACGTAACTCAACTGAAATATTAGTAATATTTTGTCTTCAAACTTCAAGTATATTGCTACAGAGCGGAAAGAAAAAGCTGCCATGTATATAGCTACAGTAATGTTCAGTGCATACAAAGGTGAAAACTTCCATGACAGTCAGTCAAAAGACAATTCTCCTTGTAAGTACCTACATAGCGTTTAAGCACAGCTATACAGTGACGACGAGGGCTTTTTGAGCTTTCGACTCCCAATACGATAACCATTATCTTATCCACGGAAAAACGATTTTTTTTCTCGATTTGTGAAGTTTGTGACACATTCACACTGTGAGCTTTTACATACAGGGAAATCGCGTCTTCCACACATTACGCCTTATCACTACAAATTACAAATGTATGACCTCGATTTATAGATAATAATATATAACATATAGTTTTTTATTACTCATACTCATTTATGTATTCCCTCCTATTTTACCGGCTTACGATTCTCCAAACTAATAAAAAAGTATTCAAAATTACTATTGAAAATGTTAGTCATCGACATCGAAGGTAAAAGCGCAGCGGTAATAATATTATGTAATGGCTCAGTATATTAATGTATGTATTTATTATAGGTATAGGTATTAAGAGGATTATTTGAAGGCGAAAGCAAAGTGACAGGGCAGGAGTCGAAGTCGAAGTCATTAAATCAACGTGTGAATTTATCTGTCGTGTTATAAAGTTCTTTGAATTATTCGATTATTGTACAAATGAAATCATCTTACACTGAATGATATAGAAATCCACACCGAAGTATAGGTAAAAGCGAATAATTATGTAGGTAATTGAATTGTGATGTGATATACTTACCACATAATAATATGAAAATATGTACTAACCAATACAGATGCTGTATTGATAAGTCTGCCCTGTGTCTCTAACTATGAAACTGATGTGAGACACCAGTGTAAAGTGAATTTGAGGTTTTTGAGGTTTGAGCCGAAGCCAAAGTCGAAGCCGAATGTACGGATATGTATATAGCACTATATGCCATTAATTAATGATCATAAATTGTTATAGCGAAGGAACAATATAAGGGGGGAAATAAATATGTTAATCAAGGATGCTCCTACAATACAAATTTTGAAACCTTGTTTCAATATCAAAGTATAGTAACTACATAATTATATCCGTATAATAATATTATGGTTGCATATTACATAAATGCTCACTATCGTTGTAGTTGTAGTTGTTGGGATATCAGTATTCTCAGTATTGGCTATATTAGCAAGGAAGATACACATTATATTGAAAAGTCGGTTTGGTTTTGCTACAGAATAATACAGATAGAACAACCTTATACATTTGCAAAGTGTTGTTTACTCATCGCTATCTGGGATTTTAGGATAGGCTACATTTATACAGACTACAGATAAAACACCTGGTATATAGACTCCAGCGGATGAGGAGTATATATTCCTTCCCATCTCACTCATAAACATGTCAAGGTATTATATGCAGCAAAGCATTAAAAAAACATTCCACCAACTTGACGTCAAAATATTTTAGACACAAGATAACCAGACAAATGTCCTGTTATCAAATATGTATTTTTTATTAATCATCAAGCCTTCCAAGCTTCGAGCCTATTTATATGTAGGAGCGAGCTAACGTTTACAGTGCCTATTTGGGAAGCAGAGCACAATTGACTTGGATCCCCACTACTTTTGGACCTGGATCGAGACGAGAGCATTTTCAATTATAGTGACGAGTGTCGATACACTCTGCCCTCTCGTCCCCGTATTTCTTCCAGTATTAAAAATTGAAACAGAAAAGACTATCGCTTACTTATATTCTTTGAGTGATTTACCTGATTTATAAACATTTCGTTTAACTCATCAGAATATTAAAATTAACTGACGACACCATGGATTACTCCATTCTAACCATTTTACTTGCAGCAGTGCTTGGTAAATTTTTTTTTAAAGTGGTTTATTTTGAATAATTTGTGCTCGCTATATAAATCTAAATTCGAAAACATCATTTCTAAGTGCACATTTAAGAAATATATCAAATTAATTAAGACACTGAAATTAATTTCAAGGATTTTTCTCTAAAGACCGGTTTTGATCACAGAATCACAGCCCAGCATACTATCCTATATATTTAATGCTGTACAGCAAGGACACAGTTATGGATGTGTAAATAGACCATTTTTTAATGGGGAAGCAAAGGCACACAAAACTAACCTATAACATAACTAATGAAAACTTTTTACATTAAAAACAAATAGCAAAAAACGTCATAATTATATGGAGCCATGTGATTTCATCTAGCCAAGCGTTCTGCGCTTATTTTATTAGGGTTAGGTCAGTGAAATGAGCAGAAATCGAAAATTGGAAATGGGTGCAGAGTTATTAGACTCTTTTCCCTACATGTACGAGAGAAGTCTCCGTTATAATGTGTAACTTTTGGAACTGCCAATCAGGATTTCTTAGCACTTCAAAAAAATGTCACTGGAATTTGTAATAGACAGGTTGCTGACGTGCACTGATATATATATAATCTGAAAGAAATTATGTTTCAAATGTTTCTTTTTTTTCAAATCCGTTACTTTCCAGGACTATCTGTGGCAGCTTCAGACGAGCGGATGCTCACTCCAGGAGCAGTTGATGTTACGAGAACGCTTACTGAACATTTTGAAAAAGGGCCATTTAGTGTAAGCCGACACCCAGTTAGTGGTTCACAAGGAAGGAGTGATATGCAAACCTTCATTAGAAGGGAGTTGAAAATTCTTCAAGTTCGAGGGGAAGGGCTATTCAATGCTACCATCGAAGAAATTAAGTTCAACACAACTATTCTGTATAAAGGCGAACACACTAATATCACAGCAACAAATCTGATTCTTGTATTCCCTGGAGAAGTGAATACCTCTGATGATGAGCCTCTCATGTTCCTCTCCAATTACGATACCGGTGAGCGTTTAAGTTCATTTTCCATGTTCAAGTAGTGGAGTCCAGCGAACAATGATAATATTTATTATTATGACTATTACTATGTGGGGAAACAATTTAAATTTTAAAAATTGGATCAAATCCAATTATTGATTTTGTATAAATGTAACGTGAAAGGGTTGTAAGGGCTATGGCCGTAAATCAACTGGATGAATAAAGATATATATATAATGGAGTCCAGCTATACTCATTAGATAAACTTTAAATTTGTGCTTATTTCCGCAAGTTGATATGGAGTGTATAGTAGTGTTGTAACTTGTTCACAAAGAACAATTGTTTTTTACTTTGTGTTTGTTCTGTCACAATCACAATCACAAACTACTAAAATTGGATTGTGCACAATCACAATGTGCATCACAATCCGACAGGAACAAACAAGAACTAGCCTGATTTCCCCATTGCCTCTAACGAACGTTTTGTGAACAATCACAAACGTTCACAAACACAAACTGAGGCTATTAAAATGCATTGTTAACAACTCAGTTTGTTATCTTTGTTATAACAATCTTGGACTTGAAAATCACAATATTCACAAACAATTGTGACCAAATTACAACACTAGTGTATAGTACTGTATAGGAATGGTTTTTGCATTTCACAAAGCAGTTAAGTTAGTTAGTTAAGGCAGTTTTTGCGTGACTTCTGAGTGAAAACTTATCGGTTTGATGATGCGAAATTTTGGGAATGTTACCTAACTAGTATGACTGAATTTATTCCACTAGATGAAAATGCAAATTTTATCAACGAGGGATCAGGAGTCGCATCGATGCTCGTCATTGCCGAGAGTATCGTCGCAGAATTAACTATAAAGAAGAAAATGCTCCAACACTCACTAATTTTTGCATTTACCGACATCGCATTCGAGAAATACGTGAGAATTTAAACTAATGTTTTCGATTAATCTGATGATGATGACGTAGACGTATATATAAATACAACCTTAAAAGGAAACTTTTAATAGTAAAACAAATGGGATATGTTTTGTTTTTTTAATAGAGTTTTCATCATGCACCAGAGGGGATAACTGGAGCAACACAGGTAGCCAAATCGTGGTTACCCCAGTATATGGCCCACCGAAATACTTTCACGGGAGCCATTATTCTTGACAATATTATGAACTACAATGGAAGTGCAAATTCTCAGCACACCAGTGGCCTTGGGTTTGATAGAGTAAGATATTCATTGTATAATATATTATGTACTTTTAAATTGCAATAATTGACCGTTTGGAGAATAGTTTTATTGACACTACACTTCTATTTGTCACGGACTTGCGATAATAATATTTTAATCAAAATTTGATTTTTCAGTCATTCGAAGATGCCTACAAGAAAATGTCAGATTCCAATTTCGCAGCTAATTTCTTAGCTCTAGTTCAAAGAGATGATCACTTGGACAATCCTCTCGCTAAAAAAATCGAAGACGGATGGAGAAACTCTAAGAAAGAAGTTAAAGCTATCAACGGAACACATGAACACGGTCATAGTTCCCAAATTGACCCACTACTTATTTCATTTGCTATCACTACCGATACTTTTCCTGGTACTGAGTCCCTAACTCACTTCCTAAAATCAGAACAAACAGCTTTCTGGAATCACCATGTCGAACGTGCTGGAAAACTATACCCTGCTGTGACACTCACAGACACAAGTACAACTATAATGCCATACACTTTACAACCATTTTATATTTTACTTTTTATTGGAAAATATCATAACTGCCTAATGCCTATGCACTAAAAGCATTATTACTTACACAGCTTTGGGACTCCTTAAGTCACTAAATCCAGACAGGTACTTAAATTGGAATATTCATTGTTAATTTGCTTTTGTAATGTGTATAGGATACTTCCGGGGCGATGCATGTCGCTCATCCTGTGACCTCCGTGAGATGACAACGAAGCCAAAGTTAGCATTCGCTAAAAGAACCATAGATACACTCATCTCTGTCACTCTACGAGCACAAACAGGTGAGATATTTCCTTCAACCCTGCCTATAATGTATACAGACGAGTTTAACACATCAATGATACAGCCCGTGGGACTTAAAATAAAAACGATATCATATCACGTTTTGATTCATTTAATTGGTGGAGGTACTAATTTATTATTATTTTTTATGGCATTCACAGATACAGATGGAGCGTCGGCGGCCCAAACTTCGAGCATCATTATCTTCAGCTCCATTATAATTGCATTTATCACAAATAAATTGTTTTAAGTAATGCAATCTTAGAAATTTAAAAATGGTGTGATATAGTTTTAAATTTATGACGTGTTATTTGCCAAAAACATTAAGTGTTCAATTCGGTTGCAGTCAGGACGAATAGAAAAAAAAATAAAACAAAATTTCAAACTTTAAATAGTTGAGTATTCAAGTGGTATAGTCTCTCAAAATTATTTTCGACGGCGTATAATTGCTTCAAATAAAAAGCGCAAAGTACAAGCTAACTTACGTGCATATAAAAGTAAAAAGAAAGATTAAAATGTAAAGTAGGTAGGGTGAGGGTGCCTAATTGTGGCCGGTGTCCTAATTGTGGTCATCGGCTGTATATCTGATACGAGTCGATGTATAATATGATTCCATTTTTGTTTGTAAAGTTCGGCATTCCATCTACTGATTCTGCAACTTTGGGTTTAACAAGTTTGCAACTAATACGAATTTAATCCGCCGGCCACAGAGAAAGCATTTAGGACACCGTCCACAATTAGGCATCCTCACCCTACTACAATCAATCGACCAGTATCACCTATATTAATTGCACTATGTCTACTCTTAAGAAGGCCTTGATTTAGCTCATGATGTTGCACATTCATTTTTTTCAAGTTTGATAACTTTGATTAATCATGTAATGGCAAAATGGCAATGCCTAGGTCTAGGTAGCACACGTGAGTATATATATATAATAAAGTATATGATTGTTAACACATTTTGTTGCACACATTTTTATTAAAATCACTGCAGACAAACATTACAAACTAAAATATCTGTAAGCACACAACGTCAACGACAACACACTAGTATGCCAAGTATCAAGTACATACATATCCATACAAAAGTTTTAATAATAACAATTTGCAATCGGTTAATGAATTAAGTATTCAGATTGACTTGGAAACGCAACGGGGTATTTAATGACGATGTTGACAATTACTTAAATACTACTACTGTAATAAATTCGTAGTAGAGTTAGTGTTTGTGTTGTTATGTAGGAACAAGTCAGTACGTACAAGGTGAAAATTAAGTAATTAAATACAGACACGAGACGACAGAAACAGAAACGTATTTGTTCAAGGTAACTTTTTATAATTTACTAAATTGCATTTTGCTAAAACAGAATTCTCAAAATCTTCCCACCCTCCCGAGAGGCATCTACAGTCAACATTGCAAGTTTAGGTCGTGTATCCTGAAAGGCGCTTGAATTTATTAAACCTCAAAAAACTTGAAGAAAAAGTCCGCCAACATTGATCTAACTTGCTCACATTAAATCTCTCAACATGGCGGTGAGTGTGCATTCAAAATTTGTAGTTCGAAATTTAGAAATTAACTACAGTAAAACCAAACTAATACCCAAATTTTGTGTTGTAAAATTTACAGACTTCATCCGTTACCGTTCCGGAGCAACGTGAAGTGACATACTTGGAAAGATGTGGAGCACATTCTCATATCCGCGGATTGGGTCTCGACGATGCTCTCGAACCTCGTCAGGTCGGTCATATAATTATTTTGAATCACATTCTAACCCTAACTATGTCTAACTCAACTAAGTTTTTTCATTTTAAAAATGGTTGAAATCATATTGAACAACTTTTTATCATGTTTTAATATAACTTTAAAATTCCAATGTGCACATATTCCTGTCCCAAAACATATTCAAATTGTTGGTCTGATCGGTTTGTGTATTAGATTTGTTGTTTGTTGGTTTATATGCGTTCAAATTAAATTGGTTCGTGTATTTTTATGCATAAACCTATGCTTTAATTTGGCTAAAATATGAACCTCTGTAGTGTTATTCAATGTGAAAACATTTGGAATTCATGATGTCAGCTCCTTAAATGTGGACATCTACTAATGTTGAATGTACAACTAGGGTTTAAACAGGTATTTATTGAGTTGCCTGTTTTTATTTTCAGACTTCGCAAGGTATGGTTGGGCAAGCCCAGGCCCGTCGAGCAGCAGGGATAGTGCTCGAAATGATAAAAGATGGTAAAATTGCTGGTCGAGCAATTCTTTTGGCGGGCCAGCCTGGCACAGGAAAAACTGCAATTGCTATGGGAATGTCACGAGCTCTTGGCCAAGATACACCATTCACTAACATGGCGGCTTCTGAAATTTATTCCTTAGAAATGAGTAAAACTGAAGCATTGACTCAAGCTATTAGGAAATCAATTGGCGTTCGCATTAAGTAAGTGAACGTTCATGGTCAATAAATTAAGACATTCTTGGATTTGTTCTCGTGTGTATATGTAATATAATGTTTGGCTCTTAGAGAGGAGACTGAAATAATAGAAGGCGAAGTTGTCGAAGTCATGGTAGACAGCCCTGCGTCGGGCAGTGGACAGAAAATTGGTAAACTTACATTAAAAACAACGGAAATGGAAACCATCTATGACCTAGGAACGAAAATGATCGACTGCATTATGAAAGAAAAAGTAATTTACGTGTCCACACATTTTATAGACAAGTATTCCATGACACTGCTGTTCTTAAGTGCAATAATAACGTTAATATGTTTATTTGTCAATAGATACAAGCTGGGGATGTAATAACTATTGATAAAGCTACAGGTAAAGTAACTAAACTTGGGCGCTCATTTGCCCGTGCTCGAGATTACGATGCTACAGGAGCTCAGACCCGGTAAGCGAAAATAATATTCTATCCATTATTTATTATTTGTGTCTCTGGAAACATTAATTTGTATTTGAGCTAAATGTTGCATCGCCAATAATTTGCTTCATGTTTGGTGTAGTTATGTACAGTGCCCTGAAGGAGAATTGCAAAAACGAAAGGAAGTCGTTCACACGGTCAGTCTGCATGAAATCGATGTGATCAACTCGAGGACTCAAGGTTTTCTAGCTTTGTTTTCCGGAGATACCGGTGAAATTAAAGGTGAAGTTCGGGATCAAATTAACGCCAAAGTTGCTGAATGGCGCGAGGAAGGCAAATCAGAAATTGCACCTGGTGTATTGTTTATTGATGAGGTGTGTACATCATTCGAGAAATTGAAGCTATCGTAACAAAAGTTTATTTTTGTCTATTTTCGATTCTAGTAAAATAATTAAATTATTTTTTGTGTATAAAGGCACATATGTTGGATATTGAATGTTTCTCATTCTTAAACCGGGCCTTGGAACATGAAATGTCACCTGTAATTATTATGGCAACCAATCGGGGTATCACTCGAATCCGTGGTACGAACTACCAGTCACCTCATGGAATTCCAATTGATCTATTAGATCGAATGATAATTATCAAGACAGCTCCATACGACGAAAAAGAGTTAAAGGCAATTCTTAAAATTCGTTGTGAAGAAGAAGACTGTGAAGTTCCTTCGGATGGCTTGGCTGTACTTACACGTATTGCAATGGACACGTCTTTACGCTATGCAATACAGCTTATCACAACTGCGGGAGTGTTGGCACGTCGAAGGAAATCTCACGAGGTTACTGATTTTTATTAATTGTAGTATTTGATCTGTGTACTACGTGTACGATGTGAAATATTTTGAAGATCCCATGGTAATACGTTTGACTGTTCGGTTACATTATTTATTAATTATACCTCCTGTGTAGGTTGCCATCGAGGACATAAGAAAAGTGTATTCCCTTTTTCTGGATGAGCATCGATCGACTCAGTATTTGAATGAATACCAGAATGAATTTATGTTCAGCGAAGTTACTCCCGTGGTTAGCGGCGGGGCAGGGGATGGTTCCTCGAAGTCAGTGGTTCAACCAATGGATGTTTCAACCGCTGTTACTACTTCGTAATAAGTGTATGTGTGTGTGTCAGGGTAGAATAAGTTTCTTCGTGCAGCATTTTTATATTATTTCAACGATTTATTCCAATCATTTATTTAGTATAACAACCACTATCTTCAATTGTATGTATAATAGTTAATTCGAAAATTCCTTATTGCACTGTAATCTCTGCATTTGTATAAAGACTTGAATTATTTTACCTTTTCTGAAACTTAGATTACTTCCATTTTCTACTTATTTTTTATTAAGAACGTTTCGTTGCTTATTTCTTCGTCTCTGTATTTTTACATGTATGCACATTCAACCAAATTAAAATTATATTCCACGGACATCAATGTTGACTGGTATTATTTTTGTCACTTTCCTGGCTATTCGTTTCTTCTTCTGATCCGTCTAAGGCTTCGACCAAACTTAGCCTGTATTTCATTTGTTGGGTTAGTGGTGGAATAACTGATCGAGGAACAAGAAATGTTGACAAGTTGAACAAATCCAGAAACACCTTGTAACGGTCACTGAAACAGATTATTATACCGGGTTTCTAAATTATTTATTGGTCTCGAAAATTTTGAAAGGCTCAAACAGCGTTAATTTTCAGCACACATTATGCATTTTCATTTTAAAATTAAATCTGAGAAACCTTAAAGTGGAGCGAAGATAGTGATATCCTGATGAACCACCAGTCCCTAGTTGTTGGGATCCTAGCATGCGTTGCACCAACATAACGTGATTGTCTAAAAACGGTAGGGCAAAATTAGGTTTTGTAAATTCTGCATCCTACAGCATTTCACATGCAGTTGTTTAAAACATTGCTGTTAAAGTATTAATAAATAGGTAATTTACATCGCCATTTAGTTATCAGGGAATCGATATCCATAAGAGAGATGAGAAGCTGATGTGGCTGATTAAATCTCGGCTCATCTCTGTAAAAGGTAATTAAAATTGCTCCTCGTAGTGATTTGTGCGAAAATCGACGATCACCTCTCTTAACATAAGCATCGTGAGTTTTTTCATCAAAAACAGATTCAAACTGGTCTCGCCTTTTCTTAACATTATTCAGCAGAGTCGCCCGCGCTGATTCGTTCCTTTCTTTCTATATTGTAATATTGACAACAATTCATTTGGGCATCAGATTAAGGATACCACGTGTCTTATGTACTACACTCGTGGAAATATCTGTGTTATTCCTATTTTACACGTTGTCAGTGGTTTTCTTTTGTTATTTCTCAAATTAATTTACCTGAGCATTTTTCTCGTCCTCCTCTAGCATGGTTTTAACTACTGATTCGTATTTTTGCCAGAAATTGAAGCCTGTTTCTTCAAGACCAGGTGTCCGCTCCAACCATCTACATGGTGTATCAACTGATTAATTTTGTACTTTGTGCATTCATGCATCAAATTATTTGGTACGGATAAAAGAGTGTATATTTAAATTTTATTTAAGAATGTATTGTCTTGTATACTGAGCTGTGAAGCTATTGCAATTGAGCAACAGTGACTTAATAAAGTTTTTCTCTCTCCAGTACTTATAGTTCTAACAAATCTCTACAAAAGCCAATCAAAGATTAAAATCACCGTACCTTTGCACCAAATCACAAAGCGATGGTTCAGTTTCTGAATCTTTCAGTTGTTGTGCAGATGGACCATTTGCGAAAACGTTTTGGTAGTGAGCTTGATTGTATCGAGCACGATTTTCCTAAATTAATTAAAAACTCTTATTTTTATCATTGTTTCCAAGTTTCATAAATTTGACTTCTTCTATGTTCCCTCTTTTTTCTCGAGAAATTATTTTATTAAATGACCAATGAATAAATATCCGACGATACCGATGCGTAGTAAATTATGCCGTATTTTCTAACAATTGTACACAGGCGACGGGACCGTAATAGTCAGGGCCGGACAATACGGCCAGCGCAGGTAGCCCCCGCTGCTTGAATTTTCAAAAACATGTAAATGGAAAACTTGGCACTTTTCAAAAATATGTAAAAAGAATATGTTGACTTTTCAAAAACATTCAAAACAAAAGTTTTTGCACCTTTTAAAAATATGCAAATAAAACATTTTCCACTTTTCTCAAAACATATGTAAATAGAATATTTGACACTTTTCAGAATCAAGTAAATAGAACGTTTTAAACTTTTTTCAAGCTTGTAAATACAACATTTTTATTTACCAAAGAAAACTTTCAATAAAATCAAAGTGTTGATTTTTGTATGGAAACAAATTGCTGCCTAAAAGCAATTCCTTCTTCCGGCCCTGATAATAGCACACGGGTCTGAGAGATACACATTGAATAGTACACGAGTCTACTAACACACGATTATATGGCTGTGCATATACGCGGGTTTGGGAAGTCGGAATTTGAATACATATTACGCGAGTGTACTATTGTAGGAAATACGGTACTACAAATTCAGTGCACTGGAAGGATCAAAAAAAGTTCCAAACTATATGTCTAACTGTATAGCGATATAAGTTTTATCAAATTACTAAGAACTTAAAGTTCATAAACCTATGGTCCGTGGCCGCGGTATAGTTGTATGCGCAACTACTGTAGGTGGAAGTAACTATTTACATTATGCAGGGCTAGGTGTGAAAACTACAGTTAGTTTATTTTATATCATACTGCTTCCTAGATATTAATATTTCATACTTCTAGGAATAATTATATATCTCCAATGGGCACATGTGTACATTTTTACTTTTACTGATGTACAAAACTAAAATGTCAAGAGATCAGATAATGCCCAGGCTTTCGGCATATTTGTTCTTTGCTACTTTACATTATTAACCGTGAAATTGTAAACAACTTTGTGTTTGGTTTTTGCACCAGGTGTGCATTCTTGTGTGGTATTAAAAATATTATAGGTTTACCTGTCGAACGCCTAGTTTATTTTCCAATAACCGGAACTGGAGTGACTGAAAGCCTGAAGCAGGTGATAAATAGTGTCGAAATTCCATGAAATCCAACGGCGTCATGGTTTCCAGAATCATGACTTGATCCACAAGCAACTATATATATACATGAAATGATGAGATCAAGGTATGCGATACTTTCAGGATTTAATATTCAGTTTCTTGATCATGCATGATGGTATAAGTAAACTTTTCTGTGCTATTATTTTTTTTTTCCACGATTCGGTTCCAACAAAATCATTAAATCGTCGGGAAATAAGAACCCACCATGAATAAAGAAAAACTTACTTCCATGCCATATGGCATAAACTGTATTATGGATAGTTAAGCTCTATGGAGAAAGTATAATATTATTGTATTAAGAAAAAAGCTAAGTAGGCTGTCATACTTTCAGTATAAGAACACAGCGTTGAGTTCGTTTCAATATTTCCAGCATTCGACGTTCATCCAATTCTGCTTTCTCAAACAGTTGTCTTATGGAGTCAAGCTCGAAGAGAATTTGTTTGAACCAGAGCTCGTAGGCTGAAAGAAAAAACGATAATAAATTATAATAAACTAACTGTGCATTTAATTTTAATTTTAGATGGCTTTCAAGGTAGGTACTTATTGTGATTCCTTCTGCAGTTTAGATGTAAACTATAATGCTAATTGTAAGTATTGCATTTTGCACCTCACCCCTGGCAAACAAAAATGCGGATAAAATGCATCATCTCATTGCATTGATTCATCGAGTGCAATCCACTACTTTTGTTCCATTATTAATTATTGTCATTGTTCGCAGTATCAATAGGGGAATATTGTAATTTGATTACGGTAACCGCAGTATATTTAGTTTACATACTCTGCTATATGTAATAGCGAAATCTTAGTTTCTTTTGAGATAAGTTGCGTTAATTAATATGGAGCGAATTTATTTTACACGGTCCAAAGGAAAAAGCTATATATACTATAGCTAATCAGGCGTTGTAGACGAATGAATGATGAATTATATTGCACGTTGAATAATAATTATTACAGTTTTGCAGATATATTAAAGTTGCTTCCTTCCCCGTAGACAGTAAATTGATACAGCCTCGTATGACGATAGAAGATGATATGTCTAAATAATGAGCATGACGCCTAGGCTACTGCCATATGGCGTAGTAGTAGTAGTCATTAGCGAAGGCGCCGTCATATTAATCAGAATTACAGAATCATAAGTCAGAAGAATTTCGCAAGAATGTTTAGAGATCTCTATGGCGCACATCCCTTTGAGTTTTGAGTCTGAAATTTCTATATGACGCCTGTCGTATCGAATTAATGACATTTTGTGATGGTTCTAGCAAGATAAGAATGGACATTTTGTAAAAAAAATGGAATTAATTACATGATTACTCACAACTCACAAATTGGTAGGCTCAATCTCAAGTGGTCGGAAACTTCAGTTCACAGCACACAAAAATGTACACAATAAATGCTAATGTTTACCATGGAGGTCGACAAATCCAATTCAAATGAACATCAAAGCAAGCGCTCCCTACGACATGTAGCATGTTCCACCGCCTATCTATTTACCATATAAAATTCCTTCTATACTCATAACTCCTATGCACTCTTTTGCCTCACGTAATTTCACTAATTTCCTCCACTTTTACCACGACATAGTTTTCAAATTAAGGTACGCATGCATGTACTTTGTATAATTACACCTAATCACTAATCGTGTAACCATCATTAATGCACTTGTCATTGTTTTGGAAGTCTGTAAATGACAAATTAAAATAGCTTATACTACACTATATAAAATCGAAACCGAACAAAATGACGCGGAGTACATGAATTAAAATTAAAGTAGTAATAATGATAATTACATACTAACTATAATGTCGTATGCAAGTGATTTCTTCTGCATTGTTTACAATGACAACGATAACGATAGCGAAGCGGGACACGATAATGTAAGAAAATAATATCTAACATGCTAGCTAAATTATAAAAGATGATGAAAGCAAAGTCAGTCGGTATTAGATTACATGGCATATAGCGTTTATAAGTATGTACTGAAATGTACTCACTCATAGGCAGTCAGTCAGTTCAATGGTATCAACATGAACTAAATTTATTTGGCAGGTCTACGTTAGCTGAATCATGGTCGCGTATTTGCTTTTGAGTTATAACCTCTATGCTATAAAATACCTATATATACTACCAGTAAGTACAAATGTCAACATGATGCAATCAAAGGAAGCGAATTCATGGGCTTGTTTTATATGATTTTGAGTTCGCCATCCTATTTTGTGGAGGTATACAGTTACATCAAATCAAGTCACTTTTGCGACGATTACTGTAAGATGGTTAGATTCACACATGTAATATCGTTAGGATATGTCCATGCAAAGCAGACTCCTCTGTTATAACTATATTTACCTTAAAATAACTTTATGGCTGCAAACTTAATATATAACCTATTTATTGCCTTAACGTTATACATACATTCTTAAACAATTTAAGAAAAATCAGCCGATTTATATAGTAGTATAGAAATAAATTTTAAAATTTACTACATTATACCTTCTATTATGCATTATCTACTTTTAGCATTAGAAATTAGAGTGCTAAAAGGCTAAAAAGGGCGTATACTACATTACCAATTACCACTAACGAAACTAATGCCAATTTTTTGGCAAAACTAGCCGTAAAATAACCCGTATGTACGTCTCTTCAATTAATTGGCTGTGACAGTATTTGTAGTAGTAGAAGACTAAAATATTTTTAATAAAATTTAGCGCATTTATTACTTACAATTATAGCGTGCAAATTTGTCTTATATGCGTCTAATAAGCTATCAAGTTACTCTATGTAGTTCCAGTCATGCCATGTTATTTTATTGTTACTGCAGCCGTATTTAATCTATGTAGGTATATGGAAAACAAACTACGTCTGTCTCTGTTTATAAAATAACAACGTGCTGCTTACCTTGATGCGTAATAATGAAGAGATGCTCGTCGTGAACATGGTTATTGCGTGCAGTGCTCACCATTCGCTGGGCATCCAGTACTTTGTCCAGTTGAAGGTACTCTCCATATAAAAGGCCATCATTCACCTCTGCCATATTGCAGCCGAACTGGGCCATGTCACTACTAAAATAATTCGGGGAAAACAAAAACTGAAATTATTTACCATTTTTTTGGGGGAAAACAGGGTTAATTTTGTATTATTACTCGTAACACGTGTGGGACAAAGATAAAATTAAATATTTGAATTCACTTACTCCATTGGGCAGGACATTTTGCTATCAATGCTTTCAACTCGCGATATAATGAAAAAGAAAATCAAATTTAGCTGAATCAACAAATATTAAATATTAAGATTAAGATTGCGGTTTGTTCGTAGTTTTGTGAGACGAAGATCTGTGAAGATGCTGTGTGTAGGTATTGACTTGGAAGAAATATTAAGGAAAATAGAAAACTGGTTTTTACTATACAGGAGTAATAGCAGTTAAAGTTCACAAGGCGTGTTTTCAGCTGTGTATGAAAATCAAAAATGCGAGTACGAAATCCCTGTCTCTTAGACAGTGTCTTCTACTCTAGATTCTTTCTTTGACGTCTAAGTCGAACTGAAAAGTAACTCTTGGTAGTTTTGTATTTTGTAGAGATAGTTTTGATGTTTTCTGATTCTGACTCTGATTATGTTTCTGATGAGTCTTTGACAGCAAGTTCAAATCAACCTTTTGTCGTGTAAGCCTCATGTAGATACATTGAGCGCCGAATTAATATATGTCTAGTGTAATTGATCGCGGAGCACGCAGTATGAGCATTTAATAATTATTATGGAAGAGCTGGAAAAACTTCTTTCCGTTCAAGCACAATTTTTAGCATTAATGACTACAACAAGGGTCTACTGAGGCTTCCATCGTTGCCATAATCAAATCAACTCACTCACACAAGATTATATACCTAGATATTGTATACCTATACCTATACAGCATATGCAGTCTCCCAGGCAGCTATAGTCTTCCATATGCACAGTGCAGTCGCTACTCACAAAGTCCAAAGAAATTACATGCATGATCATAGAAGTCACTCATACTTACCAATAATATGTAGAAATAAATCAATATGTATAAAATATATAATAAATATTATCGAATGCATTGTACACTGTAAAATATGAACAAGAAGTCAAGGGTTGAATGATTTACACATCATAAATGTTTGTGCAATTTTTGGGATCAGCTATAGCACTATACCGCATCGATTTCATTTTCCGTAGATTGTAAATTGCCGATGCATACATTTTGCGTGTCTCACTCTACCATAGAAATATGCATACCTAATTATTACATGCAGGAATGACGGGTTACTACTCACTAAAATCCGACTTATATAACGAAACTCACACCTTTAGTTTCAATGGAGTATAGCGTGTGTCTAAATAGCTACATGTTTTAAATTCAAGAAACATTGTATATTTGGACATCCATTAATTCATTTCATTACATTACAAATTCAAGCTGGAAATAGATAATGACACCTTTTAGATAGTACTCGGTTTTTGTTGTAGTACATATTATGCCGATTATATGGAAAACGGTGTACGTGACTGATTTGTTTTGAATAGTGTGTAACAGGGACTGGGAAGGCATAATCCCTCGGATTATTTTGTCATTGCCTGCGTACCATCAGTACCATGTTGGCAAACGTTAATTGCTTTATATCTAATCATAATCACTAGCATTAAAAAACTTATATGTATATACTCACGGTAATAATTAATTTTGCATGTTATAAATTGCGGTTAGGGTCCTGACTTTTATTTCACCACAAACTGTTTTTCTGGATTTTGAAATAATTTTGTAGAACTTAAGCACCTTAATGCTAATGACAAACTGGATTTTTTCTGAAATATCTTCCTGTAATTGTAATTTTTGAAGCATACATTATGTTTCAAATCAAATGCAATAAACGACTGAGAAACATAGGAATGCGGTGAAAAAGTTTTCTTCAACATCATCTTACTGTAATTAAATGTATTGACGCGTTATATTTTTATTTTCTAAAAAAATAAAGGCTAAAAAAGTTATACACATGCACATAGTGTTTGAAAAGTTGCAAAATTATGTAATAAAGGAATCTACAATGAACTCATGTACTGCAAACTGACCAGTTCACACGAAGATTAAAACCTATTATTATTATGAGAGTCTACACATTATGAATACAAAATATTGAGAAGCTTAAATAAAAGCTTATGTAAAAAGCATAACCGCATGGTTTTCATTTCAAATAATATCCCAATACAAAATGTATTATAGTATTACCGACCTCTGGCATTTATTGGCATGCTGTCAGACGGGGTTCATAAAAGGCAGTGTCAGACTGCTATTCCGGAAATTGAAGTCAATTTGTGGTTTAGCACTATAATATCAAATGTACTTTTGTGTTATACGTACCTACCTTGGGTAGACACAACTTTATTGATACCCGTCCTAGTTTCAAGCACGGCGTCCGGTCTCTTCTAGATTTCCTAAAGCTATGCAAACTACATACAATCATCCCTATAATAGTCTGGTCAAATTGTGGCTTTTAGTATCTAAAATTGGATTGTCCAAAACCGCACAGAGCAAATAAATTCAAGCAATTGAAAATCAAAACCATTGACACGTATAGCGTTTTTGATTTCCTATACACACTGCACGTACGCTGGCAAAAAAAATATTTTCAAATCCCTTCAATTTTTTTCATGGCAGATACTTATGTACTACACAAAACAATAGGAAACTGAAAGTTATGCAATCACTTTATTTTTCATCCCATTTTTTTCATGTAAATTATGCAAAGCACTGTATAGAATGGAGGCATTCTGGATTTTTGCTTATATGACTGCTACACGTTGATGTTTACGACTTGTATTTTTTTGAAATTTTATTGGAAACTCTACTCTGCTAAAAGAGCAAATATTTTAATAAATTATAGTCGGCTGCACGATTCGATACTTTATAAACTGTTTCTATGCGCAGTTATATAATTCGACATTAATCAAAGGATGTAATTATATGGAGATTAATAGAAACATTTGCATTTATGGAAATTTGCATCATATTCCATGATGTCTTGCATTTAACGTAGGTATCTTACATAAGAAATACATGCAAATATAGCAATCTCTGAAAACTTGAACGAGCATACCTAGGCAGGTATGCTCGTTTTCGTTTTAGTTGGATATTTGGAGCAATAAAAAATTAATATTAAATACCAAAAAAAAAGAATATGCTTAATTATACAAATTAAATTTTTGCCAGCTCTCAACTCAACTCAACTCCACACTATATGCACAGAATAGAATGAAGAAGAAGAAAAAAAACCTGAGATTTTATCTTTCTTCCTCTATAGAGTCCTTCTCTGTTACGTAGTAGTATATAGAGTCAACAGTTGTGGCTCTGACCGAACTGGGTTGTCTTTTCTTTCATGATTCACTATCAGCATTTCATAACAAAGATTGTGACTTGTACATCTCCTCATCCCATCATCTCCTCGTCTCTCCTACATATACATAGGTTTCTTCTATCTTCATATGTGCGAAAATTTACGCGAGCTGAACAGGTGGAATGATGCTACTAACGTAAGGTATATAGGTAGGAGGTGAAGATGAGGATGGATGATGAGATTTAATGTAAAAGGTAAAGCTATAGTCATGGATCATGTCTAAAGATTAAGATAACTTGTATATAGTGTAGTTAAAACTCACGTGACCTCTGATTACATTTCTGATTCTGATCAGCAGTCCTATTCCTATATAATGACAAGTTGAAATCATAAAGAAGAAGGTCGGACAGTCCAGACCTTGGAGCATAGAAAAACTTAACTAGCAATCCTTCTGAGTCTACAAACGTATCATATATGTACATACGTCTTCCTGTACAGATTCCCCTCTGCCCTCTTCATCTCATCTCTCTATTGGGGGACTATATAAATAGGTGCATATGATCAGACTTATACCTACAGTTAAAAGTATAGACAAGATGTAACATATATGTATGTATGTGTGTGTATAGCCATCTCATTTCCCATTTTCGACAAACAAACAGACACGACTCATCTTCCCTTTTCTTTATTGTTGTAAGTGACTAAACAGAAATAGGTAGTTGAAGTTTTCAAGTTGGAAAAGGATGTGCCTCTCTTTTTCTTAGAATCCTCATCGTCGTCATGTGTGTATACACATAAATTTACATCATTTGCAATTTGAGCAAAAGTATCCCAAAGTACATAGGGAATTTATCTGGATAGAGTTATTAAAGGAGAGGGCTCCCATATATGTACGATTAACATAATATTTTATTAGACGGCAAAGGAAAAGGTATCCATAAGACTGTCCAAGACCGCAAGATTCCCCTCAACTCTAAAAGTGTAAATAATTATATGAATGAGAAACAAACTACAATTAACGAGTCAGTGCGGTACATGATACATTTCTTTTTTACTAGAGACAAACGTCAAACCGATTCCTCGTACACTCATTCCTCCCTCACTCACTATCACTAAAGCTCTCACCGAAAGACAAGTGTACCGTTCAAACATATATAATATTATAATCATAATAATAATATATATATACAGCGATACTCGTAAAAAAAACTGAGACTGGTTAATCACACCGTATTTGTATAGTTTGTATAATTTTTGAACCGTCGTGAGTGGTAAGCCATAAACAGATAAATTTTTGGCGTCCGCATCCTGCCAATTTCACTTTCCGATTTACTTACTTATTATTAGTAGTACAACGTGCGGATATATAATATATGCAAAAGAAAGACGTCTTCCCGTCTTCCAAATTCCCATGAGTATCATCATATTCCACATGTTTTGTATCCTATAGTTTAATCGTATCGATATTATTCACACAATCTTATTCTCATGCATTACTTCACCGCCACCGCATTTCTGTGTTTGTAAGTGTTTGAGCGTTGTTATAAGACGTATATGAATTAAAATCCTATTTAAAACAGTTCACCCACATACAAGTTCTTTCAGTGTAGTTGGTCAGTTCTTGAACTTGAGCGACTTTTTTTCCCGAGCTCTCTCTCTCTTATTACACACACACAAAGCTGGATTTGGAGCTTTTGAAGGCATACTGTTGTTCGAGGATTTAAAAACATATCACTGGAGGATTTGATCTTGGAATTTAACAATTATTTTACAATTATTTGGATTTGGAAGTGTGCGATCGCTTCGTGAAAATGTCATTGTTCATTAAGTTTCTCCTCTGTGTCCTCATCATTCATTTTTGCAATGGGGAGCGTGCCTTTAGATTTGGAGACGGTGCGCCCGGGAGGGGTATTAATTTTTCCTATAATGTCCCAATTCTTGTGAATACAACAACAACAGCAGCAATAACATCAGGAACGGAAGATATTTCAAGTGGAAGTGGACGCTCCGCGAGGAAAACTTCGGGTGCTATTATATTTCCAAACAGTACCAATGGTTCATCGGATGACGAAGTGTCAGACACATCTTGTCGCTCCTGTGGCGGACCTAAAAAGGTAATTGCGAGGAAATTTCTTACATGCCTTTGTTTGCATTGTTTGGGGCGGTAAGGACTGTCTACAAATCTGGAACGTAGCAAAATCAAATAAAATAAAAGAAGGAAATATCGTCCTTCAGTTACTATATACTTATATGTGAATTAATGAGCTCACAATATTTAATAAAAATCAGCCGGTTCTATTATTTTAGTTGTGATGACGCCTGTAGTTATGCACTTGTCTAATGGTCATATTATCCTTCTCCAAATTTTTGACAGATTCCTTTGAAGTTCCTTCGTGAGATCTCCAATCAAAATGACATTTCAATTATTTTTGAAAAGTATGTTTCCAACGTGAGAGTTAAGGACTATAACGGGACGAGAGGTTTATTCGATCTACAAGACAATCCCATCCACATTGATACTTCACTTGGTGGTAATTATGCTTTTGAATTTATTTTAATTATTACGATATAGTTGTCTCTTATTAATCAAGCTCATTATATTGGGTGGTTTCTCAATATATTTTTGGTTTAATATTTTTATTATCATTGGGACATACTCATGTGTGCATAATAGACGCCGTGAGTATTAGATTAGCTCCCAATGTTCCACACCTTGGAGTCTCCAAATTTGGCTTTGGTGTCCCGGGTGGTAAAAACTCAGTTGGGACGGACAAGACCCCAAGTGGTCCTATAAATTTTTCAGGTAGTCCCCCGGCTACACGACGAAAACCTGTAAACCCTGGGAGCGGAGACATTAGCGGTAGGTGAATATTTATGGTAATTCTAACGCCCTCTGACTCCACCGCACTGCACGCTCCAGTACCTATGGGCCTCTTTATCGTTGTTGATTTTTGGATGCTTTTGCTTTAAAATAGTGCAAATCTTCTTGTTTCGTATTTCTTATGTTGATTTCTTATGTAGCTCTCCGATTTGTTGTTAAACTATGCTTTTTCACGCACCTACCAGTTTACCAATTCAAAATCTTAAGTAAAAATTAGTTTCAATATTTTGTTTTCATGAGTATGAAGTTTTTATATATTTTTAATTGTAATATTATGCATCAGTTATGATGCTTAATTTTCCTTATAATCTGAACTGTTATGCATAGCCAAATGTGTGCTAGGCTGATAGCTGCCCTATACAATATTTCTTCCATTTATGCACACGATATAGGACTAAATAGGAAAACCATTCTATGCTACAATATTAATTTGTATTCCACTTACTTATTCAAGTATTTTGCGTATCGCTCTGATTCTTCAATAGACAGATTGCTTCGTAAAATATGCATGCATTATTTGCACATTGGCAGTTTAATAAAATCTCAAGTTTACAAATTAAATTTCACGATCAGGCAAACGTCACGTGAGGTTGGATGTCGCTCAGGTAATTAAGATTTGTTGTTCGCGATCGTTAATACTTAATTGCTACGGAATAGATCGAATCCTGTATAATGCGTGCATATCACTCAAAAAGCCGACGTAGTAAATCTATATGTAAAATGCACACATGAACTTGGGGCTGTCAAGAGTGGATTAAATTCCAAATTAAAATGCTATAAGAATAATTAATATTTGTATTTCCTTTATACTTGACTCACTCCATTGTACTTTTGGATAATGAGGATTAATTGACATATCACGTAGAAAACTTTCTGTTCCAGTATCTGCATCTGGTATGTAGATTGTATGATATTGCTTGTGTCCCGTTCTTCGTAATTCCTAGCAGCTGTTTTGTTATTAGTGTTTATAATGTGTAATAAAGTAGCATATTGTCTTTTATATCTATAGTAATACCATTTGATGTGTATTTGTTTTGTTTTGTGCTACGAATTTGCTACTCCTTGTATTGTATAACTTTTAGAAGTGTAGTGAAAGTACCGTACCAAGTATTTTAGATTAGATTGTATAAATGCAGTTCGTAACATAATATTCTATGCTGGTGGCATATATGTACTCTATTGAAGTAAAAATTTTGTGCTTCAGAAGCCCCACTCTTTATTGATTGCTGCACGCTATAATATGGATTAGATAAGTAGGTATATTTTGATATTGGAATGGGACTCACACACACAAATACATACACGAATATATAATTACCTTTAATTATATAGTGCATTATTAAATTTTCGTTTTTCCTCTCTAACCTTTGGCATTTGGATTTCCATACTAAACTCGTATTGTCCCTCCACACACAGAGCGCTTCAACCCAGGAGTGAAAGAAGTGGAAAAAGTTACGAAACATGCTTCCTGTGAACCAGAATTGAGAACTGCTCGGGTTCCAGGCTCAGATGATCCCAACATGTTTATTTACCCAAAATGCGTTCGAATTTATCAGTAAGTTATCATATACTTGTAGATTAATTTGTGAATTTTTTGTGCATTTGGTTGAAAATCCCTTCGTTTTATTACTATAGGCCTAATGACTCACCTTAAGAGGTGCACTAAAGAATTATGGAATATACCTAATTTAAGATTAATTTGTTTTTTAAATTTCGCTAAAGATGTGGAGGTTGCTGCGGTCCCAGTTTACTGAGTTGTGAGCCTACTCAAAAGAAACCTGTAGAAGTTCAGGTAACTGAACTATTGTAATATAGTAATTTCCAATGTGTAAATAAACACTGTTTACACTGCCATATTAACAAAAATTCAAAATGTTGTCAAAGAATATCATTAAATTCACTCAAAATTTTAGGTTCAAAAGTTTATATACAATGATCACGGAAACCTGGATTATCAAGAGTCGGAAAAAATCACTATGGAGTCTCACGTTGCCTGCTTCTGCGATTGTCGGGTAAAATCACAGGTATGTAAATAGTTCAGAACAATTGTGTAGTAATGATCTATATAAAATTGAACTTCTTTCGATAAAATGACGTAAATAATTAATGTACTTTTTTAAATTGTAGGACTGTAGCCCACTCCATAGGCACGATCCAGATGAGTGTCAATGTGTATGTAAGGACGAGGGAAGACGTGCAGCCTGCCAAACGGATCAACTTAAACAATGGAATCCTTTCACTTGTCAGTGTGAGTGTCGGGAGCTCCGAGATTGTAACAGTGGATTTATTTTCAGTCCGGAAACATGTGACTGCGTCCTTGAACCCCGGATTCTGAGTAATCAAAATAGTAGACGGAGGCGTGACCCATGGCAAACGACAATGGGACGAACAAGATCACATTAATTTTCCCTTTTTATTTTGTACCTTATATTTCCAGAAGATTCCAAAACTTACCTAATATACAGCAATATATACCTACAATAATAAGTAACAACGACCTTCGAACCATATACAACTACCAACATACCTAATAATAATTGTATTATGATAACATAATTATTTTAACTAATATGTTTTTCCTGCTTAGATCTCGTATTCGCATTCATTTTTGTTCGTGCACATTTATAGCGCAATCTTACTTTGCTGTGTTTTTTTACCCTTGTCGTGTTGTTATTCTAAGAAACTATACCATATACCATATATACCATACCATTTACCCATTTACCATTAACTACATAATATATGAAAACGACACACAGAAGCGTTATATATCATTGGTGCTAACATCCAAAGTCGAAAATTAAAATAGTACATAATATATAAGAAAAACATTGATTGTTTTTTTTTAATTCCTAAAATTAAATCGGGGTGTTATTTCTTCAAAATTCAATGCTAAGAGATTAATCTCTACATACATATAATTACTTATGTTAGTGTACTTATTACTTGAGATATTTAAAATTGCCATCACCAAAAACGTAAAATAAAGTTTTAAATGAATTCAATTTTATTTTACTGTGAGTACGTTTCGGTGTAATTATTTTGGCGTTTCTAGCTCGGTACTATAGTTGAGCTGACTAGTGAAGTAGTGAGTTTAAAATATGATCTAGAACTCAAGTAGAAGAATTGCTTTTATTATGCATATTTTAACACAGCAGTAAATAGCACTGCATTGCACTGCACCATTATATGGCTCTGCATGGAACTGGTGTTATGGTTGGTAGTAGCATTTCCTGGTTGTTTCCAATTAGTGTGATCAGACTTGTCAAGGGCCCACACACACATAAATTAAATCCATGTCCGTTAACTACATTTTAAATATTGGGCTACGCATATATTCGGACGTGATTACCATTTATTATTATGAGTGAGGGAGTGAGTGCGACAAATCGTGAGGGAAATGTCGAGCAGGGCTCTTTCATATTTCATTTTCCAAGTCGTAGCTCATTCTCACAAAATTACAATTGTTTGAGTGTGCATGCAATTATTAACGGACATAAATTATATTTCATATTTTAGGCTTCCAGAGTCATGTCGCACAATACAACAGAGGAGTAGAGAATGAGGCTATGTATTATGTATTCCATGTGTAAAGCTCTATTTATTCAAATCAGTCAACTTCATATACGAGTCCAGGGTCCAGGACTTTATTTTCTATATTTCAGTTCAGTTGATTGCGCAGACATTGGACATATTAAATTATGTATAGGATCCACTTTTACACACGTACGACGTACACACGCTCTTTTCATCCAGCTCTCGTTCATCCTTACATATAGTCACCAAGTTACTTTTTTATTTACAGAATTTTCGGGTTTGACTATATGAAACCGAAAGTTGTCCGAAATGTGCTCTTTCTATATTATGTATTAATGAATCTTTTAGAAAATGGTCAGGACCAGAATCCCGCCGTGGGTGAGTTATTAGTGAAACAATGTTTATTTTCTTTGTGCAGTTGTTCCTGTCACAGAGTACGGTGCTGTAGGCGCAAATGATGAATGAGCGCAAGCTCAGCATTTTATATGGCTTCAACATAAACCGTGAGCAGTTATTTTATACATATTACAAACAAACACACACACACACACTGTGTATATTAATATTTTCGACAGGGCCGAAGAGGCATAGTCCAGCAGTCAGATGTCAGAGCAAGCAATTCGAGAGAGAGAGAAAGAGATACAGATTATTTATCGCACTTAAGACTCGAAACTTGAGTAGGTCCATTGACGAACAATATTCGCCGAACTGTGGACAAGTGAGGCTGCTGCTATAGGATAAAAGATCCGAACGTAATAGAATTAAAAGAATATTATTACGATTAAAAAGAGTACGACAGTGAATCTATATACTACGGCGCATCTTTAGGACAACATAATGTCTACGATGTACCACTAATATTTTCAGAGAGCAGAGCTGCATCATCATCATGTGCTCCAAGATTACTACTTGTCAGTTCTGAGCGGACGAGAAGAGCTCTGAAGAAGAATATTGTGTCGTCTTCGTTTCATAATCATCAGTGTCATTCCATATTCATATATAGCTATTGATAAACCATGACTGTGAGTGAAACAAATTAAGTTTCTTATGGATCTCCTCAGCTGCATCTTGGTCTCGTAACAAGTCTCTTGCTTGTTAGTTATTATATCCTGAAATCGTGATTTTTGAGTGAAAACGAAAGTTTAACGTTATATCATTATATTGTCTTGACTTGACAAGGATTTAGCCATAATTACATATAGGTGGGCGACACACGAAAGTATAGTGTGTCTCTGTCTCTCACCACCCAGAGGAATGGCGAGGGAAAAAGAAATGATGAGCGTCCTTTCGGTGTTTTGTATGATTATTTTGTGTTGGCACTCCACCAAAGGACAGCAATTAATTTGTGAGAATAGGAACCCAGAAGGTTACACAGTTTCAAAGGCAATGGGTGATGGAGGTTTTAAAATTACCGTCACGGGCTCAGAAGGGATCCCAGCATTATCAGCAATGAAAGGGCGCTACGTTCCCAATGAAGTTTATACGGGTACGTAAAATTGCATGATTCATTTCAAATTTTAATTAATTTTAAAAGGAACAAAGGGTTGTCAATATGGCAGGTTTGGCGGTGGTAATCATATAATTATATTATTTGTATTCATAAAATATAAACGTTTTCCCCCCAGTCAAAATCCAAGGATTGAAGAATCGGTATAGTACTCAAAAGTTTACGGAATTTTTATTGGTGGCGGAGTCTGAAAAGCAAGCTATGATGGGGCAAAGTGGATTAATGACAACTGGGATTTTTCATATTATGGATGACAGTCAGTCTCGTTTTAGTGACTTCTGCCCGGACGGAGTAACAAGTTCAAATTTATCACCCAAGTCCGAAATCTCTGTCCTCTGGACAGCTCCTTCCGTTTTAGTTTCCAGTTGCATCACATTCAAGTAAGTATAGTTACATAGATGCGATAAAAAGGGAGAAAATTAACAACTATACTTACATCATATATCACAACCCTATAATAACAGGCAAACTATATGGTGTTGGACAGGATTACGTGATGTAGTAAGTTAGTGATGTGATGAAGATAAACTTTATTTAGCCACTAGTTTCTCAACTGCAGACTGCAGTGGCTTTACAGTTCAGCATACAAAACAATATTTTCTTAATTAAGATTCTATTAATTAATTACTCCCATTTATAAACAATACTGGTTTTTATATTAAAACCCAAGTCTATAAATGGTTTTTTAGATTTTAATTCAAATATCGTCCACTATACTGTCAACGACGTATGCCAAAAGATAGATTTAGCACACGTTTTGAAATTTTTTAATATCGACCCACGTGCCCCTATAAATGGACCCGTCACTTCTACGCTATTCAAATCTATTTTTGCCATAATGTACTAATTATTGTTCATAAGGTCATTAATCATAATGTTCATAATTTTGTAACGTCTCCAAATCCACTAAGTAGCATTGTAGGATCCAAAATATACCCAATTTTATGTAGCGAGTTGTATGTAATAATATCTACTCTCCTAATTAATCCATTTTGGGCAAAACAATCAACTTCTTGCTCCACTACAAAACCTTTATCATCTAGTGTTTTAGCAAGAACTTTTCGAATGCATTTAACTTGATTCTTACCGAGTTATGAGTCCTCTCCGGACGCATGAGTCTAAGACATGACCAAGGGTTTCTTTCTCACTCAGCGCCGCAATGCCTGTGCTGGATTCCGCCTTAACTCCTCCGTGGAATGATTGCACTATTATTACACTAGCAATATTAACATTTATTTTTAAAATAGTTATCCATTCAGATGTAGGTAGCTATCCCTGTTTTTTTAATCAGTATTTAATTTCCCTTTGGATTGTCTTAAAAATGGCACACCCCTGCACCACGTAAGTAACTTCATCTGACGCCATGATTCAAATTGTGTTTTCACGAAGCCAATATCCTTTTGGTGATCTTACTTTGAACTGCAATAACTCAACGTCCATGAAATTCGCCATGCCTTTTCACTTTTATTCAATTCGTCATCGATAGTTTTGGAGTGCGGAACGTACACATCATTAGAACTCAAACAGCATCATGCATTACACAGCATAGTGGTGCAGGGATAATGCTTCCAAATCCGCTTTTGTTATTGATAATAATCCCCGCAAATTTTACAATATAGAACATAAGAAAAAATTGCGAGAGCACATTTAAAAAATGGCGAACATTAAATTAGATTTTAGGCGGATGAAATTAGAATTAGAATGATGTATCACAATCTCTAAGTGATGCATCACGGTCGATACATCATTTATGCTTGGCATTGGCAATGTCTCTGTATTACATTTTCTGTAATAAACATAATATATATCGCTCGGTATAGGAAAGAGATGGGCCGAGCAAGACAAACTTTATCTTCATGTCTGTCATTCACAAACTTAGCTGTGACCTTTATGATGCTACACTCACTCAGTATTATTCCATTTTACATATTGCCTTTGAAGAAAAAATACCAGACATTTACAATTTTCCTTAAAATCAAAATCGGACATTTGGAATAAATGTAGATAGCACAATATCTTATTTTGATTTTTCTTTAAATTTTAATGTTTATACCAGCACCAGCTATTCTTTATTAGTTAGGGTATGTATTGCTCCTTCCCTTCAATGAGGATATGCAACTAGAATTAGATTTAGGCACTTATACAGATTATGCCATGCTTATGTCTTCATACTATTTTACTGCGAGTTGAATTGAGATAATTTGTTCTATTAGAGGTACTGATGATGCATGGGGTCTGTGTGTTGTTTTCGTAATGGCATTAGAAAATTAGAATATAGAACATTAGACCATTTGCTATACATGTCACAACAGAGCTGAAGGGAATTTACTATGGGTGCAGACATTGTAGGGTTGGGTTCATTTTTATAGAGAATTATATACATACGCACAGTGTGGTCCAGTGTTATTAATGTGAAATATCATATATATAGCGGTATTGATTTTCTTACGAATGGATGTCAATGATGAAAGTTTATAAAATAGGGTGACCCTAGTCGAACGACCACATATCTGGTACATGGATGACGGTCAGCTCACGAAAACCTTGTGTCCAGAGATGCCTTCCGCTCCTAAAGCTCAAGACGTTCTTGATAATAATGACCCCTCATCATCTCCCTTTCATGAGCCTCAAGGAGCATCAGACTCTTATCGGGACGAACGACAACCGATAGTCACTCCAGAATCTACAGAAGACAAATGTTGTGCTTGCGATGATGCTAAATATGAGGTTAGCTTACTAGTTAGTTTATTGGTTGGCATACAAATAGTGGGTATATAGGTTCCCAGAATATATTGTAAGTAGGTATTTGTAACAAAATTAACCTACATACCTACCGTATTTTCTCTAATACTACCCGAGTCTCTATTATCACGCGGGCCTCTAATCTAACGCGGGGTGTAGGCATCTGATATTTAATATAATGTGGGGGTTTTTCTATCCTTTAACATTGCGTACTACAACACGGAGGGTGTACCTCCGAGTTTTAATACAACCATTGTCGTTGTATTAGAGAAAATACGGTACTTTCATTTAGTACTTTTACGTTGCCCTGTATTTCCAATTAATAAGCTTGACAACTTACGATTTTATTTTCAATAATGAAGTTGAATGTGTCCATCCAATCCCAATCGTATAGTAGCAGTAACACCATATATCTTACATTATAATTTATGCTCAATATGCTTTTTAATTTAATTCGTCAGTATCTCTTTTTTTTTGTGTGCGAAGATCGCTGCTAATTTCATACTGAACTTTAGTTGAATTTATAACAAATTGTATTAAAACTTCGTAAGTATTCTAGTTAATGCACGATTTAAAGCGATGATGATAATCCCTGCTTAATTCATTTTTGAATGGGAAAATAGATATGCATGAAGTAGGGCTCTGTTTACTTATGCCTCTTATTTCCTTTGAAACATAAATGACATGGTTAGCTTTTAAATGAGAACAAATGTGTAAGTAATTTTAAGTTTTTTTTTTCATCTAATTAATGCAATTCACAGGTGATTTTTGAAGGTCTTTGGTCAAAGGAAACGCATCCAAGAGATTTCCCAGAGAACGAGTGGCTTCTCCATTTCAGTGACATAATTGGGGCTTCTCACTCAAAAAATTATTATTTCTGGGAAGTGGGTAAGGAGGCCTCAGAAGGTATCCGTCAAGTGGCGGAGTGGGGTGCGACTAGACATCTAGAAAACGAATTGAAGTCAAAAGTACAATAAATTATTTTACAAACTGTAACAAAATGTTTTATTTAGTGAATTTTAATGTTTCCTTCCGACAATATGTTACTTGTATTTTTTAACAGCAGCTTTTTTAACGCACTAGTCAGAAACGTACTGTATTCATTACCGTACAATATACTGAATTTGCAGAGTAAATTCATCAATACGATTATCAAAGCAAGAGGTCTCTGGCATCCGAATGAGAAAGGAAAAACTTCCGCCGCTTTCCGAGTAGACAAAAATCATCATCTCATGTCACTCGTCTCTATGATTGGTCCTTCTCCAGACTGGATTGTGGGCATTTCTGGGTTTGAACTCTGTCAGAAGAATTGTACTTGGTTGGATGAGGCACATTTTGACCTCTACCCGTATGATGCTGGAGTTGATAGTGGGATTTCTTACATGGTAAAACAAATAGATGCAATTTTTTTGTGTACCTATATATTCACCAAATACAGTATAGAATAATTATATTTTTAAATTTTACCATTTAAGTCACCCAACTCACCTTCGAACCCGCGAGAGAGAATTCATAGGATCACACCAACGGAGCCAGATGACCCAAGGTCACCTTTTCATAATTTACCTGGTGGAGTCATGAGTCCATTTGCCAGAGTTCTGATTAGACGTCAACGAATTTATCCAAAAACTTGTGATTCAAGCAGTCAAGCACAGGAGACAAGTCATGAAATCGTGATTGCAGAAAATACGGAAGAAGCTAACAGACGTTAGTAGTTACATTAATTGTTTCTACTCAATAAGAATAATTCTGAAATACCTTTTTTAGTTTAAAAAATTTGGATTTTGAATGTCAAAATCTATTACATATAATTATAGCTGAGTGTGCTGTGAGCGACTGGACAACATGGAGTGACTGCTCCGTTGCATGTGGGAAAGGTTTGCGGATGCGTAAAAGAGCATATGTAAATCCAATGAAAGCTACTATGATGGAATGTGACCGGCAACTTATCGAGAAAGAAATGTGTCTTGGGGCAGTCCCAACTTGTGACAACGAGTAAGTAATTGAATTAATTTCTTTTCCAATATTAAAATTTTATCTCTAACTTATTAGTTAGTTACATATAGGCAAAGCATTCTCAATACTAATACAATACTAATAAACATAATTTAATCTAACTTTAATTATACCACTATCAGGGGAGATGGAATAGAAGAAATTGATAGTATTTGTGCCGTGTCAGACTGGTCAGAATGGACTCCATGTTCTGTGACTTGCGGTAAAGGGACACATCGTCGTACCCGGGCATACAGAAACCATCTTGGAAGGAAGAAATGTAATTTAGAAACTGTTCAATCAAAGTCCTGTGTGGGAGTAAAGGAAGAATGTGATCCTATTGCAGATACCAATGAAGTAAGCGAAATCACAACTGGAGGATACGTTTTTATAATTCAATTCAAAATTAATCAAATCAAGACAAACATTAATTTGTTTGCTGTTGTTAATTAGTTGCAGTCAGATCCAGACTGTGCGTTGACACCTTGGAGTGACTGGACTCCATGCAGTGTGACTTGCGGAAGAGGTTTTAGAGAGAGGAATCGTGTTTTCTTGCTTGCCAATGAAGAGCCCGTTCCAAACAAGTGCAAAGCCTTACGACTACAAACAACTCAAAAAGCCCCATGTGCGGGTGACTCTGGACTGGACTGTGCTATAGGGATGAGTGAGGCCAAAGAGATTTGTATGCTACCCGCTGAAACTGGACCCTGCAGAGCTAATCAACATCGCTTTGCATTCAGCATTGAGAAAGGAATGTGTGTCCCATTCTCCTACGGCGGATGTAAAGGGAACCGGAACCGCTTTTCATCCGAGTTGGATTGTATTAAAGTTTGTGGATTTCTAGGGGGTGGTCAACAAGCACCCGAGGCGGACACTGACACAGTGCTACCGTTGAGCCGAGAAGTGACTCCCCGGCCATCAAGACGTCAGGCAGTGTCCGTGCCAGAACCAGTCCCCACATTACCTCAAACTATTGACAATCCAGTCATTGAACCTGAGAATATTGAAGAGAGTATACCGCCGAAAGTGGACTGCTCTGTCTCGGATTGGTCCGCTTGGTCCCCATGTGGTGTCACTTGTGGCGTAGGGCACATCATCAAAACAAGAGTCATTCTCGCAGAGCCACAAAATGATGGGAAGCGATGTCCCCGACGGCTAAAGAAGCGAAAGATTTGCCGAATGAACCCTTGCTAAGTGTTTATTTTTTTCTCTCATTAACTTTGTGACTTATTTTGTAATTGTGTCATTGTTATTGTTGTCATTATTGTTACGTTTAAACCTGGATAAATGTAAATATCCATACTTACTCTTTGTGTCCTCCAAATATGTCCTATCAAAAAAAATTTAATTGCTAATGAACTTGTATCATTATAGTACAATAAATTCCCTCTTAGAAATACCGTAGCTGATTGGTCACGTCGAGTGAGTCCCATTTTTATTAGCAAAGCACACACATGCTGTATTTTATGTAAAAGGTAGTTTTAAAACACATTAAATTTACTGCTGTAATTATATAATATGTACATCCGTAGCTGTTGTGACTTTAGTCACAGTATAAATCTACGGGCATGATAAGATTGTCACGGATTACACCACGCTAATGCAGTGTGGTTTGTTTTCGTCATTATCAAAGACCTCATTTACTCATTTCACCATTATTTCATGGTGCCGTATGTAATAAGTAAGAAGTCGTTATACTAAATGATGGTCTGATGCAGTCATGTTGGTACATGGTGGAGAATACAGCTTTCTGATAGAAATTAATCCCCAACATTTTTTTTGTAATTTTTTAAATGCTCAATTATATTATTATCAGAAAAGAATGTTATTGTCGGTTGGGTACCATAGAGTTATCAACCAGCCCTTGCGCATTGCTTAGGCTAAGCCAAATTTGCAAATTGATAATAATTGTTATGATTTTAAATACAGTCAGTCATGCTCATCATTGGTTATAGCTATCAAAAGTTCAACTATTTTTATTTGCCTCAAAATTCGATTATCTTTCAATATTCAAAAAAATTCGAATTTGAATTTTTGAATTCTGACGATTTAAATCCGAGCTTATGATTTTTGTGGCATTTCCAAACTCAAAATTCAATACAGGCATACTTACTTATTATGTAGGATGGTTGGTAGCTAATAAATATGTATTTGAATACTGTTTGTTAAGATTTTTGTAGAAATTGAAATTGACAGATTACAGTCTATCAAAATATTGTTTGATGACTGTACTCCCGTACCCTCCACCACCACAATTTGCCTCGTATTCAAATTTTAAAGTTTACAAATATTAAGAGCAAAAAGTATATAGTAATAGTAATAATATCATGACCGAAATCTAGCCGCAACCTTGGGACAATTAGTCCGCGTTCAGCGAAATAGCAAAATCAACGCATTTGCTTTTGTTTGCATTCGAACCTTTATGCAATTTTAGTTTGATTACTGCCACTAAATTAGCATAATTTTTAAAATAGAATTTCCTTGGAAAGACATATAGCAAGAAGGAAGGGACGACTGACGAATGCCGAATGTTCGAGAGTAATTGTATTTGGGTTTTACCTACAACACTACGTTGTTCTTCAGGAACATAACCAGTAACTACGTAGTGTATACGGGACTGACGACTGACAGGGAAGGTATCGCCTTAGGTTTCTACGTATGATTACACACGCTGCAGTGAGTCGTGGAAGTTATCGGGAGGCCCAGACTTACGCCGAGTCATTCTTTGTCCAACTGTCCACCAAGCACATTGTAGTTTGATTTTGACAGCAACTCGAATTGGAATTTTTGGTTCTTTCTGTTCATTCTCACGTAGCACGGTGAATCCGGTTTTATTTTATTCTCTCTCTATTTTTTCTTAAATAAATAAATCCACGAGTCCTTGAAAACTAAACAGATTATTATATAAAATAATATTGATGTATTTATTTTGAATAATATTATTGGCGTTAATTTAATTTTTTGAAATTATTTACATTAACTCTTGTACATACACGTTACTTATCCTCTCTTCCTCCTTCTTTTTCTACGCAGTTCGTATTTTTTGAAGATGGGTTCCCGAGACAAGTCCGCCAACCAACTCGCCGACTGGAAGAAATCAAATGAGGTAAAATATTAATTTCATTTTCACTTTTAACCATCTATATTACTAATTCATATTTAATTACTAGGAAATATTAGGATAGTCATATACTCTGTCATTTTATTACCTGAGGAATCGGAGCTATCTCCTGTCTATAGTATAGCAAACGATATAGATAAAATGTCTGAAGGCATTCAGTTAGTCCAGAGAAAAAGATAGTGATATAGATACCGTATGTACTCGGTTAATCCTACGAACATTATTTTACAATTTGAACGCTGAACTCTCGTAGATAGAGGACAAACACCCCCAATTTTACATGGTTTTCAATTTCTTTTTTTCGTACAAGCGATGTAGTAGTCTCAAAGTTTTCAAACACATGCCGGGCCGATTCACCAATCTTGAATTTTATTTCAAAACGAGTATCCGCCTATATAGTCTATAGCAGGTTCATATTCCTTGTCGTTGTCGTTGAGAGACTACCATATAATATAACGAATCTAAAGCGTATAGTAGTGTAGTCTCAATAGGGGCCATGCGGTACTGCGACTTCCAAAAAAAACAAATCTGTTGAGCCAAGTTATGTAAGTCTACTTTACCTGTAAGGATAATCCAATCGACTGGTTGGAATTCAAATCTGAAAATTGCCTTCTATTCTTCACACAAAACACGGTGGTAGTCTTTGTGACTGCATTGGAAGTAATGAAAAAAAAATATTAGAAAAGAAAATGTGGGTGGAGCTCTCAAGGAATTGAAATGTACGGACGGACAACGTTGAGTATTCAGAAGAAGCTTCTCTCAGCCTCAATTGCACTTGCATAGAAAATTAAGCGAAAGAGAGATACACACACACACACACATTTTGTCTCTCATAGCCAGACATATAGAAGCTGAGAGTGAACATGAAAATAAGAATTACAGATGCACTGCTAGGTAATACATTATTGAGCAATGAAGTGAAGTTCAAGGTTACATTCAGGACATACCTGATACCTGTCCGCTAAGGTTTTGCGACTGCAATCAAGGAGAATCTTCTCCCTGCCAACAAGACAATCTAAAACTTACTTGGGTGTATATATTTCTTCGCTTTCCTCACAGATTGTATTATTTTCTTATTGTTACAATTAGATTGGGGTACTAATGGTAGCATGATGATGTGTCCAGCCCGTTGCTGTTGCTGTGCTTTGACATCGACTCTCGGGCGTGTAATTTAGCCCTGTGTATGTCTGTAGTAGAAGCTCATAAACTTCCCGTATCTATCTTGTACTTCCCTCCCATGAATTATATTCTATAGCTCTGCATATTACTCACTCAGAAATATACTGTGAGAGTAAATAGACAGCTTCCCTCTATTTTATAATTTTCTATTTTACAGCAATTTGAAAACCCATTACATTTTACATTGTTCCCAATTAGATTTTTGTCTCTCTTGAGACTCCGGAACTATACTTAATTTTTTTTCTTCATATTCCCTCCTGATATTTTTACAATATTATTTTTACTAGCCCGACGTCCGACTTTAATATGGATGGGATTGGATTGAATATATTGTTCCACCTTCCACCAACATTATTTTTTAATGATGTGGGATGATGACTGAAGTAGGGTATACACATTATTTTACCTGTACTTGATAGAATATACATGCAGCTATAGAGAATAGCATAGAACTGTAGTGGGAATTAAAATAAATTACAAGCACATTTCTTGGTTCTTGGAACAAAAGTCTCCTGATCGTGAGAGTATTTATTACTCTTTACTGCTATACACATGCTCATTGTCTCAAATCAAATGACGCTTAAATCTCTGGGATTTGTGAGGGTATTATTATTACTATAGTAATGTATGTCATTCCATTGACAGTGTAAATGGGAAATTGAGAATTAAAAAAAAATGAGGGTTACGATGGATGATGGATCTCATTCTCACTATATACCGTCTTCCCTTTGACTTGGTTTGACTTTGACGTCTTGAGCATTTACATTTGTCAGCCATTAGTTTACAAAGGCAGGTAGTTTTAATACTTGTAATTCCTTTCCCCGCACGTACATATAATTTGTACACGCAGGGATATGAAACATCAAAATTTATTTAAGAATGTTAATTACTCTTAAAATGTATTCACTTCTCCAGCTCAAGGTTCCTCTCATCTCCTCTCATGTAGTTCCTATATTGGACTGTGGTCGTAGATATTTATTTGATTAGCAAGTGCCTATATTTAGATACGACAGTAGTCTTGGAATTTGGATGTATGGTGCATAATGTGAAAAGCATACTTACATTTATTACATTTGATTGACTATTGACTTAATGATGTAAGTATTTAAGATTCATGATTGCCGGATTTACTGGTATTTGTTATTTGCGTTGTTGTTAGCGTTTGAGTTTATACCATGATGCTGTGGGTTTTTACTGTATAGGTATTTTCTTCAAACTTTAAAGTTTTAGCTTTAATTGAATACATATGCACACCTCAAACTTAGGATTAGTTTTAAAGTCCTTGTGTAAAGATGACGTAGGTACATAGGCAAAACGAATGTTTTCTTATACGTAGGAGGTTTGTGATTTTCTAGGATTTAATGTCGTTTGTATTTTCTTCACAAAGAGCGATTTACTTAGGTATTTATGTCATATATAAAGCATTATAAACTTACAAGTGCCGCTATGACGCACATCTTCAATTATTACTACTTTACATTATGTGCGTTTATTCCATTTTGCATTGCATTTTATGGAAATAGGAAATATTTTCCGAGTCTGGACTCTAGACTCATGGCACAAAATATCTGTTTACGCAACATAGATGACACAGCATAGAAAAATTTTAAATGTCCCTTGTCTTTTTTGTTCACGGCTCGTTTGATATAAGCAGTTCAAGCTTTTATAAGCATCTGTAATCGAAACGTTACGAAAGACGAAACATTCTAGAAATGGTGTAAAATCAGAATTTCCGTTGGTTCTCTTTCTGCTCGTACGTGCGTGGTTCTAGCTAAATGATTAAATGTATAGAAAAAAGAAAGAACGAGAACACCTCATTTTTTAACCTATGACTGGTGCTGGTACTGGTCCAGGTACAGGTGATGATAGTGATGAAATGAAAGCTGCGTCTTATATAGGCACTGTACGGTAGTATGAAAAGGCATAAAAAAAGTTGTTTTGTTCAGAATAGTATAGGAGCGCTGTAGACTTGAAATTAATTACAATATTCACTAAACCAAAAGTTTGACTGAATAACAAAAAAATTATCTTTGAAAACGAATTTTTAATGCTTCATTTAATACGGATATTCGACTCAGTATGAGGATAGACTTTCCCAACTTTTTGGATCTTATTTGGAAACTCACCGCATCAATAAATTCGTAAGATGAACTTTTGTTCTTCCATGCCTATGTAAATGACATTCAAAATCCAACTGTTTGCTCTATAGTCCTATATGCCTTTTAGTATCACTATATATATATATGTTCAATTACATTTCCACTGCCACTATGCTGCCACTATATGTTTTGTCTGCGATGAGGTTGATAGATTTAATTCTGCAACTTTTCATCAAGATTTTTTCAAGTACAGATACTTCTCACTTTTTTTCTTCTTCTCTCTAATGATTCCTGTTGGTTACATAACAGAGCAATCCAGCAAATCTTAATCCAAAACTAGTATTATTTACGTAAGACTTTTGTATATATTATTATGTGGACTTGGAAAACTAGCACACGTATGTGTAACTATGTTAAATACCTGTACAGGAGCTTGGTACAGGTGCTAGTTTCACCGCATGGTTTTGGCGTATAGTGTACTCGTTGCCGTTTTAAATACATGTGCTTGAGTCACCTTCGCATTGTTCTTATGTGCTTCACATTATTGAATGAAATTAAGCAGTTTTATTCTTATCCTATAATTAATTCATGTAACTATACAAGAAACCTGCTCGTTTCGCTTGGAAGACAAAGTCAAACTTACGTAATAATAATATATTAGTATGAGTTGCTGTATTAAAGAGTTGTCCACTTAGCATCTGTAGAATGTGTATACAACGTAATACATAGATTATTCGAATCGCATAGTGTCCAACTGAAATTAATGTATATAATGTCTTGTCATTATGCAAGTGCAAGGCCGCGCAGTCATTCATAATTTTCCAATTTCAAAATTAATTTTCATACATTCACTATGATGAATGATGATCCAATAAGAGGGTTCTTAAAAGAAAAATTGACTTTTTAAATGTGCCTTATGTATGAATATGTTCTAACCACGTGGTTTTTGAAAATATTAAAAAATGTTGTCAGGTATATATTTTTAGTGGCGCATGACAAAAATTTGCCTATAGGGATTTATTGGATACTATCAAAATCGCGTGTGAAGTACCGTAAGACTTAGACCTTGATTTCACTAGAAAAGTTAACAATTGTTAGCCTTAAGAAACACGCTTTCAGAGTTAACCATTGTTAAATCTGAAAGCGAGTTTCTTAAGGCTAACAATGGTTAACTTTTACAGTAAAATCAAGGTCTTAGGTTTGTATTTGTAGTAACTTGAGATGTAAAAACTTGTCAATAAAATAACATTGAATTTGTAAATTTTAGTTAGGACACAGTTTTTTTGTATACTGATGTGAGCGGTAAAGCTATTGCAATTTCAATTGTTCAACAGTGACTGAATCTACAGTTTTTCTCTCAAGTTCGGTTCCCGTTAAGTTTTTATACTGCTGCTGCATTGTTCATGAAAAGAAGGAACTTGAAACATTACAATTTGCACACTTCACAACTGCACTACCATACCTACATATAGTAACTGTGTAAATAATTAAAATACAGTAATCTCGCAATCAGTGTCATTTCCTAGTGACTAGAAATAATACTAACAAATATACCGTAGGTCAATATAATATGTAATTTTATTTCTATTTCTAACTAGGCATCTGAGCGAGCAACAAATGCCCATGGATGTCCAGTTCAAAGTCTGACGGCTTCTTTGAGCATTGGGAAACGAGGACCACTTCTCTTACAAGATACTAACCTTGTGGAACACCTGGCTCATTTTGATCGTGAAAGGATTCCAGAGAGAGTTGTCCATGCTAAAGGAGCTGGTAATTTAAAAAATATATATATTCATCAACTACTTACATCTCGTTATGTTGTACATTTAGAAATTGCTTGATCGCGTTTCGGATGTTATTGCGACCACATTTGATATAAATTATTGGTTCTTAATGGTTATAGCTTTATTCACATGGTCGGTCATGGCTATTGAACTGAAAAGCTATTAAGAACATCTAAATATTTAAAACAAGGTCCTATAAAGCAAGAATCCATAGATAGGGAAATCAATGTAGATTTTGATTCAGTCAAAAATGTAGAAGTATTATTATTTCTTCCTTTCCCGTGTGAGATTTCAAATTCCAAGTATAAACGGAAGTAGGTAAACTTTTGCTCCGACTCTTTTACTGTAAAAAAGGTAAACGCTACTTTAACGCGTCCAGCGAAGCATAAATGTAGGGGAAAGTACACGTAGTAGGTAACACATTACTAATATTAATCACTGTCATCAACATTGAATGAGCACATTGAGTAGCTCGATAATTATTATAGAGTTCTTCGTCCTCATTACTTTTAGCCTGTGCCTGTATGCAACATTGTGCGTTGATTTCCACGCATACAACAGGGGAACGGAAGGATGAGTATGATAATCCTTTTATGTATATTCATCAAATATAAAATGTAGTACACAGCTGGTTCTGGTTCATTTTATACAGCAACAGAAATATATTTAGATTGAGGTAATTCATCCGTTCCGTATCCATGGGATGATGTCGGATTTGGAAACCTCAAAATATACAAAGACAGGATGTAAATAAACAATGATACTATGATTAATTGATTAGTAGCGAAAGCGAGGGCGGCTGTATGCCTTAAAGATGTCCCTTTGATCTGAATTCCGCAAACTATTGTCTAATTTTTAAAAGCAGCAATGATCAAGCTAATTAAATTTTTATCACTTTTAACTTGATTATATATTACTATAAACATATGCCTCCTTGTATAGCACACATTGTAGGTAGGTAGGTACGTAAGTTTTTGCTTTATACCAGAAATTATTTTTCCTTATTAGTATGCTAGAGTTAAACACAAATCCATTTACATTTGTAATTTTAACGACCGGTGCCGGTACCGGTACCGCTGCGGATTTATTGCTGTCCCTGTGTACTGCATGTAAATATGCTCATGGTTTAAAATGTCAACTAAGGTGGATGAATTACATTTAAATAGATAAGGACGGTACCACAAAAATTGTATGAATGTAAATACTCCATAATTCCCTTTGAAGTCTGTATAACAGGCAGGGTATTAGTTTGCGGGAGGTTATCAAAGGTAAAAGTTATTAAAATATTTAAAGTAAAGCCGCTTCGGTATAATTTTCCTTTAATTTGTATTAATAGTATAGGATAATGGGTAGTTTGCGCAGTTCGACGTAAAATAGTTCCACGCAATACGTAATACGTAAGACGTAAAATTTATTTTTTACGTTTTTGAAAAATTACGGAGAAAATAACAAATAATAAATATGACCATACTATAGTATTGGCGTTCCATTAAAATGTTTCTTTAGGAAAAATACTGGTAGGTACACCAAGACCTCATTCACTGGAATCCACACTATTTGTATATCTCCGTTTAGTCCACTAAAAGTTAGTAACGACTACGGCTATAACCTTATCTATGAACATATAGCCACGTAACAAAATTTATTCCTCGTGTATCAATTACGTGGCATCTTTACCGTCAATATTTTCAAATTAGTCAGTTTACAGGCAATTATGCGGTCCGTCCCCATGCAATCATAGATTTTTAGATATCTCCAATTTTGGTATCTTCAGTGTTCGTAGTGGCTGGTTCGTAGGAATGTTTTCGTAGGTAAAAGCGTGTTTCGTAGCGTGTCCACTTTTCGTGGGACCTGTTTCGTAGGCAGAATATTTGCTCTTTGGAGTAAATGGTGGCCCTTAAAAGGGCCGTTTGTCATTGCATAAAAATTTCAAAAATGAATAGTAAAAATAAAAGTATATACAAATAAGTATTAGCTTGTATTAACACTCTTGGGTAGCTAGGTCGTGAACTGGTCGTTTAAGTTGGGCTCGGGATCTTGTTTTCATTTGCAAAGAAGATGTACCTTTTTTGTTGCTTATCCCGCACAGTAAGTCGACCTGCTTTGAGCGTTTCCGTCTTTTCCGAGGTGGAAGAGAGGAGATTGGTGGTGATGGTAGTAGTCCGGTTGACAGTGGCGGAGACGGGGGAGGCTTCTATTTGGACTTTAATTTTTTTATTCCCATGAGGTTGTGTCCTATACCTCTTAAATATGTGACGTGATTCCCTGTAGGGTCCCAAGATGAAACCGCAGTAGATAATCTTGCGTCTAATCGAACGTACTTGGGCACAGGCAATGGTGGGTCTTCTCCACCCAGCCTCCTCTCCAGTTTTCTATCTGTTTTTGCTTGCTTGTTTTTGCTTGCTTGAGGAATGAAAGCCAAAGACGTCAACGATTTTAATGCAATTTGAAGATCCAAATTTCCTATTTTCAGTTTTTTCATTAAGTTGGTTGGAATATTTCTTTGGACGCTTTGAGACAGATGAAAAAAACACCCTTGAATTTTCACATCATCAAATACATCTTCCGCTGCATTAATAGCTCCTACTTGTCATTCAAATTGTTTAATGCTTTGCTTTTTAAAAATGTTAAAACTTTAGTTTTTGTCTTTTCCACAACACAAGGCAAATGTCCGACATGGTCTTTACTTACAGTTACTCTTATCAGCGTTCAAAATAATACGACCAGGACAAACACGTCCTTTAACCCTACGACACACGAAGTTAATACTTCCTTTTGTTCCTTTCCCCTCTTGCGTGAACTCGTATCCATCGTAACAGGCAACGTCTCCACCCCGTTCCAATTATTTCTAATTTTTTTTTCACTTTCGTAACTGAGATTTTCTAAATATCCAGACTTTTCAAACTCAAACTCACTTATATCTGAAGAAGAATCCATTCTTACCAGGAGCTGATTCCAAACTGAACTGATATTTTGTAAACTACTGTCACTTTGCTTTTTTATCGCACTATTCTTATGATACTCAAATTCAAATCATTCATTCATAATTACATATTATTCATACAAACGCATCTGCATGTAAAGTAAATCTTCTGCCTACGAAACACGCCCCACAAAAAGTGGACAAACTACGAAACCCGTCATACCAATAAAGTCCTACCAACAACGTACTACGAACCAGCCCCTACGAACACTACCCAATCCCCAATTTTTCCTTAGCATTTCCAAGAGTTTGATGTACAAAAACGTACGATAATATTTCATCGTGCAAACAATGTGAAAAGTAAAACTTTGTGCTGTATTTAGAATTTTCTTAATTTGATGTGGTCCTTGTTTTTTTTTATTCTCTGCGTACTAGAAAAAAAAATTATAACTATCCCAAATTTCAGTTAAACGTGTGCGTGTTTAAAAAAGGATATCATCGAGCTTAACTCGAAAAATTTGCGTGTAATTTGGTAGGAACCGTAAAATTAAAACCAAAGAAGGCCATAGCGCAAAAATAGCAAAGTCACACAGAAGAAACTATTTATTTATGCTAGAAATAGCTTCTTTTTCCCGATAAGTTGTCGGTTTTTGTGCTTGACAGCAAAAATGAGATATAAAAAAAAGCCGTGGATTCCTATGCCCAATGTAATGTGTGGATAAAATGTGTATACGCTATTAGATAGATCTGACGATTCTATATGTGAAAGTGCTTTAGGGCCAGGGATAGGGTAAATAAGAGCAAGCGGCCAAATGACAAAGAAAATAACCCAGAAAAGTATCTTTAAATGAATGTGGTTACGTAGGTGTGTATGTACGTAGGGACCTTACCTACATACAATTAAAGCTAAAAACATCTTACTTTACAAGTAAACTACTAGGTAGGTATGTACACGTATATATAACGTTTCCTCAGCACAGGAAGTATTTCAGCGGAGTACACATTATTATTACACGTATGCATATTATACCTCTATACAATTTTCATTATACATTCACATCATTCAAAATTCAAAGGCGAAAGTTCTTTGACACTAATGCTTTTTCATGTTGACGGACATACACTTATCATACATACTATTAAGCTAGAATAAAGTATTACCTTCCGTATATAAGCTCAACAGTGGATTTTGGCATGAATACATAATGAACACAGAACTGATCGTCAAACGGACTATGTATATAGTGAGTGAGCCACTTCCATTTTATGACTGAATTTCCGTATTGTCTAGTAGAGTGAGTAGTGAGTAGTGGAGGAACATATATGTACCTTGGTAGGTACATATAAAAATATGAGTATGAGTATGAAGTTTGCGAAGCTTATCGATGGAATGGAAAATGGAACATTGGGACAGTCAGACAGTCTGATGTGCTGATGCTATTCTGCTATTTGACTTGTCTGATAAATTTGTGCAAACGAATGAAGTATCTTCCGTCAAAGTAGATCGTAGATAGCTCAGCCATAAATATAATGACTATATCTGACCAAAAAAAAACAAACAAAAAACAGAGAAAAATCTCTTATTCTTTTTTTGTGCACAAACTTATTCAATAGAAAATGAGGGAAGAGAGAAGGTCTTTGACTTGTTTAATTTTCGTTGGTAGACATGACTGACCATTGGGTCTCAATTGCAAAGATAATGTTTCCTTTTATTTTTTATAAAACTTGCTCTGATGAGTAAAATAACTTTTCTTCTGTCGTCGCTACCCTTATATTGTTTAAATTTGGTAGCATGAAAAATAATGGGCAGGGCAGATGCATTAAAAATTATTGTGATATCATTACGAAGCCTGTTACAGTGGTTACAGTACAGTATTACGTACATACGCATTAGGAATGATTAAAGTAGTGCATAGAATACTGTACAGATGACCAGGTTGAATACTATGTTAATTGTCTAATTGTGTTTCGTTCTTTTGAACTGTATAGGGGCTTTCGGATATCTGGAAATCACTCATGATATCTCCAAGTACACCAAGGCTAGAGTTTTTGAGCAAGTTGGAAAGCGTACCCCATTGGCAATTCGGTTCTCGACCGTCGGTGGAGAAAGTGGCTCCGCAGACACTGCAAGAGATCCAAGAGGATTCGCCATCAAGTTCTACACTGACGATGGAAACTGGGATTTGGTGGGGAACAACACTCCAATCTTCTTCATCCGTGATCCAATTCTCTTCCCAAGTTTCATTCATACACAAAAGAGGAATCCTCAGACTCACTTGAAGGTGACGATGATTAGTTACAGGAATTTTAGAATGCCTATTTATGAGCTAAAATTTTAATGCTCTATTCATCTGGTTTGGCTCTTATAGGATGCTGATATGTTCTGGGACTTCATTTCTCTCCGCCCTGAGACAACTCACCAAGTGAGCTTCTTGTTCTCGGACCGTGGAACTCCTGATGGCTACCGACACATGAATGGGTACGGATCCCATACCTTCAAACTTGTGAATGCCGAGGGTACTGCAGTTTACTGCAAGTTCCATCTCAAAGTTGACCAAGGGATTAAGAATTTACCTGCTGATGTGGCTGGTCGCTTGGAGGGTCAAGACCCAGACTACTCCATCCGGGATTTGTACAATGCTATTGCCAATGGAAACTTCCCCTCATGGTCCTTTTATATTCAAGTTATGACCTTTGAGCAAGCGGAAACCTACCGCTACAATCCATTCGATCTGACCAAAGTCTGGCCTCACACAGACTTCCCACTCATCCCAGTGGGAAAGATGGTCCTGGACCGCAATCCTCAGAATTATTTTGCTGATGTGGAGCAGTCTGCTTACAGCCCAGCTAATCTCGTTCCCGGCATCGGTATGTTGTCAACTAAATTAAAGCGAATAATCTATATTAATTATTTAATATTTTGTGTAGTCAATACAGCGGAATATTTTTTTTTGTTTTTTTAGAGGCGAGCCCGGACAAGATGTTACAAGGCCGATTATTCTCATATCATGACACTCATCGTCATCGTCTCGGAGCTAACTTTGCTCAGATCCCTGTCAACTGTCCCTATGCATCCATCCGTCCCAAGACATACCAAAGAGATGGACCACAGAGTCACGATACTACCCAGGGTGGAGCTCCAAATTACTTCCCTAACAGTTTCAATGGACCTCATGAAGATCCCGTCGCAGTTGAGAGTACTTTCGCTGTGAAAGGAGATGTGCAACGTCTTGACTCTGGGGATGAAGACAACTTTTCTCAAGTGGACGCTTTCTACACCAAAGTCCTGTCCGCTGAGGAGCGAAAACGTCTCGTTGAAAACATTGCTGGGCATCTCAAGAATGCCTCTGAGCCCATCCGTAACCGTGTCATTAGAAATTTTGGCCAGGCTAATTCTGATTATGGAAATGCTCTTAAGGCTGCTGTTGAGAAACTTCTGTAAGAAGCATCATCATTCATGGGCCTCCTTTTTTTCTGAAATGGAATAAAAATATATCACTCAAAAAGCAAAAAAAAAACGTAAAATAACTGTCAACATGAAATGTAGTGTAAAAGGTTCATTAAATCATTTCTTCGCATCCTTATTGTTTGATGAGTTCATTTTGCAAGAGTAGCGATTTCACTACAACATACATTATTTCCTATTAGATTATTCCATATAGTAAATCAAAAATTTAAAAATAAAATCTAAATTGAAATTCATTTTGAAAGTGAAAAATTGAATCTATAAAGTATACCATTCCAAAGAGAAATATTTTTGACGCGGTAGACATGTCAATATTATAAACTACATTTATTAGTAATTGGTATAGGAGGGCTTCATTTACATATAAGCTCGGTTGTGTTGTGCCTAAAATTTTTCGAAATAACGGAAATTATTTTAGTTGGTTTCGGTTGATGGTAGGTTGGGGGATTTCATGAAGATGAAGCCTACAATATATTCAGTTTGAAATATTTGTTGTGAATGCTATAATTTAGGCTAAACTATATTTACTAAATGCTATATAGATACACAGAATTACTAACCCCTTTTGATGACTCATACTAATTAACGCTGTGGTTACACTTTTTCGTGTATTCCGCTCTAAATCACATTCATTACTATTGCCAAATAACGAAGAGATATTCGTTAATGGGTTATCCAAAGGAATGCAGTAGAATTTGAAATTTTGAAATTTTCTCCCATTATTAGAATGATATAGATGATATATAATACGATCTAATATTATGATAATATTATTATTACAAAATATTAACCAGTAATGTAATTAAAAAAAGCTATTTTCCTAATTTTTTAAATTATGGGGGTGCTAGCAAAGAAAGGAAATAATAATAACGGTACTAATCCATGTAATGTTCTAGTTCTAGAAAATAGTGTAATAACGTAGACGCAAATATGTATCAAATAATTATTTGTATTTCTTAGAGAAATGGAGAATAAAAATCTTCCTCTATGGAATACAGAATCATGAAGTTTACTAAAACCTTTACTCTCAAAGTAATGCTGTGCTGTAAGTAGTGTGATAATTACGTACACACGTTTATTTGCAAAATCAACGCGACCGCTAATTATAATTTCATAAGACAATATTTAATCAATTTACGTCCATATGAGCACAGGCCGCGTGAAAATTGACAAGCAGTTATCATATAGATGAGAAGTTTCGAGAACCAAGTACTTACAAATAAATTTTAAAAAGAAAATGCAAGTTATAATTTTGTAGTGCTCCTACTATGTAGGTAAGCATAGTAGTATAGTTATATGTAGGTACATTATAATATGTATTCGTTGTTAAGCAGAGAGGAGAAAATAGCATAATACAAGTCTTTAAAGACAGAAGCACAATCCTCACACTTCATGACATCGTGCTTGTAATTTGATGGTGAGCGATATAGTATTACAGCAGGCCAGTTTATAATCTTTTACGCGTTAATACGACTTCTTGATGAAGTCAGATAAGTATACTCTTTTAAACCGTCGCGTCGTCCAGACCCAAAAACTTATGAATGAAATCTGTCATTATAATAACAGTGTTAACTCAGATAATATAGTATGTGCTCAAAATACAAGGAATGTTACACTAGACTTTTGTCAGAGTATAGATGGGTCATTGTAAGCGACGCTATACTGACTGAACTACTGAGTTCTGAAAGAAAAAAATTAATGTGATTCATAAATTCTTATAGCACTTCTCGTGGGATATGGGAACCTTAAAATCAAACTGACAATAAACTGGTTATATTTGGTTTAGGCGGAACAAATATTTTCAATAATTAATTTCTTAATTTTGCTGTTAGGTCACAGTTTAAGAGAGAGGGAAAAATGCATTTAATCTCTTTAAAAGTTTCCACTCTTGTGACAGTTTTACGAGGATGGAGTCCGATGGAGAAATTCTACAACCTATTTATGAATATAATCATGGTTATAATTTGTAGTAGAGCTATTTTTACAAATAATTTTACAGTTTATTTCATGATGTCAATTTATCGCATTCAGTTTTTCACAATGACTTTAATTTATAGGCTGTGCAATATTACGCGATTGCGCAATCCTAAAAGTGCAATCGGTTATGGGTCGGCTGGAGTTTTAAGTCATGCAAACTGCAAGCTCGTTCTCCTAATGCTATTACTATATAAAACTTCTAAAACTGTTTAAAAAATTTGCTAAAATTTTTCTGTCTTAGAAAAGTGTTTGGTCAATTTGATTGAGGATGGAAGAAAAAAAATGAAGATTAGTTTAATCAACTGAAGACGAGTAGTGAGATTAGCTCGATCGAACTACTGTGATACGTTTTTATATAAAAGCTGAAAATAAATTCTGCTGCCTAAAGGTTAAATGATTCTACGAGCCTGACTATTTTAATCCATCTCAAAGCACAGTTTGTAATTGTGTAGAACATGTACTTACTTCATGCTTTAAGATGTCACATAATAATGTGTCACATAGAGTCACACAGGGGTGAAATTATTACTTTTCGCTCTCCTGTATTAAAAGATTACTCAAACCGAAAAATAAATACCGTATATCTTGTAATAGTTCACCCCGCGTACCATTCTAATTTGGAACTCTCAGACCCGCGTAATATTACAGACTCGCGTATTAAATAAAATATTCAAATTCCCAATTTATGAAAATTATTTTCTCTAGCCATCACCTTGCAAACAGCGTGAATATCAAAACAGATAATTGATTTCTTAATAGAGCTTAGCAAAAAAGGTTAGATATTTCTAATAAAAAATTAATAACGCTATAATTTCACATTCCCATGACACATGACGCCCACAAAGATGTAAGTATCCCCGTACCATTTCTCCCCACCCGCGTACTATTACAGGCCCGCGCGTTATTACAAGATATACGATACTCTTATTTCAGTGTGTTATATTATTTAAATAGGTATACATATGGCAATATTAATATGAGTAGGTTGTAGGCCCTTGCAAAAACATGAAATACATATATGTTACAATTGCTCCGCAGAGTTTTAAGTACAAAGCAAAGTTAATGCATACCCTACACCATCATACGATACGAGAAAAGGTATAGAAATAATTATAATTTCCATTTTTAGAACTTACCTACCCACCCAAAATATATTGAGAAATATTACAAGCAAACCTATAAAATACCTGTAAGTACAGTGTACATACGTTCTTTTGTGATGCTATTTTTGTATAACTAACAATAAGATAAGCTACAAACATATTTATCTCATAATACGCTTGGATGCGAATCAATATGAAAGATAAGGTTTAGCAAATATAATTATTAATAATAATATAAGGGAAGGGAGTTACGCTTTTAAATTATATATATTTCAAACAAATATCTCTCCCTTATGACTTTTATCTCTCTATATATTTACTCACTTCATCTTTAATCAAATCTTTTAAACATGGTTCATTGGACTAAAAGTAAATCACCAAATTGCGGACATATAAATGATTGTATGCTCAATCCCAATAGCTATGGTTCCCTACCAACGGTAATTTGTCTAATAATTTGCACTGTTTTTTATAGTGACATTTATGAAAGTGTGATTAATATATCAGCTCATGATCAGAAATGCGAAGGTATATAAGTACACTCGAATTGCCCGTTTACTCGTGTTACACCCTGCATACAATAGAAAATAATCAATCAATATAATATATTATATGAATATGAACTGCCCTAAACAGCTAAAATTCGGTGATAACGAGGGGATTCGATATGTTTAGATTTTTAGAGGGTTTTAAGTGGAAAAATATCAATGTATAGTATTGTACAGTGCATACTGGCATTTGCCTGCCTACTTTTAGGCGAAGAGAAAAAAACAATTTATTATTTGATATCGAAATCACACTACTAAATACTCGTGGCAAAACAACAGTCAGCTTAGTATAGAATAAAAATGATGATGCAGTAGATTTTTTTATTTGAAAATTAGGTATGTAAGTTTAATATTTGCTTCATATTTATCGTCAGTTGTAGAAGTACCTTTTTCAAGTGTTGAAGAATGTGAAGTGGAAACTCTCACACGCTTAATTCCAAATAATATTTTTGCAAAAACCAGTTCAGCAGATCTTTTTTACCTAATATCAGTACCTATATACTTAAGTACTATACTGCTTGCTTCCATTTAAATAAAAAAGTAGCATCACTGCTTTAGAAGAACCTGCTAATACATATAGGCATGCATATTACACACAGAGATAAACATGACTTTTGTTCCCACAGCTGAGTACAAGCGCAATTCAATTACCACCCATAACCAGAGAGCCAGCCTATCTAAAGTATCAGTATACATACTTAAGTACCTACCTTATACGTACATCAAGTTGAAGCTCTCAATCCACTGACTATGACATTTAACTTTTAGGACTTATTATATGTAAAACTTTATAGCAATATTCAATAACATTACGTAGATTGGCAGTCAGCAGCACACTTGACTTTAAGTTGAAATTAAAGTGGGACTATTAGCTATCCTCGATTAAATTTCTCAGTGTGAATTCAGTTCGTCCGGTAGGCACAAAGTAGTTCGTGCAAATCTAGACGTATTCTTTGATTGAGGTAAGTTGGAATCAGATAGTTAATTTTTCAATCAGTTACCTATAAGCTAATTACTAAGTAATAACTGCTAATTATGGGCCTCCCGCCTATGTTGAGATAAAATCAAAATTTTGTCTGCATAGGTTAGTGATTTATTCAATTTTATTGATTTGGCGGCAGCCGATGCAATTTAAGACAGCAGTTTTATTCTGAATAAAAAGTCAAGTCACAAGCACAAAAGTCAGTTCAGTAATTCTATTGTATTCTATGCGTTTAGATATCGTATATAAACTAAGCATAATTAAATTTTTAAATTATTTTAATTGAATTTAAGTCACTCAAGTAAGATCCTTGACCTAAGACCTAAGATCCTTGATCCTGTTTACTAAATCCATTAGTTACTAAATGTTTCGTTATTGAAGTAATAATTGTCGTCTCTAAACTAATTCTTTTTATCGCAGTCATAGTTGTCACCTAAATTATAATTCATGCACAAATGATTTGACCAAATTAATGTCACGAGATTTTGCCTGTCGATCGAGTATTTAATTAAGTTAGCAATGTTTTCGCACTGCATTTAAAGTCTTAATATCCCTACTACTTTGTTGTAAGTTAAATCAATTTAAAAAACTTCCCATCAAGTAATTTCACAAAACAATGAATAATGAATCATCATCTGTTACAAATAATTTCCAGTTACTTCAGTACATACCGTGAAGGTACATAGCAGGGGAAAATGAGTACCAGAGACAAAGCCGCTGACCAACTCACGGAATGGAAACGTACTCATGAGGTATGTACACAGCCAGCCCTATATTATTCAATAATTGCTGGTTTCTTGCACCTCCGAATATTAATCAAATAAAGTATCAGTTCTATCGTGACTTGAATCCTTAAACAACACATCGCAATTTTATAATTTCACTGTTGTATACTGGAGTGACTTAGTGATTGATTTATTAACTAAGTACACTGCAAAATTTGTGAATACCTGGACAGGTGCCCGAAAGATCTGTGAATTGGCATGGGTGTCCCCAACCTTCATTGACGAAATCTTTAACTGTTGGACCACGTGGTCCGATTCTTCTTCAAGATACTGCACTGGTAGAGCACTTGGCAAACTTTGACCGGGAACGAATCCCAGAAAGAGTTGTTCATGCAAAAGGAGCAGGTACAGCGTAGAAAATTCTAAACTATTTTTATGATGGATGTATGAGACTAATCCGAAATGTAGGGACGATTTCAGTTATATAATTGTGTAATATACCGTTTTGGTTAATGAACCTTGTAGGAGCCTTTGGATACTTCGACGTAACTCACGACATAAGTCAATACTGCAAGGCTAGCGTATTTGAGCGAATTGGGAAGCGAACACCTGTTGCTGTTAGATTTTCGACTGTGGGTGGCGAAAGTGGTTCTGCGGATACAGTTCGGGACCCCAGAGGATTTGCCGTAAAATTTTACACCGAGGATGGCAATTGGGATTTGGTTGGGAACAACACACCGATTTTCTTCATTCGTGATCCAATTTTATTTCCTAGTTTCATCCATACACAGAAGCGTAATCCTCAAACACATTTGAAGGTAAAAATTCATTTGCGGCACTTTGATTCAGTCTCAGAATCTATCTAAAAAATTCTCCTATAACATAAATATTTACTGATGACAGAAGTTCCTGGAAACATTGTCTGTGCATATTCGACAACATCAGATTAACAAACTGACACTGTTTTGGATTTTATTAGGATGCAGATATGTTTTGGGATTTCATTACACTCCGTCCAGAAACTACACATCAAGTCAGCTTTCTTTTCTCAGATCGCGGAATCCCAGATGGATACCGTCACATGAATGGGTATGGGTCGCACACGTTTAAAATGGTAAATGACCAAGGAAAAGCTGTTTACTGTAAATTTCACTTGAAAACGGATCAAGGGATCAAAAACCTTCCAGTAGAAAAAGCCAACAAACTCGTTGCGGATGATCCTGATTATTCTATCCATGATTTATATAATGCCATTGCTGAGCAGAAGTTCCCGTCGTGGTCACTGTACATTCAATCAATGACTTTCGATGAAGCAGAAAAATGTCGATGGAATCCATTTGACCTCACAAAAATTTGGCCACATTCACAGTTTCCTCTCATCCCTGTTGGAAAGCTTGTCCTTGATCGTAACCCTCAAAATTATTTTGCAGAAGTTGAGCAAATAGCATTCAGCCCAGCCAACCTCGTGCCCGGCATTGGTACGTCACCAACAATAGAGTTGAACTAAATCGTTATTACGAGATTTACTATTGATTTATTCAGTACAAAACTAATAATATGTTATTTTAAACACCCAGAACCTTCGCCAGATAAAATGCTACAAGGCCGCTTATTCTCCTACACAGACACTCATAGACACAGATTAGGACCAAATTATCCTCAAATCCCAGTGAATTGTCCTATGAGTGTCCGTCGCAACAATTATTCTCGAGATGGGTTGATGAGTCAGGACAGTCTCCAAGGTGGTGCCCCGAATTATTTCCCAAATAGCTTTAATGGACCAAAGGAAGTGATGGAAGCAGAAATTTCTAATTTCCACGTCACTGGAGATATTCAGCGTTACGATTCAGCCGACGAAGATAATTTCTCTCAAGTGGATTTGTTCTGGTCTAAGGTGCTTCAACCAGATGAAAGGAAACGACTGGCCGAAAACATTGCGGGGGCGCTGAAAAATGCTGAAGGGTTTATTCAAGAAAGAGCCCTTAAAAATTTCTCGCAGGTTAATCCTGAGTTTGGGCGTATGATTCGCGAAGGATTGAGTAAAAATGGAAAAGGATCTGGTTCCAAATCACAGTACCAGAGCAATTCAAATTCTTATAAACACAACTCCAACTTGTAAAATCCTTGAACTACTTTATTATAGTTATTATTATTCCTGTAGTTTGATTGATGCTAATTTCTCTGAATTTGTAGAAAATGATTGTTATCGAATTGGATTACATTTTGGCTTATTTTTGTGATATATTGATTTGTATAATTAGATACAAATATACGTATAGAAATTTTACGTATTTATGGATTTATCGGGCTCGTTTCGGAAAAAATAAATTACACTTGATTCTTTGACAATCTTCTACGATGATCAGATATCAATTCAAAATACCAGTATGTAGATAGGTCATCATTTTCCTTTGCATATACAATGGTTTATGCGATTTACGATTAATCGAACATTTGCAGAAACTATGCGTAAGTAGTAAGCAACTATGAGACAATACAATTAGCAAGTGTGCACCGCTTTTACTGAAACCTTTAAGTTTATGATCATGAGTTTAGTACTTATACAAACGGCTATGATAATGTTATTGACAATGCATTCTTCTCAACAAGTAATCAAAAAATGAAGTATTGTTTCACAATTCTGTTTTTGAGTCATGTACAATTGACACCTTCATAATATGTGACAAGATGATCGTAATATTCTAAAATTTTGGCTGATGGACTTTACAGAAAACAGGAAGTAGCTCAACTCCATTTCACGATTAAAAGAAAAACAAAGAAAAAGAAACTGTATCGTACAATCTAACTACTGTAACTTATTCCTAATAAAAAGTCAAATATTAAATTATAACAATATGAACAATGGATATCTTTAAAAAACAAGTACTACAGCATATAATAAAGTAAGCCATATTTTTTTGTTTGAAAAACTGTCTAGTCTAATGTAATAGCTATATTTATTGTAGTATGGATTATAAACAATTTTAATTTATTAGCGTAATTGCTCAATGAAACAGTTGCAAAAGTCCCACTAGTATTCAGAGTAGTCCTCATACCCGTCATTCTGATTTATCATCCCCTCTCCGTCACGTTCCCGTTCCCGGTCACGCTCCCGGTCAGCATCAGCTTCAGGTTTAATATAGCCATCATACTCAGCATTGTAAGAACTTTCATACTGAGCATAGCCCTCTGCACATGAAGATGAAGAATTAATACACGTTATAAAACAACTAAAATAAATCTTTTAAGAGATTACTTTTAAACAAAAATATAGTAATTAAATGTAAACTTCGAAAATTTCTGGTCACGTACCGTCTACGGGTTCTTCCTTTATTTTGATACGACCTTCACTTCCATCTTCCGTCTTAAACCTGCTTTCCTTATCCTTGCGATCACCACGATCTCTGTAACATGGAAGTAAACAAAACTTTTAGTTTACAAAATTCCTTGTCACGTTGATTTCAAAAGAACAACAATACAAAATATAATTGTAATCAATAATTCATGCGAGCAATAAATTCTGCCGTACTTGTCTCTTTCTCCTCTTTCTTTGTCACGCCTGTCACGCTTTCTATCTTTATTCTCCCTTGATTTACTACGATGACGTTTCTTATCCCGAGATCTTGAGCGTTTCCTTGGTCGTTCTTCACCTTCTTCGGGATTTTCCTTATCTTTCCTGTCTCTGGATCGAGTACGACGTCTTTTTCTATCCCTCTCCACCCGGTCTGCACCTCTTTCACGGCTACTTACACAGAACACAGGACAGATCAGCAATTTGAGCACATTAGCAATGAAATTATATAGGAATATAATTGATTATGTCTTGGGAAATCAAGTCTCAACTAAAAGCAATATCATCCTATAGTAATCATATTAGGAAGATACATAAGGATCTGACTATTATTATTATTATGGATACACTGGAACATTTAATCACCTTCGTCGACGCTCTGTTCTATCCTTATCTTTGACTTCCCTCTCTCTCTCGCGATGTTTGCTAGTATCTCTATCGCGTTCAATTCTCTCCGGCCGGTGCCGACTCCCACTCCCATCAACATCCCTTTCTCTAGATCTTTCTCTATCACGTCTATGTACGCGGTCTTCCCGGTCACCACCACGTCCACGGTCACCCTCTTTCTCCCTGAATCTTTCCCTGTCGGGGTCCTCACGACCTGAAATCTTAACATTCACCTCTGGTCCACCTCGTCTTGTACCGCCGAGCCCGCCACCTGTGCAAATCAAACAATTAATCCACGCGCGAAGCCGGGCGAATCACCAGCAGAAATAGAAACTCGTATATGTATGTACTTACCCAGTCGACGGGGTAACCAGCCTTTGACCGTTCGTCCTCTTTCAACGTCAACGAGTACTCTTCGTCCATCAATTTTCTTCCCATCGGCATGCTTGTACGCCGCTAAAAACACAAATTTGCAAATGAAGAATTTTTCTACTCATTTCCTTTACACACCTAAGCTATGAAGAGCCCTAAAATATTTTGAACTTTCGCAAAAACTGATTTCTGCCTGAAATATACAAGTTGACCATGACTGCAACTATGGAATAACATACATACTAAACATTAATATACTTCAGTACAAGATATGCTAGCAAAAAAAGATCATCCCCCGCCCCTAAATATCATTTAATACTATATTGTGTATAAATATCAACTTAAGTCACATACCTACTGTACAATTATAAATATAGTCCCCATCAAATATGGGTCACCATTTGAACTAAATACACCATTTAACGAAGGTTTACAAGAATAATTCTCATAGGGAGATGAGTTGATATAATAAGATTTACAAATGACGGAATAACTACAGTACATAATCAGGCTCTGATTTCAGTTTTCCAAAGTATTCCTGTATAAATCACTAATGGAAAACAGAAGTATAATAACTATGCTATTATTGATAACAATAAATCAATACTTCCATAAGTCAGTAATCAAAACTACTTTACTATGCAATTTTCTACTTCTTTGGCTGATATTTAATATTTGAAATTTATAGGGTGCCGTTGCCGATTAAGATGAATCCATTAAAAATCTCAAAACCAGCTTCTAAGCTTCGCCCCTTTGTCTTAATTGATACATAATTATTAAGTTAACAAAAATATTCGACTACAAACAGAACGAACTATACTTCAGCGGTGACTACAAAAATGTTAATCTGACACCTTAACTATTGTATATTATTGTAGTTTCAGCTAAGATCCACATGCCTTAAGCGTACTTAAAGCACGATGATTTGTTTCCAAACGAGAACCTTATGTTGGCCATAATTTCTGCTAATATTAACTACTTCAATTATTCAAATATTGCTACAGCTATTTAGCCCTAGTTGCCCAAAGTTCAAAGAACTAACTTGGGCACCGTGGATTTCCGCCGTGGATGGCAACTCCCGTGAAAACTACATTCCGTAAGTACTTACTAAGTAGATGAGAATAAACTTTCAAAGCGAACGAAAATGAGCATCACTTTTTTTGCAAATGAAATATATTCTTGTACGTTTTCCAAATACCTACATAGGTAATTGCATTCTGAAAAGAATTCGACCCACAGATAAAATTCTGTGTGACACTGTCTGACTGGATAGTCAGAAAACAAAATATGTTACCATTTGTTGCACTCAAGGCTACTGTGGCTCTTCATAAATAAATATCAGTACTTAAAGAGTATCATGGAGGCATAGAGGAAGGGGGGAATGTAGGAAAGCTGTTTTTCAACCTGAATAAGTAGGGGTCATTGAGACCCGAAAGTACCATGCCATGCTATACAATCATCAGATATATTATTATTTATTATATGCTATTAACTCGAGCGTCTTCAGTAAAATTATTGATTGCGCTAGCATAAATAATAATTTGCACTGTCGATTAATTAAAAAAAATAATGGTTACTAGACTAACATATACTGAATAAAGAGTCAGATGAGAGAACCTTTGCTGATTGCAAATGGCAGCAAGTTAATTCGGGGCTAAATGATCGCTACCCATCATCATAATTATAATTAGACACAGGTGGTAGAGGTTAATTAATTAAATGCTGGCAAACTCCAGACCTTCTAGAAGAGCTGGGAAACCCTGTCATTTTTATAATTTTTTTTCAGGAAGTAATTTTTTTTAAATTTATTAATAGTTTTGATCAGTTTTTGAAATTTAGACAAAAACAGAACTATAATCTACCTAACTTTTTTTCGTATCGTATAAATATAGTTTGACTAGTTGAACTAGATTTATGTTATTTATTATTTTGATGGGCTTATCTCAATGACTTACGCAATACCTACCCAGAATTATCTATGTGAAGATGAGTAATTTTCAGATTCTTAGTTCATTCAGCCTGTCCCCCTACGAACAACAAGCAGATGTTGGGTTAAAGTCAAGTGAAACGACGAACGGAGACAAATATATAATACTTTTTTAAATCATTCAAAACTCGCTACATCAGTCAGAACAAGACCGTGACATTTATATATAGCTGCCAGAATATTATTGCCCTTGTCAGACAATAAAATGTTATGATGCTGCCGCTGCTGCTGGGAACAGTCGTAGTCGTAACCTCCTATACAATAATATTGTATCTCTGTATGTGCTCTTAAAACGGATGTTTTTTTTTTACAAAAATAGCAATTCCTTACCGACAACAGCCCTCAACTTACCGATCCAGATTTTATTACATCGAGTAAACAGTCAATGAATATCTCTGGGTCATCAAATACCAACTGAATTCAACTTACCGTTGGGATTTTCTTTCACTTACCCATTTTTACGTTCAAGAAAGTTTCAATTTATGTTGATATTCAAGTTATACAGTAATACAAAAATTAAAAATGAAATACACTGATAAATACGTAAAGCATAGAAATAAATTAAAAGTCGTCAGGTTACCAAGCCTGACGGAGCTGAGCAGTTTGGTCTTCACTTTCAAAAATCTCATATTTTCAATAATATTAAAATTTCATATACAAAAAATACTATAGTATTGCTCAAGAATTATACTAGGAGTGAACGAGAACGACACATTGGATTTCTTGTAAATTTCTGAATAATAATTACGGCTTTCATTTGCTATATTTTAAAAACTTGAAATGAACTTTACACAACACCTGGTTGGTGATATAATTTATTCTTTTGACTATATTACTGAAATCTTAAATTGAAAATAGAAATAATATTTATTAGATTTAATAAAAATGTACAAAAATCGAGTGAGAAAAAATCTTTTGCTGGTAAGTTAAGATTGCACAAACTGTTCCATATATATATCCCTTTTTACCTCAGTACCGCAGCTTTATTTTTTACCTGCATCCACAGGCTGACATCATCAATTTGGAATCTGGACGCTGCAACTAATTATATATTGCATTGCACATTCCATTCCATTCGTGGAAATTAATGAACGATAACTCAGGCGTTACAAGCACCATGAAGTTAGTCGTGAATCTCTAATAGAATTTGAAAAAATTACCCACTTGAGTTACGCTTTGTTTTATACCTACCCTGGGCACTGGGAATCTTAACCAATCCAAAAAAACCGCATAGGCCGGAACGAGAGAATCCATCTACACACAAACTCCAGGCTCTACCGCCGCCCCACTTTGGGGTTACTTACGTATTTTTATTTAGGACGTAAAACCGTTGTATCCTCCAACGGCTGAGAATTTTGGACAGCCGTAAGTTTTTCCGTGTTAACCAACTAAAACATTTTTTTAACTCTAATGTTCAAGCTAACCAACTTTTACGTATGCCTAATAATATTATAGTGGTTATTACTTTACATATCCGCACTTGTCCTCATACTAACAACCTACTAGGTATGCAATTCGTCGTTGTGATGCATGACTATCAGCTGATTTAACTTGTTAAAATAGACTATGTAACCTACACACTTACAATTCCTATTATGTGCTGTACATCTACTTCTATTACTCTTAAAACGAATTTTGCTTACATCAGATAATGATGAGTGTATATAGTTCCAAGCGAAATTCGGAAACAGTTTCAAACCTTTGAAATTTCCTTGTGGGTTTAAGCCATTCTATAACTATTATTATTCACTGATCTCACAATACACCTACGTATTAGTGCTATGTGTACGATACAAATGCTCACGTCAGTGCCCCGGTGCAAAACTTTCACCAATCATTGCACATTGTGGGCACCACTTAAAACTCTTATATTAAGCATTTTGTTACAATTTCAGAGGTGCATTAAACAACTACGCTCAATTTCACAAGATGATCAAGAAATCGGATGGGCATTTTCATGTTCCCGATCGTGCATAATGCTGTAGTAGACTCATAACTGGCAATGTTATCTTGTATCATTGTCTACTAGAACAACAGCACTTTAGTACCAACAATACACAAGTATTACCAAGGCTAAGAAGTCATTCTGAGACATGCAATTACCTATTTAAATAGCTTCTAATTCACGTAAATAATGACATAATGTCTTGCAACAATTAATACAGTATAACGTACAACAGCGAGTGACTGTTTAATACTAATCTAGAAAATTGCGTGTAAACTAAATTAATGGAGCGTAAAATTTTGCATTTTGTACGATTAACTAATACTAACAAATACAAATAAAATCTTGCAGCCTCAACTCCGATATGGAGACTAATGCATCTCGGGTTCACGGCAAAAATATGTAAATCTTTAGTTCAGTAAGTCATTTATAAAGAACAAATGTACACAATAATAATGCAGAGCAAGTGTTATATTCTCCGTTTACAAGATGAACAGATGAACAAGAAGACTTCATACGTGGTTTGAAAGATTGGGTTTCGTGTTCAGTTTTCAATAGTTTTTAAATTGACGTTGATAGGAAAGGAATGTTAGGACTAGGACATATATTCATATTAGTAATTATGCATATTTAGTGAATTGCAGTGTGAAACTAAAGTTTCGCGAATTACTCAGAATTGTATATAAGAAGCGCATAGCTTTTGGATACAGAGCAATACAAGTTATAGTAAATAAATTTTTTTTTCGCAAGCTCCCATTCTCTCAACAACCTCATTACACATTACAAGATTAACACAGGCAAAAAACGACGGTCGGGAACATAAAGTACCTATCACAACTACTATGCAAGGGTGACTATAAAACTAATAATCATATTTTATAGTGGATTCATGAATCTATTTTCTCAAAGGACTAAAATGTGTACCATTTTATAGTTACGTATTATTCAACAACATTACAAGGAATGTATGCGAAACGCTAAACATGAATATAAAACTATCTGACATAATTTCTAAAATTGCTGGACTCGCATTTACAAATATCATGGTCCACTGGCTCTCTGAGAGAAGAGAGTTGGATACACTGCCTTTGCCAAATAGACACTTTTATTTTATAAGTGAAAATACTTACAACGCATGTCTCTCTCATGTTCGTACTCCACAAATGCATACCCACGAGGCTTTCCAGTTTTCTTGTTAATAACCATTGTGATCTGTAACAAAAGCAAACAAAAAAAACATGTTAATCACTGAATAAAAGTGGATGTTCGTATTATAGAGGCATTATTTGGGAGTTTGCACTGCACACCCATCGTGTGTGTGTCAAAATTAAGGGATCAAAAAATGGATTTTCTATACCTTCTTGACTGTTCCATAGGTTTCAAATTCTCTTCTCAGTTTGCTCTCGGATGTGTCGAAATTCTAATAAAGCAAACCAAATTAAGACAACATTATCAGACCATCCTCAACCTTAATATAATTATATATTCTTTGCATTGCTCAAAAGCATAGGCAACTTACTATTCTTCCAACAAAGAGTGTTTTGAACGGATCCGCTGTACTGGTAGTATTTGTATTTGGATTCCCTGGAACAACAAGAATTTCAGGAATTTTAAATATTCGTCTGATTGTATGATGACTTACGTGCTTATTGCATATAATGCCGATAGCCGGCTGCCTCCTACAGCACCAACATGTACTTTCAAACGGAATAAACTTAAATGATATCCCTACTACTTCTCAATCAATCAATCAAAAATAAAACAATTGCTAAGTTGTGGATTGTATTATTTCATACATACGAAACAATCAATGTTTCGCGTTTCGCTGCAGTCTGTCTCAATCATAGACATTGTTGCCTGGAATGAGAGCTGATGAATGAAATAATTTGTCCAGTAAGCATAGTAAACCAATAAAAATACTCGTAGTCAGCAGAAAATTGTTAACTCTATAGGATCTAACTGTTTACTAGCGTTCACTAATGTCGCCTGTCATGAAATAAATTGGTCCACCAATGATTGACCTTTCTGCTCCTCTCTGCTGCTACAGTCAGCGGACATACTACTAATAAACACCCCTAGGAAGTTGATTAACTTCCCTACAAAAGATTCTAATTAACTTCCTGTGGAGGTATATTTACATCCTCGGGGATTATATTTACATCCCTGATGTGCAGGGAAGTTAATACAGATCCCGGGTAGGTAAATCAACATCTCTCATCGGGATAAAAAATAATTAAAATTCAATTACTCACAAGTTTCATCTACGATTTTAAAGTTTCATCTACGATTTTAAAGTTTCATCTACAAAACATAGAAAATAGTTTTTACTCTCGAAAATTGTGAAAATTGCGCTCGGTGAACCTGATCCCTGATTGGTGCACCGCGCAGGCGCGATGAAGGTAGTTGATTTACCTACCTGGGGTGTTGATTAACTCCCCAGCACTCCTGGGATGTTAATATACCTCCATAGGGAGTTAATTAGAATCTTTTGTAGGGAAGTTAATCAACTTCCTAGGGGTGTTTATTAATAGTATGTCCGCTGACTGTGCTAGGAATGCGCTGAAGGTAACAAATTAGAAGACAACTCCGCACGGTATGACAAAAAATTACATAAGTAAAAAGTGCTCAATTATTTATAAATCAGTTTAAACACCAAACAACTGCACGATTGATTTCGCAGTTCCTACTGTACTTACAGACTGCTATTTCTTGTTCCAGCTTGTATGTCACTTGTTCAGCTTTTTCCCTGCGTTTTCGTTCCAGCCTTTCGTCTCGAGTTTCAACTTTTGGTTTCGGAGGGGTGTCCGCAGGATCCTAATACCGAATTAAAGAGAACAACTAAGTTTATTATTAAGTTATAATAATAGCGATTTCAAAATTCATCTACTAGCCACTAAGATACCGAACCGATTATACATGCATAAAAATACAAATCAAACTTGGATATATATTTATATGTACTCCTCTTTAACAAACTGTCAATTCACAATTACCTCAAAATTATGGAGAAAAGCACCGACTCCAATGTAACCATGAGTCGGTTTTTCATGACTTAACTTTGCTACCGGTGGTACATAAGGAATAGGGTCTCTAGCAGCAAAAAGTGCTAGTAAGTTAGGAGGTAGAAATTGAGTCATTTCGGGAATGAAAACTTAAAAAAATATGACGGCCTTATAGTCAGAAAATCTGGAACAGAATAAGTTGAAATATCCGATGACCGACTGGCGCTTCCGCTGACTACCTCAAAGGGGACCCACTCTGCCCTTTAACGAACAACACAATACCGCAGTAGACAATTTTTAACTGCTTCTGTTAATGAACAAAAATAATATTATTAAATTACTAGTGCCTCAGTCAGACTTGACTGACTCAAGCAGTAAAATAACAATGAAAGTCAGATTTGATTTGCAAAATATCCTCAGAGTGTGAGAGGCGAAGCAACGAGAGCCAAAAGATTGTTTGATTTTGATTATATTATGCTCCCTGACTCCTCGACTCCTCCGAGTTCCGAGACCGATTTAATAGTGAGGAGGAGAGGACATGTTACGGGGCTGTCCATAAACAATGTTATGGCTAACGTTAGGTTGGCTTTTAACCTTTCCTATTTATTCCATAAGCCCCAATCTGCCGTCCTTTGCAACTTACAATCAAACTTCCAAAACCACCCGTTGATGACGTTGACAAGGGATAATCCCAAACAACTTGACATAGACGCATACAGTACACTGGCAGTGGAGTGGCACACGCTGTGCACAAAAAAACATTAAAAACTGAAGAAGAAGATGAACCACTACAATCATGCGCACCAGACGCGACACACACCGAAAACCAAACGCACTACAACCGGTCGACTGTCTCTGTTTAGACTTGAGCCTTGTACGCGGTAAACTTTTGAATATTTTAAATATTTTATTGAATAATGAATTGAATGTTTTAAAACTTTGAAATCTAATTGCGGCCAAGAAGTCAGTTCATTCATCAGGTCAGGTCAGTCAGCCATTCAGCTCCACATCGGTCTCAGCCTCAGGTCTCTCAGGTCAGTGAAATTAGGACTTCATAATCATTTCTTTGTTGACTTTCCAAAAAGCCTGGTAGAGTAGTTTTTAATGAATTTGATCCAAAGAAACTAACCGATATTACAGCACATGGATTTTCTTATGCTTCATTTTCATAATATGATTATATGAAATATGAGTATGAGAGTAGTACTGTTTTAGACAGTTTTGTACTACAAAACGTAATTAGCTATATTCTAGGCCATAGATGTAATTGAAAGTTTAATTCCAAATGATAATTTCATTACAAAATGTATTTCAAAAATAAATAATGTTGAATGTCCTGGAGTTGTAGTCCCTTTTGTGGCTTATAAGTTTAAACCTTTTTTAAAATAAAGTTCAAGTCTCTGTCAACTTCCGAATCCTTGACCTAGTTCTTTGTATGCGAAAAATTTGGATTATCCTTATCTAACTTATAAATTATTTAACAAATGGTCTGCATTAAGTAATTGAGCATTATTTAAGTTCCATTTAATATATGAATATTAAGTACTACACTTTCCACTTTCAGAGCAAACTTCCATTTTAAAGGATGTCGGCAGGAGTTAAAACTTTATTTCATCCTGGACGCTTCAAAGTAATTAAAAATATGCATGATCGAAAACAGATAGAAAAACTTCCCGAAGCGTATCAGAAGTTTTACAATGAATGGCGTGAGCAACAACCATCAGCAGTACATTGGATTCCACGTGAGGAGCGATGGGAAAGAAATCCGAAAACTGGAGAGACGTAAGGATAATCCCACTGTTCTAACTGTATCATTGTTGTTTGTAGGCCCTCGCCAAATGAGAAATACTGATTACAGAATAAAAGAACCAATCAACTTTCCTTCTTTGTTTATTTGTACATCACTGTTGCTAATATTTATGCATTTTTCAAACGAGGGTTTCTATCAAGGTTTTAGTTTGAACTATTTATTACCATTTAATCTCCGTAAAGGCATACAAAGGGTATTACATGTTGGCAATTTTTGTATTAGAAAACCAGTTCAAAATACACCAATTCCGGTAAAATACCCGCATCAGGCTCATCAAGGAATTTGGGGAGGTGAAGGAGTTGTACAAGGCTTGGTAAAGAAGGGAAAATACAGATCTCCTGTTCCTAGGTTCTGGGTACCGAGGTTGAAAGAAAGTGTGCTATACAGTGAAATATTGGACAAACACCTTGAAGTTGTTGTCACAGAACGTACGCTGAGAGTAGTTGATCAACATTTTGGATTCGATAATTATCTGCTTCAAGTAAGCACATTCATTGCTATCATATTTACCTTCCGATATTTGTTTTACAATTACTGTTCAAAAATGCGTATTTAATTATTTGGATCAGAAATATATGAAATCACTCTTTAACTCGACGTAGACTCCAGCGTGTGACATCTATTCAACTTTAGCTTTGAAAATTAAAAGGCGTATTCTGCTGGCTTTGCTAGACAAAGATTTTGCTAAGGATAATCCGAAAAAACAAGCAGAGCTATACGAAAAATACAAGCAATACATTATTCCTGTGAGGAGCTAATTTACGACATTAACTTTTATTGTAACTTAATACTGTTAGTTATTTAGATTTTTTTATAAAAGTTACATAAAATAAAACTATGGCTCAGTTTTGTAATAATATTCCTCGCTACACTTTTCAGAGGGAAGACGCAGAATGGTACGGTTTTACTGTAGCCGAAGCTCGCTTTAAATATAAATTAATAATGGACAAGTCAGAATTAGAGGGAAAGACACCTTTGAAACATCAGTACCGTCTTGAATTGTTGCAAAACCTGGATACAAAATCTAAGCAAATCCCTGACGAAACTGAAAAACCGAGGTAAATTTCGTACTCAGAAGTCCATTTTGCATACTATGCTATTTAATTCTCTAGCACTTCTGCCTATACCGTAGAGAATATGTGATGATTTATTTACTTACACTTGAAATTTGTTTTAGTGGGGTGTCATCCTGGGTAAAAAAAATCAACCCATTTTCAAAGCCCGATAGTATGCAGAAATCATGAACAGCTGAATAGTTTTCACCGAGGGCAAACCGAAATAAAATGAAGACGTCTACTTTATTTAATAAACTTTCTTAACGTAGTATTCATTTAAACACAGTATAATGTGACTAGACTAGTTTTTGAATTAAAATACGCTAACTATTGCCAAAAATTATTATCAGAATTGAAAGCAGTGTTTCCTCTGTATTCCATAACCCTTTTAAAAACAAACGAAATATCGAAATATGTTTTCCACATATGTATAACGGTGTTTCGCATGTGGCCGCATATTATTATTACTTAATTTCCAAAACAAAAATCGCAATCAATTAAGCCATCTTAAATTATTACAAATTAAAGCTTTTCAATTTAAAAATTTTTAACGTACAACACAGCTATTGTCACACAGAACCTTAGTGCTCATACTAGTGCAGTCTACACTACTTAAACCTGATCATGAGTATTTAAATGATTTTCCACACGATTATGTTCATATACACGAGCCATTATACAATCAAATCACGCTATATTATAGTTAACCCAGCAGTAATATACTACTGCCACTTATTCCTAAGTACTTAGAATACGCTACATATTTAAATATAATATCTTCATGTCGTATATGGCACATAAAAGCAAAACTCGATGTCCCGCATGATTTTTAAAGAAATTAACGATTTTCTGGAGATTACGAACACTAATACGCACACTTCACATTTTGCTACGTAATGTTACAATCTACTTGACCGTCCCTTGGTAAGCAGTGAAGTGTTTCTGCAACAGACCGAACTAAATACGTCATCGTTCCATACGATCCGGAAGGAGCACTATCGTAAAAATGTTGGCAAATGTTGGCTGCCCCTCCGCATTCTAGTCCATCAAATTCCGATCTAGTTTTTTCATCTAATTTAGCGCAACAAAATGTTGCATCTCCACCAACCTTCACCTAAAATATAATTAACCCCGTTAAGTACGACTTGTACGACATTCAATGGTTATTCCACTTTGCACAAACATGCGGTATAAAATGTACCTGATCTTGTAGAAATAATCGATTGGCTGTATGAACCAGCTCCTCCACTTCTAACACCTCTCCCAAGTAAGGGGACAAATTGTGCTCAACGACCAGAGTTAACACCATCAAAGCCTCGACTACAAGTTGCCGATATTCTGGTTGAGGAATTGTATTAAGTACCGATTCGACCCTCAAAGCAAATTTTAGCTCTCCTGATGTCATCTAGAAACCACAATGAAATATCGGTGGTAAAATAAATTGATACCGGAGTCGAATATGGCATGTATGGCGTGCAATGTGCTTTATGTTAAATGTTTTTTTCATATTTCTGTACCTCTTGAGTAACTGTGTTAGGCAACACCTTGTCGTTAATCGCGAGGCCTTGGCACTATCAACAATAGCAATAAATATTATTACACCTTTGTATATGCAATTAGTGGTAATTTAGTAAATTTTTGAAAAAAAAACCAATTCTTACGAATAGCTTAATTTCCTAAAAGCATAGCTAATTTTACCCTTTCTAATACAGACCACACACGAGGATAAAATCCTCGAGGCACCCGATTCAGCGCCCCATCTAATCTTCGTCTTCGCAGCCACTGACCCTGTTGTTTTTCTACGTCATTTTGATCCGCATCCCGACAGAATAAAGTGTCGATGTGACCCTGATGAAATTGAAGAAATAATAAAATCTAATGATGTTTTTGACTTTTTTAAATGAGGGATACAACTCATGCTTGACCCTTAAAGCGTTTGCTCACCTTGCTAACTTTGGTGGATTTAGTGCTCACAACTGAATGACGGCTACAACTGTGCCCTTTTTTGGAAGCTGAAAGAAACATGAAGTATTTGTTAAACTGTTTATTTTCGAATTTTTACAATAACTTCCGTGTTATGGAGTCACCTGTGTGTATGACACAATGATGTTTCTTTATCTTATTGCTAATTATTGGCTAGAGCCTGAATTACGTACATATACTGACAGCAAATTCCTTTCCGCTCATAATGTGATACAAGAGATTTTTCATTTCAAACGGAGATAAATTTAGTAGATACTCAGATGCTTCATCTCCAGTGCATTTTAAAGTGCGAGCAAGTTCCGTTGCCATCACCTGCAAAGTAATGATATTTTATATTCAAGTTGCTCTTTTTTGTGCAGAAGAAGTAAACCATATTGATGGGCAATTTATCTCTAATGCTGCACATGCTGCATACGCAACAAAATAGTTCACTACGAAAATGTCGAACAAACGGTAAAAAAACCCTTATGTTTATCGCTTTTAAAACTTACTTGAATGATAAGACCCACACGAAGACGAAGCATTTCATGAAACAATGCTGGTTCCGTTCTTATGAACATGGCTAAGTACACTAGCAGTTCCTACATGATATACAATAACGCTTAATAATTTATAAATAATTTTCCTTTAGCTATGTAAATACAGGAATAATTATTATGATTTTATTTATTAACGCATTTATATTTTAGTGTGACAATAACCTGCGTCAGCATAGCCGTGCTTTCATCGTCTCCATATGCTTGGTGAATAATCTGCCTTAACTCAGTTTCAGGCAAAGGTCCAGTAATCGCCTTTTCATGATTCGGAGGCATACCAACAGTTACTTGTTTTTGTCTAACAATCAAGTCTGTGACTGCCTTTGCTAAATCTTCAACGCGTTTTCCGAGCATCCCTAATTAACGAGCAAAAGAATAAAATTACAAACTTCAATTACCACTCCACTCCATGTAGATTATTACGGTTAATTATTACTTATGACATACGAATGAATATTAAATTGGCACTACACATTATATAATAAATTTAAACGTGGCGGTAATATTATTATTATGTTCAAAGTTTTTTAAATGAAATATGTACCTGCACTATGCCGAACCAAGCCCCATTGCTTTTGTTGACACGCCTTGTCGTAGAGACCTTTCAGAAGTTCTTTCACTGTAACTGGATTATTCCTCTCGTCCATTCCTAACGATAGGAAATGAAATTTAGGTAGTTAAAATCAAGGTCGGTTTATTATATACACATGCTGCAAAAAATATTTCGTTGCAAATATTATTTATATTATTTATATGGACACTCTTAGCGACTCGTTAAACGCGGAAGCTATTGGCTGCATACTGGAAGACGTACAAATCAACAACATTATCTATGCTGATGACGTTTGTCTAATCTCCACTTCAATGCACGCCATGAAACGACTACTTAATATCTGCGAAAACTTTGCTGACACCCACAACCTAGCATTCAACCCGGCTAAGACTCATCTGCAAGCATACCTCCCCTCTTGGCTTAATCACTGGGATCGTGAGGAAGTTATAACCTTTAAAGGCATACGTCTTAGGATGGAGCGGACGGTTAAATACCTGGGCTATGACATGGAGATCAAATCATACCATAACAATACTATCAATTCTGATGATGAGGAGATTACTAGACGCATCAGGGAATTATATAAAAGAGCAAACATGATTAAGTCTAGATTCCAAAGATGCAACTCGGAAGTAAAAACGTATCTTTTCCGCACCTATCTATCCACAATCTACTGCTGTAGCCTGTGGAATATAAAGGGCAAAAACTTAATTCGTGTAAAGGTGGCCTACAATGACTCTTTTCGGATTGTGTGCGGGTATAGTAGAGACTGTAGTGCTACGGAGATGTTTCTGGACAATGGTATCAGAAATCTGCATGAAGTATGCAATCAAGCCAGATCGTCGCTGCTAAACAGAACTGCAGCCTCGGATAATCCAATTATCGGCACAATATATAATTCAAGCATCTTAGCTCAATCCTATTTAGGATGTAAATAAAACAGATAACGTCCAGATCCCATAATTGTCCAGCTAACTATGTCATTACAATTATACTTTACTTTAAACTATTTCAATACGTCTAGCATCTATAGACTCTAATCCCAAATTGTATTCTGATCCAATTCGTAATATTACTCTTTAATATCTAGCCTATACTCTTTCCTCCATAGCTAGTAGTTTCTTGTCTTTGTTATACCTCTGGATCTCATGGTCTGTCTTTAAGAAATAAAATATAATAAACATACCAGTGCAGTAATCCAATCCATGTGTAGCAACTAAATAGTGAAGAATATCTCCTTGCTCATCCAGAAGATCAGTTTCTCTGAATAGCGAAATTAATTCCTCAACTTCTGTGTTTTCAAATTGAGCTTCAGATAAATTTCTGTAAATATAATAAAAATCTAAAACTGATCCCACAACAAAAATAAAATACTGGTTTTTGGCAAAATTGACGACACAATACACATTAGACAACGAAGTTAATAAGGTTATTAAAAATTATTTTATTACGAAGCATTGATCAAATTATATCTGTTAGAACTTACCTATGTCTAGTAATTGGAATCCAATTTGGTGGCCTCTTTAAGATCCCCTCTGGCGATGGAGAACGTGGAGTGGAAAGAGCACTGGATACATTGGTAGGTGGATTACTACTTCGGAAGTCCTCATTCCATGCAGCCATACTTTCATCTGCAATGGATTCACTTTTTTCTAACAAATTCATAAGGACCGTAATGAAGGGTTAGAAGCACGCAAACAAACAAACAAACAAACACTAAATACATTATTTACACTTTCACTATTCACTAAAGCACATTACTGTCAATAAGTCGGAGTGCTTCCAAGCTGAGCTGTTTACTATGTTTAATTTAATGCAAACGAATAAACGAGGAAACCTCATTCAAACTTGCAGTACTTAAAACTCAAAACTATGCGTAACTCATACAATTACAGTTATACATGCAAAAAGTGCGTGGGTATTAGGGAATTAGTAAATATTTAGTAGGTGTATTAACTTAAAGATTCCATGAACTCCCCACCACGATAAATTGATCGAGTGCGTTTTATCGTTCCTTTTAAGGAAAGTTTCCTTCCATTTGCTTTCTTCGGACTTTTAGGCCCTTCTGTCTTTTGTCTTGGGACCGAAGGAAGCTTATTGGGTCGGAAAGACAAAGATTTTTGCATGTGCTCTTCCAAATACTCTTGTACACTAGGGTGCAATTCTAGACAAAGCAAAACAAAATTTAAAAAGAAATTATAACTAATAGCATTACAAGCAGGAAACTGAAACTTTGTTCATTATTGCTACGCACTATTGCACATTAAAATATAATATATTACTTTCAGGTATCCCATCTTCGACACTTCCCAAGAAACTAAGATTTGTGATACAAGAGGTACTCAGGAAGTCTTGCAGGTAACCCAAAGTAACCCTATAAGCAACATTACAATTAAAAACTGTATAGAAGCTGCAAAACTTTAACCATACATATTCAATGCATGTAATTAGGTACAAGCCATGCCAAGTTTTAATACATTAATACATGAATAAAAAAATTCAGATTACCTTGTGCCGACGGTGTATCCACTCTTTAATTTTTTAATAGTAGTTATAATTGACATAGGAACTTTTCCATCCTCTATAATTTTATAATTAAAAAGCAATTCAATATAAGTGCAATAATTAAGTATAACTTGACAATTTGTTGTCTAAGTCAAATAAATAATTAATTCAAAGCAAATTCCACGTTGTGAAACTTTAAACTGACTGAGAAGCAAAAATAAAAGTAAATAAGTGTTCATAAGGGTTAATAAGCATTACTAATGAACACGATAATAAAATACATACATGATATATAAAAGATGTAAGTGATAGGTAATTATGGGTATGTAAAAGAATTCCAAGCAACGCCGTAGCAAATACAAAATACAAAGATAAAATACACGCCTACAGTTTTAGCAAGTAAAATATATAAGATGAAGGGGAAATTGAGACCAGAATAGTTTTTGGACAGATTGCGACAGATTGTAGAATTAAAGTTGTCAGATTGCGACCTACTACTATGGTGACCCCATCAAGGAGGAAAAGGAACTAGAAAATATCCTTGCGACAAGGATTACCTTTCAGGTGGGATGATTTAATCATAAAAGTGAGAGTAGGTCTCCCAAGGCAACTGTTCCAACTGTTAGTAAGAAAAGCCAATTCGCTGATAAAATTATGACATAGCAATGCTACATCATTCATCACGTATTTCTCCTCCAAATCTAAACACTGTAATAATTGTCACACATACACGTCACTAACCATAAAGTTATTGTCAATTAGCCATACACCAATATGTGGTTTCAAAATTGTACTCGGGAACGAAATCAGGGATATTATGAGCAACAGTATAACATTGTGCATTTTGCATCGACCGGGAAATATACATTCAGGGATCCCAACAGTCAACAAACTTTGCCATGAACGTTGTCGCAGTCAATGAGCACATTGCATTGGCTTTATTTGGCTTGATCACAAAAACTCCACTTCCATCTCTATATTCTCTATTACTACCTTGCATGACCTTTTTAGGAATGACAAAAACGGAAATTACTACCTGTTACCCTAGCACAAATATTTCTGTAACCTAATGGTCTAACCAAGTACCATTAATTTTGAAATCTAAATCTGTGAATATTTAACCAATGTTGTATTGGCTGCGGCCAAATCGACTAACTGAATAAATTAATATTATTATTATTACCATGCTCAACACAACAATCAATATAAATATGCCAAACGGTGAACAGACATTATGAGGATACACAACTATAAGCCCAAAGCTCTTAAATATGGAATTACGTAAAATTTAACCCTGATTCCTCGTAATGCAAAATGCGTTCATTTTTTATTTGTGCTCAAAAATTACAAATGTGGCGGACTGCCGCAAAAACTCATGCTCAAGTCTAGCATTATGGAATTGTAGATTTTACAAAATTAAAATTCTAGGCACCCTAAATTATAGTGCTTACCCAATTAAATGTTAGGCTTAATATAATATGCATAACATACCGTATATTCTATAATAAAACGCGGATCTTACATAATGCGCGCGTACTCAAACATTTGCAGACGCAAAATTGTAATATAATCTTGAAGTATTTTGTATAAAATTTTATTTAAAATCAGTATGAGGGAGCGAAAAATTGACTTTCTGGCGTTCAACATTAAAAAGACTAAAATCCGGGTGGGCTTTTCCATGATTACGGGTGCAACTTTTTTACAATAATTATATTTCGTGCGGGGGTTGTTCTAGTTCTAGTACGCAGGTTTGAAAGGTGTCTATTTGAATTTAATTAGTACTTCGACGTGCTGTTATAGGATATACGGTAAACTATTTGTAGCGAATGAAGTTTGTCTCCGTGCATGACAAAGAACGGATTGATGCTACATGCAACACAGCAGTCAGCTGTGCAGTTCGCACACTCCAAAAGATAACACTATTATGCTAAAATTCAGAAGCAATATTAAGGGCGAAAAATGTACAAAATCTAATCATTCTACCGAGAGAGGAGAGAGAGAGAGAAATGTACTCAAATTAAACTTAAAAATGTCTCAGAGTAATAAAGTAACAGAGAGTTAGTAGCTGGTTAACCGAGCCATTTCACGTTGGCGGGGGTCTGCTACGCTTTAACTTTACGTGTCCCTAATACAACGCGAGGGTAAACCTCCGAGTTTTAATACAACGTGGGTCGTTCTAATAAGAGATATACGATACTTATTTCATAAACAACAATCTATAGCATTTGTTCCATATTGTAAAAACTATTTGTAAGTTATTGTAATCAGGGAAATTAGCATTTTTATTAGATATAACATGCCAGCCCTTCATTTTAATATAAAACGATTTCTCCAAAATAACTAGATATACCTAGTAATTACATACTGGTACTGGTATATATACCAGTATGTTGGAGGTAAAAACAAAAACAACAAAAAGTAGCAGCAGCGAGTTAAATGACCAAATTAAAAATCAAGCGTTATGGTTAACGTCGTTCGCTCTCAGCATATTATGTGATATCTATTTAATACCCCAACAAAAATTTAAGAATAGTATGCTAGCTAAAAATTACAACATAAAGGTACTTTAATTTTAGAATCTAAACGAGACCAAATACCCCGCATAAAAATGTAAGAAAGTAAATCATATTCACAAGCAGCAGCATAAAACAATAATTACAATGATATAGAACAATCAACAGCTATAGACAACAAGCATTGTTAATTTCATACATGAATGATTTCGTAAGGTTTAATTAAAGTCACTCTCTCCTAATTACTGCTCTGAGAGATTACATAACCACACTACCAAGCTGCAATAAAATACAAAATAATCTAAAAGTTTACTTTCTAACCTAAATGAACGTGTCTGAAAGTGAAGACAACTAATGGTCGCCCTAGAACGTTTTGCCACGACGACTTCAAGAAATTCAGTTCGTTTTTGAAGTTGTCGATCATCAACTCATAGTCTGATGCGATGTAAAATCTTTGCTGGTCCATAAGCTACGTTTCAAGAGAACAAAACAAATTATAATTGCTCTCAATGTCTCATAACTTTAAACACTAAAATCTATAGTACAAAATTATAGTACAAGAGAGGAGCACAACTATCATTAACAGCCCTTAAATTTTAATGTAGGATATGCAATCCTATTTCTAATGCTAACAATAATAGTAGCTGAAATACAGAGAATTCAGGGAGCACAATCCAAGAAAATATTGACTAACCAATCAGATGATATACATAGATGTAGTTACAAATTAATCCTTTTACATAGAGATTTTTGATACTTTTTTATTATGATCTAATTTTCCTATGTAAAAATATTTTCTGCTATTACTTGATGTACTGTAAATTGTAAAGCCTGTTCCATATAAGTATATACCTCAGAAATAACTTAAACCCCGATACAGAATTGAATAATTACAAGGTTATGATTGGAGGAAGCACAGTTGACAGGACAGATAACTATGTCAATTAAATCAGACCTAGGATGATAATTCCCTATTTTTTAGAAATTTTATTGAGAAAAATTATTGGTTCTCCAAAGTCGATGCTATTAACTCACTGTATTGAACAGATGAAAACACAATACATGTATTTATTTAATGTACTGGTTCTCATCTCATGGAAAGCCTAATTTAATAATTTAACTTTAATTATTCTTTAAGACGCGCAATTAAGTGCATTATTTGTTGACCAATTGCAAATATATGGCATAAACGATGTTTTAAAAACGAACCTGCGGTGTAAACGCAAAAATTCTGTCTTGCAGAGAATACAATTTGCTTGTACACAAAATGCCAACGTCTCTGGATTTCCTTCCTGAAAGTGCCAGCTTTCTATTCCTACCTGTAAATTAACAAAACCCATGAAGACATTTTGTAATATCTTATAATTGGTTCAAAGATTACATACAATGTACATTCATACGACTATTTCCGTAGCACGAAGTATACTATTGCTGAAAAATAATGCCAATGTGTGCTATATTAAGAATGCAGTGAGTTATGTATACCCAAATATGCATAAAGATGAGATAAAACACGCGCAGGTTGAACTTCTATAGGAGCAACTTCTGAAATGGTTTGAACAGAAATATCGAATTGTTTCAGCTTTTCCTGTATCTCCACATCTTCTGCAAGTATAACTACCTAAATAAATACAAACCAAATAAAATACCATACTAATGTCATGTAATGTAACCAAAGCAGTGACCTCTATTTTCAGCAAAACTGGGATCGAAAGTAAATATATGAATGAAATTTACCTGAACTACAACATCCGGCTTCTTCTCTGAACACAATCTTCGATTGAGTGGATCTAGTTCTCCAGGCGCTAGAAACTCCTGTGGATTGCATAATTAACTAGTTAAGATTCTTCTTACTTGCTAAAAATTGTAATTTGCCTAAAATTAATAAATTTAAGGTAATACCTCTTGGAGAAGCTTTCCTAGTATAAAGAGACTTTGCGCCCACATTATTGGACACCTCCCAAGTGGTTGTCTTATTTGACTCCCAGGACGTCTATACTCTTCATTAACTTTATTAGCAGGCACGGCATACAATTCAGGAACTAGCCACAGACCGTCTTCCGTCTTTATTAGAATCTAATGTTAAAAAGTATTGAAATTGTGCTAGTGCTCATAGAAGTAAAAAAAATGATATAATTGTTTCAGGAGTCAGATTGGTTAGGTGTTTTTTTTTTCTAACTTCATCTAAAGCTTCCGAGTACTCGGTAACAGTATTCTTATCTCCACGAAAGCAACCATCAATAATCATGTAGCAAAAAAACAAAGGCCATTCGCACTCAATGTTATCAAACATTCTCAACTCCCAAGGTTCGTAGTATAACCGTGATGGATCCTGTAACCCGACACAGAAAAATAATTCTTATTAGTAATCAGAATTAATTATAGAGAATTTTGAGCTTCTATGCACAAATTGAACGTTTAGCTAGTGTAAAATCTCAAAAGTAAAACAAACCTCTTTAGCAGTTTTATATCCATCCCTTAAAAATCTTTTAAATCCATACTGTCCACGCAACTTTGACACAATTGTTTTTCTTGTGAGTGTTATAAGATCCGGATCGTCTACCGCAAACGCCGGAAACCCGATAACAGACAAAAGGCCACTATCAACTTCTTTGGAATTCGATTCTCGGGGTAACATTGACTGAGAACATAAAAAAGTAAAATATTAATTCGATTTACTTAGGTGTAAGAATGGCAGTATACAACGGTTAGCCGCATTATCTAAAAATCTCATTATCTTAAATTGATAAGAGTATTTAGCAGTTAATGATGAGACATTACTTGCAACACAGCTTGGCACTTTTGAGCTTCATCGGCTAGGACATGAATAACGGAAGCAGGTCCACCTCTTGCGCCAAACAGATCGATTTCATTCATGGCTTCCAGTGCAGCTTTCGCAACTCCAATAGAACTAGCATTTAGCTCTGGTAGTCCGTGATTACTTTTGTCTCCACGTTCCCACATGCCATAGTCCTACATAGATATTTTATAGGCGAATTAAATTCACATAATAAACAGAAAAAATGGACCTTTTTAAATAACAATACGAAATACATTACAGCCAACCCACTGACATTAAATTATAGAATAAAGAAACTAAAACCTACTGGAACGCAGTATGCTGACTCGATGTAGAAAACTAAATTTTGTATAAATGCAACTTCATCCAAACTGAAGACAATTTGGAGGCCAGAGGCTGTCATTTGAGCCAAAATGAGAAGATACAAAGAAATTGCATCGATTTGGAGATGACCCCAATCAGCATCCCCAACTACTGCAGAACCAGTTTCCGAGCTGTACTTAGCGTGAATTGCATCTAGAGGGGACTGAGTAGTTTTGAACTTTTCAAGTTTGTCTTTTTGCCGCATCATTGACATTAAAAGACCTCGCATTAATTTGACACAGCTCTGCAAACCAAAAAAGTAAGTAGTTTGTAGTTTAGTATTATGAAATTTTGGCAATTTGAATGTATTACAGACTTCCTCAATAACATAGGCATCAAGCATGGAACAGTGAGCTTACTTGTTCGAGCTCGTATGTTTTTGCACGATCTTCGTCCATGTCAGCATTCTTTTTATATGCCATTGACAATCCCCATACAGACATGATGCTGTAGACATTATCTCGAATCCAAGCATGATTATTTGTTGGACTAGCAGGAAATAAGCCCGTGACTGGATTCTTAAAAGTTAAAATTTAAAATTCATGAATTTGTGCATTTTAGAATTGATTGTCAAGTGCTCGATTACCTTATTATTTATACTTTTGAATGTATTTATTACATGCGAATATAAGAATCTGACAACAGCTATACCTGGTAGCAAAGAATGGTACGGTAGACCAAACGCTGATAGTAGTCCAGGCGCACCCCCGAATTGGTTCGGCTTCTCATGATTACAACTTACGGACGGAACGACCAAATTAGCCTTGTTTTTCAAACTTTTGATTGCAGTGTTTCGGAATTCCACATTTGCATTTGATTGTTTACCTGTTACAGTCAAAGTTTTAAGATTCAATATCACCTCTTAAAAATGCTAACTAAAAACCACTATTTCTCCCTACTTACTAGGATTCTCCAACCCATTGATAAAATACTAACTGTGAACTGAACTAATTTTTGCGAACAAAACAAGTCTCTTGCTTTTTCATTTAAAGTATTCAAAACTTAAACCTGCTATGCTGAACAACGTTAATGCGTAATTTAGGTTATAACTATTGTTCTGGGATACGCTGTAGCCGCTGTAGCTATAAAATGTGTTAGTAATTTAGTAATGAATTACTAACTTGCACGCACATACAATTAATGCAATTTCGTGTGCATATAATATAAACCTACTTTAGTTCTTAAAATAAACAATAAACTACCACTGTCTGTTCCCGGTCTGATAATACCAAATATTGTGATCCCACTAAAGAAAAGAAATTAAAAAGATACACGACTACAAGGGTTAATAGTCCCTCATTAAACTAAAACTGACTTCGAACAGACGAACACTGACCATTCATCAAATACTATGGACAAGGTCTAGGAACAAATTTAAAATAATTAAATAATTTGTTTTTACGTGCTCGAGTTACTTAAAATACTAATACTACTACTTAAGTATACATACTATACACTATAGGTTATATCTTTTAGTCGTACATACAAGTACAGACAGTCAGTCGAGACCAACTATGAACTATATAATATGTAGGTAACTTACTTCGTATAAAACAACTTTATTATTCAACGACTGTTTAACTATCTATCATTTATTTAACACTGTACACACGTGAGAGCAAGTATTATATTATGTCTCAATGTCTCTATTCTGAATTCTGTAAGATGTATTAATAAGAGATGAACAAGGCATCCTCCTTCTGCACTTTGGCTCTTCGCTGTTGCTGTTCCTGCTGATCTCGAAGAGGCAAGAGGAAACATGTTGTGTACTCATGCAAGGGACAAACGTCATTATATAGTTGTTTAGTATTAGTATCAGTATTCATAATTCTTACATTTACATGTTTATCCGTGAAAATCTCAGTCACCAGCAGTAGTCACCAGTTCACCAGTCACCAAAGAAGACGTTCCTTTATGGGTTCACTATTGGCAATTGAGTAGAAGACCGTGTTTTAAAGTTATTAGCTAACTGAATTGTTAGAATATTTTCATAAATAACCATTTCTTGTTTTGTACGTTTATCTATTTAATGCAGCTCATTCATGTGGTAAATAAATATTGCGTATTATGCATCAACATGACACTTTATCTAACAAATAGACAGCGACCGACAGCACAGCATTAAATATAGTTTTAGCTCTAGGCCTCAGAACAATCTGGGTTTTCAGTTTGGCTGAAGAAAATTATTTTTGAGTTTTCGGCCATCAGTTTCTTGGCACTAATGTTACTTAGGTACAACTAGGTTATTAAATACAATAACAATGAATGATGATCATTAATTTGATGATCCTATCCATATCATAACCATTCATAACCATAACATAATTATCCTAAAATCCTACCTACAAAGCCTACGCCTACAATAGGGAGAAACAGATACACTTCGCGGGAAAGACACGGAGGTGGCCCTGGAAACCCAGAGAAGAGCAACGTGAGGTATACCTCACATTGCTCTTCTCTGCTGGAAACCGTGCAAAAATGACGTACAATGCTTAGTTCCTCGGGGGTAGTCTATTTGGTTACCCACGTACGTTCTGGGAGGGGAAGTACATAATTTCAGAGGATTGAACAGGACGTCTTTTACGGAAGCTTTCCGTAGGGACAGAATGGAACAGGGCTCCTCTATGGATAGAAAAAACATCTAATGGTTTTTAAGGGGGAGATTTAAAAAGTTTCATTGACTACTGTGTGTGTACTGTACTGTTTACTGAGTACTGTGTACTGAGTACTGTGTACTGGTTGGTTACTAGGTCTTCAGAAATTATCCACAAATGATGCCATCACAAGATCCTTATTTTTATGGCCCCCTCCTGCCATCAGCTTAAGCATTGCGTAAATTATTGTCTTTAACATGGGATGTACCATTCACCCAACCAATGGCGTCATTGTTGGACGATCCTTAATATAATGCTGCCGTCGTCTGTGATGTGTGGAGTGTGTGTGTGCACCTTACTTAATCCTTAAACATTAAAGGAAGGTAGAAAAAGTAGTAGGTACTTGGACTTGGGGAGACTAGGGAAGAAAGGTAAGTAAGTACTAGTAGGTAGTAGGTAGATAGGTAGGTATGTACATGAATAGGTCTTGAGAGTAGGGATTTGTTTTGAGTTCAATGGTTGATGCAGTGAAACGAAAGTTGTTTTAACGCTTGCGCTTCTTATACCTTGAGACAGGTCTCTCTGAAGGAAACAATGCAGACTGAAAAAAAAATTTTTGTTTGAAGGGAGAGAGAATAAAGGGAGAGAGAGAGAGAGAGAGAGAGAGAGAGAGAGAGAGAGAGAGAGAGAGAGAGAGAGAGAGAGAATGATGGGTATCATATCTATCTATCTATGGGTACCTCGAAACCCATTTTACTCACTATATAGCCAATAGCCACATCGCGATGATCAAGATCTAAAAACATTTCTAACCATAAGTACTTTAATACTATTCAAATTACAGTTTATGGTTTAGCCGAGGCTACAGCACCAAAAAGATTCTAGTATTGATGGGGATATGTGGTGGTGGTATTTAAAAAGTGTGAGTATACATAGAAAAATGAAATAGAGAAAAAATTATATCCTTTTCATGATGGCAGCAGGAGTGAAGTGAAAATTCCTTTCAAAAAATATTACTTACTCTGACTTGAACATGGGCATTTGTTAAGGTTTAGTCATATAATAAATATATTATTATATACATCTTCAAATCTTCGACTTTTTGCTTTTAAAATACTTTGAAGACTGAGAGACTGACTTTCCCAGTAAGCCCTGTAAAATCTACTTTTAAGTCTTAAGTTTGTGTTTAAAAAAAAATATAACTGATATATTTACATAATTTAAGGGGTGACTTGAAAGTGGATAATCGGAATTATTATAAAAAGTAAATGCAGTTAGAAGAATGTATAGTTTCGTGTGGTGTTGATTAGTTTTGTGGTGGTCGTCGTGTGTATGTATTTCTGTTTTTTTGTCTATATCAACAAGATCAACATAATTAACATTCTACATAGTTGGTGACAGCGGAATCATGATTTTCAAAATCAAGTTTTTTGTGCATTTTTGTTTTATGTATATAGTGGATATACATTTTTTTGAAATTCCTAACTGCAAATTTTTAGTACAAGTTTGAATTTTACGGTCGGTACGGTTGACCTCGGTACGGTTGACGGTCAAGTGTACTTATAATTATATACTCATTTTGTGTAACTCTGACATCTGAATTATACCTACTTATTATACGGTGTTGAGTGCTGTGTTAGATCTGGATTTACAACATTTTAGACTACTTACCTCGACGTCTCTTTCTTGCAAGTTGCAAGAAATTTTTAATTTGAAGACTTGTGTCGTTGTGTCATAGTTTTGTATTTGATTTCCGTTCAAATGCACACTTACCAGTTTCGTTCGGAAATACATTTCAGGTGACTACTACTTATATAAATAATTAAATTTTAAATATTTTTGCGATTGACATTATAATGAAATAAATTTAATTGTGTACGGTGATATTCATTGAGTGGATTTTGAGCCTCATGATGTCAAAAATATGAGCTGTCTCGCATTTTAGTCATTAGTCCGAGAGTATTAAAATGCTACTGACTACCAATTCATTATAGTACATTAGCTACAGGTAGAAGCTATACAGTTGCTACACATGTCACATTTTTTCACTGCTTTCTTGCTGACAATTCTAAAAAATGAATGCCATTAAATAACGATCAACGATGACGCATTACGTTTTCAAATTGTCAAAGGTCAAAGGCTCTCCTTTTTCAAAAACATTACGCATGCGAAACTTCTTGTTGTGTGTATATTTTCATGTGTATTCTTAATTACTATCAATAAAAAATAAAACCATTTATTTACCATCTGAATCTCTGCAGAAGTGAAAACGTCCTGTTCTGAAATACATATTATGTAGATTCATTAGTGCAAAAATACGTATGATCATGGCACTGTTGCCGAGCCGAGTTGTAAATACAGGAAGTTTTAGAACTTATGCATATTCGGAAAATAGAAAATGCCCCTTTTCAGAAATGTAGTTTATATAGTACAAGTATTACATTGTTCTGTTTGTTCTGCAATTTGTCAGAGATGCAGATAAAAGTGTGCATGTGTTATGCAGGGAGATTTGTATGTAAACATCTTTTCCAGCAGCTAGCCAGTCAGCAGCAGCACATTCAAATAGGACTGCATCACAAAAACAAACTGTAGAATTTTAAATTCGATCAGAGTTAGAGGTTGGACGCACGTTGAACTGAAGGTTTACAAGATATCTGTCTGTAAGTTAGGCTGGAAATATGCTTCTTTTGTTATACATATATAATTTAATATTTCTTTGACTGCAGTATTCCTTTAGCTACACTTAGGGCTCTTAGAAACAAGTTTCAAAAATCACGTAATTAAGCAAAAGTTGTAGTAAATTTTTGTAGTGTTATTTAAAGAAGTTAAAAGAAAGAAAGGAATATATAAGTACCCAGGTATTCTCAAAAACAAATCTGCTTCTATTGGTTGTTAATTGTCCTCCGTTGGTGATCCTTTGTTCTCGTACACAAACTATATATTTTTGAAAAACAATCATAATAAAAGTTATGGTTTCAGAAAAAAAGTTATTTTTATTATTGATTATTCCGGGCTAGACCACTTTATATGATCTCCTTTTGGCAGTTAGTTTAAGAATTTCACCCACAAAACGCAAATAGGGCATATTTAATTTGCAGGTTGAACCGCTCCGTGGTGAGTTAGCGATAATTTCTTATGAGCGTGCGACGCGTGACTTATCTGCTTTTAGAATATTTGTTTTGAACTGTAGGTTCAAACTATTATTATACTGTTGACTATGTACTTACTTCGACGCAATTCCTCTTATCTGGTCTACTGATAAATTAAGTACCATTATATTAGTAAAAACACAGAGTTACGTTTCTCCAAAACAATAATATGGTCTAGAGACACTCTGGAAAAAAAGCGAAATATTTAATATTTATGGTTACAAAGATTGGCCAAAAATATACTGTGTATTCTTCATATTAATGACCCATTTGAGTAGGTGTGTTGTGCAAATAATACTGATATAACTCATTCCTACCTATCTACATCCTCATTATATTTTTTGTTTTTTTTGTATGTTTCACCAAAAGCTACCTTGAGTCTGTAACTAACATTGGGGGATCCAGTTGCGATTATACGACGGCTCTATATCTTTAAAACTGATTTTGAATGACGGCTGCAGTGCATAATTTAATTTCAAAATCCAAAAAATTAACGGAATACTTGGATTCTCGTGGGTGGTCCGGGGTGATTGTCCTCTTTTTAAATCTGCTCAAAATCGATGGCCAGACGGGGATTGGATGCACAACCTCAAGATATCGTACGTCAGGGCTATCTGGCTAAACGATCTCAAAATATAAAAAGATTTACCTCTGTGTCATACAACTTGAGGTGGTTTTGCCTCACCAAAAATTATCTTTCGTACTTCAATTCCGACGGCGAGGTAACATTGACCTATTAATTAAAATTATATTATTGTTTAAAAGGGAATCTATATTTAGATGAATGAGTATCTGTATATTTTGTACATTAGTCACGTGCTGTAGGATTGTAACACATACATTTCATATTCATACATGGAATGAGCCGAGAAAGATTAAAATAGTACTCATACGCATTCCAGAGTTGGCAAACTATTTCCAGATCGTATTACGTATACTCTCATGAGACTCTGCTGTATACTTTATATAATTATATATAGGGACTGGGCCTGTACATCTGTCAAGAGTTGTTCAGTTTTAGTCTGTTTAGTGGTTGTTTTTTTTCTCGTTTTACACGTGGATTTGACATTCTTCTAAATTTCCACTTTTCACAAAAGAATTCTACCGTTGTTTGTACTTGTGCCAGAGAAAAAAATTCTTGGCATTAGAGTGAGTACTTGGTTCGTTGGTGTAGCTCAGTGATGATTTCAGTGATCTTGGAATGTCTTTATTTCTACTTATATACATAATTTATCAACCCTTTGAAATACTTAACGAATTTCAGCGGGTGATACTTCATTTTAAAGCTTTTGAAAATCCGATCTCAACTTACATCTGGCCCATACAACACTTTTTAGGGGGACCGTTAAGACTATACACTGCATTTGAACATAATTAGATTCTAACCATAATTATCGTTCGAATGGTACATGTCATTTTCTGTATAAATAAATACTCAGCGAGTCCCCAAGTAACAATGAGTCGGCAAGACCGCCGGATCTGTCCACTATGCCGACCATTCCGCGGTGGGGTGACGTATTTCACCTCACCGCGGAATGGTCGGCATAGTGGACAGATCCGGCGGTCTTGCCGACTCATTGTTACTTTCTAGCTAGGGTCGAAATATCAAATTTTAGATTTTGCGGGAAATTCAAAGTCAGTTTTTTGAATTATTTACAAAATTGATTTGAAATTAAATCAAATGGGAATCATATTATAATGTGAATGTGAACATATGTGTATAAGTATGGAGGGGTGCAGTTTACTGCCTCCAGCTCGGTATTGCTGCCTGCAGGTTACTGCCTTTACCTGATTATAATACATCTCGTTGAAGATGCAAACCATGTTATCAGCATTTTATCGGAAACCCAAAACATTTTATCCCAAAATTACCTTATTATTGGATTTTGCTTTATTTTATAGGGCATGTTGTTCCTTTTTAATGTTTTTTTAATTCGCTTTTCTAAAATTTTATTTTTTAAATTAATTTTTTTTTTAAATTTTAAAGTTAGAACAGTGCATATACGCTACTATCTTGTTCTTGAACTTTTATTTTGCATTACGATATGGCAGGTGTATATATAGTACAGATTACATATTTTGAATCTTCAACGACGATTGTTTTGTTTATCCGCATGCATCTATCTATATAATTATGTTTGTAAATGTTTATGGTACACGGAGTGAATCTGCTGGTATGTTTAACTACTATTAAATTACTACAAATTATTGACAAATTGTGCTAGACTGATGGTATGTCAGTATGAAATTTAGATTTACGGGCAATCGTAAATAACTTTTATTTAGTAATACGTAGTAAGTATCAAGTACGATATAATGCCATCTTTTTTATTTATCTGTGCACCCTGCGCGTATATTGTAGTTACAATTCAAATATATGCCTTTTGCAGTACTTATTACTTATCTAAATTGTACTTTATGTACGGAAGAAGTTTTTTTTGTATAAGCATTGAAGACTTATATATATACATACATTTCTTACATATGCCCGATCAATTTAATCTTATGAAAAGAGTAAAATAAAATTTAATGTAAAATGCTTTTTGTTGTTAACTTCATGCAGCGTCTTCTGGATTAAAAAAATAGGTAACAAAAATTGTTAAATGTATGCACATGGACAGGGTTTAGTTTCAAGATTTCATTTCAGTTTATTTCTATAATTTAATAATTTGAAATTTCTGAGCGACTGTGTTCACACAGTAATTTATGCAGTAAGGAGCATGCTTTTAACCTCATCATAAAAACTTGGTTAAAATCTACACTCCCGCATTCTCATATCCCCTCTTCATATCACAGAAACAACGAGAAAAAGGACGAATTGCGTTACATTGTGTTAAGTGGATTGAAAAGGCTGATCTTGGAGGCGAACCTCCTCCGCAAGAAATTCGATCCAGACCACTCGGATGTTTACAGTTTTCCTCTCATAACTCTCACAGACCTAATTCGGGCTTCCAGGTAAATAAAAATATGCACAATTCATTATTTCCATAAAAATCTATCTTCTCAAGTCTGTAAAAATCAATTTTTAAAGGTATGAAACACATTACACCCTTTGTATTTGTGTTATTCAGTACGTATAAACCGATGCTGCCATAACCATAAGTTTCATCTGGTACAGTCCGTCGTTGCATAAATTGTACCTCATGATATTTGTTATCCCAGTCTTGCAAAGGGAGCATTAGTGTAATACATACGAGAGCCATCATAGTAAAAAACAGAAAAATTTAATAATCCACAGTAAAACACTCTAGATTAGATGCGAAATGAAATATTCTAATGAAATATTGACAAAAATGGGGTCATATTTATTTTTTGGAATGGTAGGCAAAATGGCCATTTTTCAAATATTTACAAAATGTTTCAATACATTTTTTGATGAAATAAATTCATATAGTTAATTTTTGATTTTTTGTATATTTTTGTTATTAAAACAATCTCATAATTTTTTAAAATATTAAAATTCATAACGATTGGGATTGCCTTATAAGTAGTTGTATAATCGTTTAAAAGCATTTTTTTGTTATTGGTAAAATGGCATATAATCTTTAACTGTTTTTTAACAGGTCGGGTATTCCATTGAAAATAAAGTTAGAATTTTGTATGTGCAAGCTATTGACGAAACTGACCGGGATTTGTGGATTGATTCTCTTCGACAGTGTAAGAATTTTCGTAACGCAAATTTATGAAACGTAAAATAAAATAGGTATCATGTTTGCCGTCATAGCTTTCTTTGATTCATATTAATTTAACACTTATCGTAATTAAAACCCAAGTATAGCGAATGTATAGGCGATATCGGAATGCTTTTTCGATGTCGGCTATAATTCATATTAAACATGGATACAATATTGTACTTATTAACATCATTAAAAATTTTGGACATGTTTGTTGTTCACGAAAAAACATCGTTTTGCTTTTAATACAATTTAGATAAAGTGTAGATAAGAAAAAATTTCCCACTGAACTCACTTTGACAAATTATTATGTGAATCAATTAATCAGTTTACGTTTTATTATGTCATAATTTTGGGAATATACTGTGCGATATACTGTACAGAACAGCTACAAACTAGTAGCTGTATCTTGTAATTTTAATTTTAAAATAACTTCAAAATCCCTGGAAAGCAGGAATTTATTTACTTGAGTACATAATTTAGACGATTGCTGTACTTAATTATTGTGATGCATGTATTATAATAGGTGTGAATGGGAAAACGAGCAATTTAGTGAATGGTACAATCCAAGCGGATTATTACCACCGGGGAATTTGGTCTACTTCATCTCAGAAGTGGGCTTGCTGCGTTGAAACGAATCGTGAAGCCGTGGGTTGTGAACTCACAACGTCCATTCCTGTTTCATCTCCTGCAAATCCATCACCGGTTAATTTTGTAAATACTCAAACGTCTTCTCTTAATCATCAAAATCTTGCGGCAGTGAAAATCACGGACGTGTCTCGACTCGCTTCCAATAGTCCAAGTCTTGCTATTCGGAGTCAGCACGTGAGTGTTAGTTCCAGCAATAGTGGTTGTTACCCTCAGAAAATAGTGAACCCAAACAGTGCTGTACCAATAAGTCCTGTAGTTAATTGCAGCAGTACTAACACGAGTTCAAGTTCAACTCCGACGAGAGACCGTGACTGGGAAAACGAAAATTTACTGGAAAATAAGAACAGTACGAGTTTATCAACGTTGAACCATTCCACTCCCGCTATTATAGTCTCCAGCGAATTCATGAGTAAGTCAACATCGTTAAGTATCCAATTTCTAATAATTACCTACATGTTGGGTACCATATTTATATTGAAAGAATTCGCTGTACTATATTATCTAGTGTAGTATCTATAAAGCTGTGATACATGGAAAAGTTAGGAAGCTAGGGAATCTAAATAGCTGTAATTGCAATTATCGCGTATGTAGTTAAATAATATGTAGTGCTGATAAAATGCTCACAAAAGACATATTTCATTTCCCCGACATATATATTTGTATTTCATAGGCATCAAATTACAGGGCCTGGAAATTGTTCCTACACTTATGTACAAAATCATTTCCATAATTTAATTATCGAAGGCTGGCGTGTGCCTGTTCATTGTTTCATTGCACTGAGTTAAACAGACGCTGTTTCCTGGGAATTCGGTGGAAACCCAAAAAAGAGCAGGAGTTACCTAAGTAGAGAAAGTTCGTTAATTAAATTAATTAATCCAATTAAACAGAAATGTGTGTAATGAACTCTTTGTGAAGACTTTACTTTTGATGATTGCATTTAATTCTAATTGTAGCGGGGATACTATGTATGTATTGTGGGCAATGTGAGCTGAACAGGGTAAAAGGTTGAAAATGCATGTTTCCCTTTAGTTATACCTGCATGAAATTGTAGTAAAAAAATGAAGTGTAAATAACAAATTATCATTACAAACGTATATATGTTTTTTTCTAGTTGCGCCTGAGATGGCTGGTGGCGGGAATCCCGGGACACCACTCAACAAACCTCGTGTAAGTTTTTATTTAATTTCATATAAAGTGGTTAATTTAATTCGATCAGCACAAAAATGCGAACGTGTAGCACATTATTATCAATTATTATTTAAAATTATTCACTCATAAATTAAATGATAGCATTTGTAAAGTAGATGCTAGTCATGAAAATTTTCTCTTACCATTGGGGTTTTGTATAAAAGCCTTGAGATTTGTTAAATTGTTTATAAGTAACTTTTATGGCATGATGTACTTGTTATTGTTTTAGGACAAATCACTTAGTAGGCGTGTGGTTGTCGCTCTTTATCCTTTCAAAGCTATTGAAGCCGGGGATCTTTCTTTGGAAAAGGTAAGATACATAAAACATAGTTATAGTGTTTTTTTATTATATACGTGTTCGTGGTTTCTTGTCGCAAAAAAAAAATCCTTCGCGTTTAATACTATACACTTTCGGCGTTCCTCTAATTTTGGATAATAATACTATACATTACACTTGTGTGTGGACGTTATTGTTCAAAATAAATGTTGTTTTCTGTTTATATCAATATCACACTAATATTAACTCACCTGTGGTCTAATTAAGTTACTTTTTAATTTGAGCATAATTTTATTCGCAGATTTTGTTAGCTCCAGCACGAATAAAATACGCGTGTGATATTTATTTAAATTTAAAAGGCTTAAACGTTCTATTGAGGTTATTTTTATTCCTATACTTAAGTAGCTTACGAATTTTATATTTCAGAGCGAAGAATATGAAATAGTTGATGATTCCCAAGAGCATTGGTGGCAAGTTAGGGATAAAAATGGGTAAGTTTCCGGTCTAAAATCATTATACTATACTGTAACTCTTATTTGTTATGTGTAGGGCTATAGGGGAGAAAAGCATTAAGCTTCAATACTTTTGTATAACATCCCAATAACTCTGTTGGCATACATTTAAGTTTGCACCATGTTTTGAGAATTATTATTTGCAATAACTAATATTGTAATATAGGAAATCTTCAGTGATTAGTGAATCGATTTCCCTGCACAACCTTAGTGTTTTTAAAACAGCATACCTAATCCCACAATATTTTTTGTATTTAATATTATTGGTGAAAGTTAGTGTTGAGGTGACACGAGCATGATGAATTTCCATTGCATAATGAATCATGGTAATGATTTCTAGAAAACACTAAATCACCGAAGTAAATGTTATTCTACAATAATTGTACTTTTTGCATGGGGTAATCGTGTCCAGTCGCATAGAGTCCCATCCCAAAGTCTGTTCAGTGTGATAACATGCGCAGTTAATATAAACAAAAACAACAAATAATCATTGAGGGAGCTTATAGGATCTGCATTCAGACAGTGTTGTTTTTTTGTGACTACGGTTTGTCTATGAGAAACTAATCAGGGATGGAAAACGCTTTAAGTAGTGCGACTAATTGTGCATTTACGGTATTTTGAGATCGCTTCCAAAGCAAAGTTTCTTTTTATAGCTGATCAATAATGTAGTTAAGTAGAGATGTGTAATATAGTTTACAGTGTCCACATGGCTATGGCTATATAGTAATTATTATATATTTATTGTGTACGCTTATTTAAATGGGAAATGATGTTGGAGTTAGAGTATGACATTTACCTCATGTGCAGTTATTATTAGTCATACTGACAGAAATGGTATTTATAGGTTCGAAACCCATTATGTGCACAGGAAATATTCCAATCCGTTCGGCTTCAGTAATTTTGTGGTTTTTCATGTTCATTCTCCTCGTAAGAGTCGTCCTTCAAATTGCCAATGTCATTCTAATGCATTTGGTCCCTATGGTATAGTCATTGGATTTGTAGTTTTACATTTGCTTTAAAAGTTAAGTTTGAGTCAGCATGTTTTTTACACGGTTCAATAAGATACGTAGATGAGATTTGTATTGCTTTGGCTATGGCATTGATGATAATGATTTTCCAATGCCTCGGATCATGCTATGATCAATGATGTAAATAAATATTCGTAGGTGATTAAAAATACTGTATTTCAATTTCAAAATGCCCTTGCTACTATATCAAAAAAATCGACTACAGACAAAAGTATGCATATTATTACTAATATTATGTAGGTAGGCCAGTAATAAGGTTGGTAATTGATAGGTTAATTGCTATTAGTGTTAGTAAACCTTTCACTTGGCAATTTAGCTATGAATTAGTTTCAAGTTCAAGTAATTTCAAATTCCTCTACTTTTTATATACCAACATGTAGCTCTTATGGAGTTGAGACAGTGGGAATATTTAATATTTAAACGTTGGGTTTAAGTATTTAACAAATCAAAATATATTATGTGGTACGGTAGTAATAGTCAAGATCATGATCATGATAATGATGCATTTCATTTTTATTTCCGTGACAGCCTTAGTCTCTCTGCTTCTTTGACTTCAGTGGTTGTTATTGTCATTTTCAGTCAAGGGAATAATTTATGGAGATAGGAATTCAGTAGTAGTAAGCAATAAAATTAAACTATATTATGCATGTAGCATAGTATAGTAGCATATAATATGCATGTAGCAGAATGGGATACTAAATTCCCGCATTCTCTCATGGTAAGATTAGTAATGTTAGTATATCATGTATAATCGTATGGCGTAATGTTTAATTACTTTTATATAAATGTTAACTTGAATCACTCTGAGTAAATTAAGATACTCCAAAAAATATGAACTTTGTAGATTCATTATATAATTTTATACTTTTTGATTTTTTTCAAAGCTCATGAATTTTTTTTCGAGCCATTAAATTCGGCATTTGTTTCTAATAAACATAACTTTGGACTGAAAAATAAATTTAAATTCAGTACAGTAGTGACTTAATACAGTTTTTATACTTGTATTAAATTTACACTATATTCTCATGCGTATAGGTTCTGTTTTTCAGTTAGACAGGGAAATAAATTTCATCGGTCTCTGAAGATCGCAGTGACATGAAATATGCAATTGATGAATCAGGAGTGATACGACGACGCATAGGCGAATGATTTTTGTTTTCATGACGTCCCATATTTGGGTTTTTTGTTTTTTATTTTTATTTTTATGAATCCGCCCTATATCTAGATCATGCACATAAATACGCGTTCAAAATAGTGGGTTTTAATGTTGCGATTTACCTAAAAATATATAATTATACATTACATTTCAATGTATCACGCATACGCGTGATATGTATATTATAATAAATACGTGTTTATGTTTCACGCTTCATTGGTTTTACGTATAGTGATTAAGTAAGCATATATAAAACACGCATTTAAGTAGCGAAACAGCGTATTTTTCTCAAGTGAGGAAGCTTCCATTAGCTGATAGTCATTATGAGTATGCATTCCTACATTTATAATCATATATATTTTAGCGTTGCTTTTTCAAGGGTAGAAAAAATAATTTCTATATCGTGTAGCTTGTGTGATTCATTCGTAATCTGCTAAGGTTCGCCATTAAAACGTATTGAAGATCGAGTGTATATTGCATTGGTGGTTTCTCCCATATAATAACTAGGCATATATTAAGCGATGTGTCTGACTCAGGCTGTTAGAAATATAGACAGACGGATTCATTTAGCATTTTTAACAATGAATATTGCATCGAGGGAATCTTTAATTAAAACAAGGGTTGTCCCATTGCCTTTTAAAATGAAATGCGTATGCAATTATCTTCGTGCACTTACGTAAGTATATTATGTATGCACGTCGATTTACCATTGTCACTGTCAACGTCAACTCCAGTTTTCACTAGTAATTATTGGGACTAGAGTCTTTTGATCCCCAGTGATGCTAGTTTAATTTACTGATAGTGTTAATATACGCAGAAAACGAAGATTAAATCATATTTACATATAATGAATTTATTGAAAGTCGATATGACCATTACGCCTACACAACTTTTTGATTTTACAAAGGTTTAAGTATAAAGGACATAAGAAGAAACATTTCGTTAGAGATAGTGTGATTTGGGATTGGGGGAACTGGTTGAATCTGTAGAGGGGTTTTTAGAATGTAGAGATGTTAATATTTTGTTTTTGGTGGTTAAATTAATTTAGATGTTTGACAACGATTTCACCTTAAGTAGTTATTAAAAGCGGAAAGAGCGTATTAAGGTACTAGCTATTCCATTATTTAAAGTTTCTCATTGTCATAAACGTTAACATTGTGTATGTTTCTAGGTTTTTGGTAAGTAATGCTAGTATAAACAGTTCATGGCTAATTTAAATGAGTTAATGCATTTTTATTTATTTGTGTTTCTAGCTTTTGTGTTTCAATATATTTTTATTTTTATTTCAGATCCGTTGGGTACATTCCCAGTAATTACGTGAAGGAGAAAGAACTTCTTGGACTGCAGAAATATGAGTAAGTTCGTCGTTCGCATTTAGTGGAGAATCTTAGATTATGTCAGTCAGTAGCAGAGTATACTAACGATGAAAAGATGAATTTTCTGCCCCAAAAAATGGTAAGCTAATTGATTCTTCTTATTTTCAATTGTAGCTGGTACGTAGGTGATATGTCGCGCCAGAGAGCAGAGACTTTGCTTCGCTATGACGATAAAGAAGGTTGTTTTGTAGTTCGGAATTCTTCAACAAAAGGCCTCTATACACTCAGCTTGTACACCAAAGTGTAAGTATACCAATATACCCAAGCAACTAAAACGTTAATTCTTATGTTTCCACATGTTCCATGTATACGCAGTGTTTCCAAATTCCTGTTTTAATTTAAGTTTATTGTGTTGCAGTCACCATGTTTTCGTGAGTACTGCATCCGCTCTGCATTGGAATAATTTATAGGGAATGTTGCGACAGATTGAGTTGGAATTGAATTTATTCCAGCTTTGCATAACGCTGACAATTAATGTCGATGGGAACTGGACGCGTTGTCGACTAATTTGAAATTATGGATCCAATTCAATTTTGTTATAGATTTTTGTCTATTCTTATGTTGCAGGCCGCATCCACAGGTTAAGCATTATCATATAAAACAAAATAGCCGAAGCTTATTTTTCCTGTCGGAAAAGCATTGCTGTCCATCCATTCCTGAACTGATCACGTATCATCGACACAACAGTGGAGGACTTGCGTCAAGACTTAAACATCCGCCCAGCGCTGAGCGCTGTGCTCCAACTACCGCTGGTCTCAGTCACGGTAATATGTAATACTTTTCTATTTCATTTCATTTCCACGTTTGACGTTATGGTTGACGTGTTGCATTGGATTCTCGTTACTTTCATGAGCTCATAAACAAAAGGACGAAAGTTTATAGGAAAACGAAAGCACTCTAACAATGCGGATGGTGGTCAGTTTATATACAAAGCGCGTAATTGAAGTTATTGCTGATATGTACCGTAAAGCTTCAAATAGCTCCCCCGGGAGTTAGCTCAAACTGTGCCTCAAAACCCGGGAGTTACAAGGGGCCCGGGAGTTGCTAGGGACCCGGGAGTTACATGAAAGTTTTATGCAGATTAAAGTAAAATCATTGTAGTACCTAGTGGACAATAGAGGGCAGCACTTACAATAGTGAAAAAGACATAGGGGAGTTACTAGGGACCCCGGGAGTTAATAGAGACCCCGGGAGTTAAAAGAGACCCCGGGAGTTGATAGAGACCCCGGGAGTTATTAAAACGTTTCCCCCAACCCCGGGAGTTACAAGGGACCCGGGAGTTGATAGGGACCCGGGAGCTATTTGAAGCTTTACGGTACCTAGGTTTTTAGATATGTGGCCACTTTATTAAATAAAAGTAATCAGTTATTCAGAAACTATGAAGTCATATCATTATCTTTTTGAATTTTGGAATGATCCGTGATGAGACATTATGTAATTATATATAAATTCCTTTTTAATTTTCTTGGGAGACATATTGGTATGGTTGTTAAGATACGTACTTGAATGATTATGATTAGAAACACACTCGGACAGTACATAGTCGTGAGGTAAATTATTGTAGAGTCTCATATCTTCTGTAGCTCACGACTACGTGGGAGTGATTATTCAAATTACGATCTCATTGTTGCGTCGAGATTGAGAATGAGTACATTAATTTGTCTAACAATAGGTTTCTTTCTTGTTAAGCTGCAAATAAAAACATTCACATGTGTGGTGTCTTTGAAGATGCAAGATTTCCTATCAACATTTTCTGCTGTATTATAAACTATACCATGCATTCACTCATATTCCATGTTCATTGGCTAAAAGGATAATACAAGATGAAATATTTTGCATTTTAGCAAAGTTGTAGGTACAGCCTAACAAAACATATTCCACATCAGACGAAAATAATTAATACTAGTATTGCATACAAGTTTAAGCTAGAGAATTCATTTGCTGGCTAATATTTCGAAACTATTTGCGTCGTTCCACTAATATAAAAAAATTAGCAGGCAGTTTCGCTATATGTATTTCCAAATGAAGAATTGTGTATTGGACCTTAATATCATTAATACCGTTGTATAGTATGTAGATATACATAAATGCTTCTTGTTCACTTTGTGTACTATATGTATATGTAGTTCATATCATTCATCTCGCCACAATTATTTAAAAAAAAATATTATTAGATCCATGAAATAACAGTAAAAAATAAAAGTCATACATAGGATTTTATATACATACCTTTGAAGGTGAAATCACATTGTAATGTTGTAATTAATTGTGTTCGCAATGTGTGACTTATGAGTGTGGTATAAGTGAGGAAATGACATTTTAGTATTTTCGAATGTTGTGGCTATAACATATAACAATGCGGGCTTTGCATTTTGCATTGTGGAATGACTACTTACGTAAAAATAGTTATCGAGATATATGTATACATATATTTGGTTGAAGACATCGAAGTAGCCTTTATCATGTTTATCCTTCTCATATAGATAAATGGGAAATCGATCCTTCGGAATTGATGTTACATGAAGAGCTTGGATCTGGACAATTTGGTGTTGTACGACGTGGTAAATGGAGGGGTTGTATTGACGTTGCCGTCAAGATGATGAAGGAAGGAACAATGTCTGAAGATGACTTCATAGAAGAAGCTAAAGTGATGACGTGAGTATTAAAAAAAATGTTGAAAAAACTGGCCATTGTTTTGGTTATCAATTATTTAAATTTTTTGTTTAATTTCTTTGTTGAATTTATTTTAATTTTACTAGCGCTATGTATCTACCTGCGTTATTATATGTGTTGTTAATAATGGATGGGATTCCTTTGATTTTTGTGCACTATAGTAAATTACAGCATCAGAATCTCGTTCAACTATACGGTGTGTGCAGTAAGCACCGTCCTATCTATATTGTGACTGAATACATGAAACATGGCGCACTTCTCAATTATCTCAGGCGACATGAGTCTACACTTCAGTGCAACCTGGATGTATTGCTTGATATGTGTATTCAGGTAATTATTTGAGTTTAGTTTAATTACAAACTTACCGTTTTCTGTTATTTAAATATAGTACTACTGATCCAGGAAATAAATATTTTTAATTTATATCAGTCAAGGGAAGATGTTTCATCATTTTGTGCAGGAAAAAATTAACTTTTAATTGCCGCTTATCTAAGTTGCCTACAGTATAAATAGAGAATAAAACCAATCTAAATTATTATAGTTACATTTATATAACATGCTACACATCGCCTTGCTGAGAATTCCATGTGGGTAGATTTAATATTTTATTTGATTTTAAGTCTCGAACTTGCTTGTTATATTTGTGTAAGTTGTACTTATGTTGTTTGTTTCAAAATTCAAAGGTATAATTTACTTTGCTTAAATGGGTGGTAAACTCACAAAACATTCTGTAGTTAAAACCATCTAGCACTGTTGATGTAGTATACCCATGGCCGATTAATGGTGTGAATTTTTAATTTACACTACAAGTTAGTTTGGTAAAGGTGCCCGTGATAGATGATGAAAAAGATAATTTTTAGTTGTTGTTAGTTCTCAAGGAACTCCTACGAAAATTGCCGTGTAATGCCACTTACGAAAAGTCATGAGGCGTTTGCAGTTTGCAGAGGAGGCATCTTCTATTTATTGAGTATACTGATACTTACCCATGAAATACCCCTTTGTGTCAGTCTATTCTTGTGCGGAAAGACCACGCTCGTCACGCTGTTCATTAGTATGTTAGGGTTTAGGGTTTGTGAGTACTTTAAATTTTATAATTGTACAGCAATATCAATACTTTAGGTGGTAGGTTTCTATTTGATTATGACGTTGTGAAGAAAGACATCAGATTGATGAACAAATGATATTCTGTTTTTTAGTATCATCGAATAAGAGATATTTATATTTTAAATATATTGGATGTTAGATTTGTGCTTTGCGCTTTGGGGTGTACATTTGTGGCTGCGTATGTATTTTTAATTTTGACTCGTACCTTGCGTGTGTCATGCTTAATGCTTATAGCCTTAAGCACTCGTAGTTTGTAACTTCAAATGGTGTCAATGTTTTTATTGGCTCAAACACTCATCCTCAGTCGAAGAGCCTTAAAAAAGTTTGTGTGGCCATGAAACCTTCTACATATATTTTGAATTACCTACTTGTTTTGATTTGTAATTGTAATCGAGTTTATCTCTTTCACGTCTCGTATATTCGGCAATACTTGAATGTAATGTTATAAATAATTAATGATTTTGCTTAATATGTACATGACGTGCGAAACGTCGTGGCAGAAAAATAAGTCAGGGATGATTAGCAAAAAAAGCAAAACCAAATTAGGGAATCCCCAATGAACTAAAACGTTGATTTTTGTCTGTATTTTGGATTACGATTGTAGGTTTGCAAAGGTATGGCTTACCTGGAAAGGCATAATTACATTCATCGTGATTTAGCTGCCAGAAACTGCTTGGTCGGTGCAGAAAATGTCGTTAAAGTTGCTGATTTCGGTCTTGCTAGGTGAGAAGCGGAATTTTTTATGATTAATCTAGTGGTTAGATTAAACGCACGTAGACTAACCAAGTAACGTTTTTTGTGTTTACTCGTTAATCATTTTATATCATGGAATGTTTGCTGTCTGACCGCAGGTACGTGTTAGATGATCAGTACACAAGTTCCGGAGGAACTAAATTTCCTATAAAATGGGCTCCTCCTGAAGTTCTCAATTATACTCGATTTTCAAGTAAATCTGATGTTTGGGCCTATGGTGAGTTTGTAGTTTTTAGTTTTTATTATTACCTAGTTTTATGGTTACATATATATTAAAATGTCATCCCTAATGGACCCTTTGCAAAAGTACACGCCCTGGCGGAGCAAAAGCGAAACAGGCAATGGAAAATCATACGTATTATTAAATGGCTTAATTTCCAATATGAGGTTTATAGTCTAAAATCAAGGATAAATGCACAATTAACACTTTAAGATCATTAAATTGGTAGTACCATGCCTGTGGTGACCGTAAAATTGATTCTCAGGTCGACGTATGTATTTCAACGAAAACCCCGTACCATTTTTATCTATGGCGAAAAAGACATAGATAAAAATGGTACGGGGTTTTCGTTGAAATACATACGTCGACCTGAGAATCAATTTTACGGTCACCACAGGCCTGGTACTACCAATTTAATGATCCTAAAGTGTTAATTGTGCAATTATCTTTAATTTGCGCCTATAAACCTCATATTGGAAATAAAGCCATTTAAGAATACGTATGATTTTCCATTGCCTGTTTCACTTTTGCTCCGCCAGGGCGTGTACTTTTGCAAAGGGGCCATTACTGATAAATTATGCAGAGTACGAATAATGTAGTTTAAAACTGAATTATTTAGGTGTTCTGGTGTGGGAGGTCTTTACATGTGGTAAGATGCCGTACGGTAGGCTAAAGAATACGGAAGTGGTAGAAAGAGTTCAGCGTGGAATAGTTCTAGAAAAGCCTAAGAATTGTCCAAAAGAAGTTTACGATTTAATGAAAAAATGTTGGGCGCTTCACCCAGGTGGGTATTTACAGTTGATTTTATATATATATATATATTTTTTTTAATTTTAAATTTTCTGTTTGTGCAGAAGAATTAATTGCCAAAATTTTATTAAAGACGAACGGCCATCCTTTCGCGCTCTCAAAGATCAACTCATTCAAGTGGCTCAAGTCCTTCTTGTCGACTGAACAGAGTCCATTTCGTCCACTATGATTCAGGAAATCGGTGTAAAGTCTGTTTATAATTAGTACCTACGTACAATTTCAGGCAAATGTACTCAAACAAGCTATATAGCTGTGAAGAAATTATACCCAATTACCATTCTCATTGTATTCCAAAAATGATTATCCAATCCTATTAAGCACTGAACTTTGCTGGTTATGTTTTTAGGTACAGTAGGCTCTAAAATTATGTAATTATAAGTATAATTATACATATTTACCTTCGAATTTTAATTTGAACTTGGTAGCCACCTTTACCGATATATTTAGTCGAATTAATTGTTTTTCCAACTGAGCGAGAACATTAGAGGAGGTGGCAGAATCATTTTAAATTTTAATACCTACTTAATGCACCTTAAGGTTGTTAGATCAAGTGTTCCGCAGAAGTACACTTCTTTGTGTGCGTGTGAGTGTAAATGTGTGTGTGTGTTTAAAAGAGAAATGAGATGAAGATGACTGAGTCTATTCCAAAACTTTAACAAAAGGGTGAATATATTGTATTATTCACATGGAATTTTTCTGTGTTGTTTCTCGTTTGTTTACCACACGTTTTTTTTCTAGGTTGCGAAGAAAGTTGTTATCAGTTTATTGAATCCTTATTTTTCTGAGCCATAAATTGGCAATCTACGTTATTTAACTAAATTTAAGGTATTTAAGGTATTTGAGGTATCTAACTAACTTGCAGCTCTCGCGATTTTTCATAGTCATATTTGTTACATCAATGCTATTATCAAAATGGTGTTGCTGATTTTAATCATTGCGAGTTAACTCCGTAAATTGTGGTTATTACACTTTTTCAAACGATTGCTACATGTGCATAACTGTACAGAATGATTTTCTCAGCTCGAAGCCGAAGTTTTTGGATTCGTTCATTTTTTATGTTTACAGAATTTCATTTCTAAATTAAATGTTACAAAAGTGGTATGCAAAACCTTAATACATCTTTAATTGTAAGATTAGCTTTGATAACTACTATTTCCTGTTAATTATTTAGTTCGCAATTATACAATACTCTCCTATATTTGATTCAATATCCCATTCGGCAGCTCTTTAATATAGGTAGGTACATTGTAATTTGAGTACTTAAAATTCTATCCGTTTCTTAGTTGTGTAATTATTATATTATTATAATCGATTCGATTCGAAGCTTTTGTCACAATTTGAAAATTTGTTCCTGTTTTGTATGTTAAAATTTATAGTTAGGCTCAATACTACGAAAACATGATTGCGAAAAATGTGGGACGAAATCGCCTAAATGCTATTTATTATAATATAAGTCAATATTATATTGACTTGTACACAACTTGCACACAAAGGAATTGAAAATGACTCCGTGTTATAATTATAGTAAAGTATTGAAATAAATCATTTCCTACATCTTAGAAACAATTTGTACAGACTTACCAACAGGCGTTTGAGGGTATCTCCAGCAATTAGTAGTCTAAAAATAGTATGTCTTGAGACTCCGGTCTATATGACATCTAATGTTAGGCCTAATATTGTGTAGCAATATAATCAGAATACGATGCTCTATGCCTGTAATGTAACGCTAGAAGAAATTAAAAGAAAGAACCAATTAAATAACTCCAACTAGTTTAGTGTAATTAACTGAGTGTTAAAAAATTGAATCTGTCCTGACGAAAAGGCTACATTGCAGATTTGCAATTTTCTGTACATATATAACTATTATATAATATATTAATGGTAACTGATTATCAAATAATTGAAGCATTGCGATGCACTTATGTGGTAATCTGCGTTCAGATTTTTTGAACTTATGTACGCAAAATAATGTAATATTAAATTAAATTGTACGCCAGTCGATATGATAAAATTGCCGTGTCGGTATACATGCTATAGAGTATGAGTATATGTAAGTATTTTCAAGTTAGTTACTTTGCTGTATGTGACGGATAGTTGCTCACCGCCGGTTTGATTAAGCACCATGTAAACTAGTTTATTTTTAGGCTTTCATGTTTTACAATTTATTCATGTTCGTACATAACGTTCTAACGATAAGTAGATCAGATCTGCCATTTGAATATGACCTTTGTAAATAGAGGTGCTTATATTGTTACAAGAAAAAAAAACTAGTTATATAACTGTTCTTGTAGAAAAAAATTGCGCGGCTATATCGCTGAGTTCTTACAGTATTGTAAAAAAATTCCATTTTCTAGCAATTCCTTTGGTACTAATGTTGAAAAAGTGCAAATAAATACAAACAGTACATATAAAAACATGACAAATCAAGTATCATTTCGCTTGACACTATCAGGTAATAATATCCTGCAGATACAGATTATATTATCGTGTAAATGCCTAATGTAGGTTAACTTTGTTGTTGACAATTAATTGTCGTATATCTAAACCTAAACACGGGTGACTGTCGATGTACTGCGCTTGTAATTACTGTATCCTCTGTCCTATTGACTATAGCTGGGTGAGTTATGATTATGAATAAGGAGTAATTAAAAAAATATGCTTTTACATTTTTACTGACTTGTTTTTGCTACAATATTTTTGTCCACTTTATAGAATGGTGTAACACAAGTGTTATTGTAGCGCTATGGAGTATAAATACTATGTATAAAATAGATGCATAATCATGAATGAACTGTAAATTATAAACAATTGTACTGACTATTTAGAAAGCAGTTCTGGTTTTGTGTACCCTCTAATCACGTTTCAGTTGACAATAATTTTGTCATCTTAATCTTCTCCATTTTACTAAAGTAGTGGGTCAACGGAAGACCATCTTTCTAAAATAATTCTAATTCGAGCTGAATGATGGTTGAAGTATAAAATACCTCCATCTCATTTTTGAAGTCGCTAAATTTTCCAGCGCCCATAGAACTATTTATTTCCCTTCCGAATCATTTATTTTTGCCCTTAAAAATAGAAGCCAGTTTAAATTTTTTGATGTATACTACACTTAATTTGACTTTAGCGCGTGGTCAGGATAAAGAAGGGTCCTATACTCATATATCCTGCAGATGCAAAATTTGATGCATATGTAAGTATTTGTAATGAAAGGAGGAAATAAGCTCACTGCACTACTTTTAGTAGAAGTAATAATTATTACGCTTTAAGATCTGTGATGACCGCAATCATGTTATAAATGACTAGATTCTGTAAAAGACTTGCGGCTGAAGTCTCAGTTTAAAACAGTTGTCATCCATTCAAAAAATCAAGTAGGAATTATTGGTGTACTTTTGCTAATTTGTCAACTTAAAGCATAGTTTGTGGTTACATATATAAAAGACTAATTTTTACAGGGCAAAAATTGAATTCTTCATTTGATAAATAGGGAGAGTATAAAAAAAGGACAAATAAATTTTTCTAAGGGTGCATATAAAATATTGCCGTTTTGAAATTCCCACACGTCAGTGAAAGCCAAATGAAAAAATTGATAATAAAACTACATAATAATAGTGTGGACTTCCACAATGTGCATGAAATAAATTTGTAAAATTAAGCTAAATTAAATTGTAGTGTTTACAAATTACATTGTTTGCTATTAAATATTTACACATTGTTATGCGAGGAGACAGATTTGAAGAACTCTCTCTTCAGTTACTTCGGTATCATGCACACATGCTCTGTGCACGACTTTGTTACATATTTAAAACCTGAACTTGTTGCGAGATCTATAAAAATTATGCTTGTATACTTGATTCGTATAAGTAGTGAGCAAGTCATAATTTAAAAATTGCGTTGTACTGCGGGGTCGATTTTTAAATTGAATAAAAAACGTGAGCGAAAAATTTGATGATTCAAACACCGCCGAGTTTTTATTGTTAGATTTTACTTTTATTTCCGTTTGGATGATTTTGTTTCGTCCTGCACTCCAACCTACATAATAAACTAAACGGTTACTCCTTAAACATAGCACAATAGCGCCAATATTAAAAATTTTAAGGAACACATTCCTACTGCTACTTTCCCTATGAATACCTAAGTAATTACATAATATGGCCCTTAAGGCAATTATTTTACAGGCAGCATTATTCATTTTTGGCAGCGCATCGATTTCGGTTTTCGGTCTAGTTCAAGAATCCGAACACTTACTCATTGTGCAATATTATAAAGTATTACATACCTACCTACATATTATATGTATATATGTAGGAAAATATGGGCTAGAAGCGTGGTGTGCTCCATTTTATTTTTTAAGCAGTAGTAGTGAGAAGTTGAGAAGAATCAGATGAAAATAAAAAAGAAAAAGAAACAAAATCCACTTAAAATTGAAAAGCTCTACGTTTCAATTGTTCACCATGGCCCAGTCGAACTTGACGTAGAGTAGAGAAAACTTACAGACAACAAAATAAAGAATTGTACCTACCTACCTTGGGAAAAGCTGAAGCGTGGCGTGGCCTTTTTAATGATTTCTTTGATGGAACAAAATGCCACAGGGACACTAAAGAGAACTACAGGTAAAATACACTGGCTTCTCATAGAATTCTCATTGCCCATTATTGAATGTGGATGTGTACAATCAGTATACAATATATAGCAATGTATGAAAATCAATAGTAAAAGTAGCTCCGACTCCGACGCCCGTAAATGTAAAGAGGCATAATATAATATAGCACTGTCAGTCACACTTTTACCTCTGAAAAAAAGAAAGAACATGATGGCATGCGGGCTTTCAGGTATTTGGTATTTTTCTATGAAGTGATGTAAAAAAAACCAGGAAATTTGTGGGGGGGGGGGGGGGAAGATGAAGAATTTTCCAGCTCAATAAAGTTATTGTGAGCGCACACTGTTGCTTCTGAATTCGCATTGCACAATCTGTTTTTATTGGGTATAGGTGGTCGGTGATATAATAATTTGAGAGTTTGAGACATTTTTACCAATGTGACGAAGTCAACAAAAAACTAGTACATTTATATGCGTTTCCTCATACTCATACCCATAGCAATATCAATAGCCGACTTCATCCTTCCTTTAAGGAAGGACTTCATCCTTGTGACAGAAAAATCTTTTTAGCAATCATACATGGACATTATAGGTATAGGTAGATGCAAAAATAATTCTATCTGTGCGAAATTGGAAAAATAGATTAAAAAGTGTGACTGATTATTTCCTATACCGAATGTCTATTGAATGCCAAACTGTGTTTCTATCTGACGACGATGAGCTTTGAAAATGTATTTATGGATGTGGTAGCACGTCAAGAGAGAGAGAGAGAGAGAGAGAGGAAATAAGTAATACTAATAATGTAAAACGTAGTGTCGTAATAGAAGAAGAGATTTAATTTTTTTTTCATCCGAGTAAACTCTGTTCTGTACTCTGTCCTCTGTCCTCTGTTCACCGCATGGTAAAGTAAACAATGAAAATGTGCAGACGACGGGTAGGTAGGTTGATCTGTCTGAGGCGAGAAGAATAGCTGGAGTAGCTTCTATGGAATGTAGAATAGGATCAGTACAGTCAAAAGTGTAGTCGTCGTCCAAATCGTTATCATCGTCGTCCAAATCGTATCAAAAGTGTAGTCGTCGTCCAAATCGTTATCATCGTCGTCCAAATCGTATCAAAAGTGTAGCCGTCCTCCAAATACAATGAGCCATAAATGACTTCAGCCACATAATCACTCTTTTACGACCCACCCACCCCCTTGTCATCAATTTAACCTTACGTAATAAACGGCTACCCTTAACACAAGGGGTGGTCCATAAAGACTTCAGCGAAATTATCACCTTTTTAGGACCCCCCCCCCCCAGAATCTTGCCATCACTTTAACGTTGCGTCCACCGGTACTTTTAACATATCATGTCATTAATACGTGACTGCACCCACTGACATCATTTATGGACGACGCCATACAATTACTCCCGTTCATTCGTACAGTTTTTATCAGCCAGCCTTGGCCTTAGCCTTACTGCAGAAATACAAAAAAGGAAAAAGCCAAGGAATGATCAAGGAAACTGAAGATTTTTCCCTCTTTACTTTCAAACAACCTCTATTATGTTTAAAAAAATAATAATTTTTGTCAATTCAGATTTGTTACTGGTACTGTTAAGTTTAACTAATTAATTGCGATTTATTATTAACATCTGTGTGACTGTGTGATATTATTTATTAGTTATAGGGTGACGTACCTACCTACCTATCTCTGCAAATTCTGCAATTCTCTGCATAGCCAGAATTCAAACTGTAAGTTTTGTGCCAGTAAAAATAGCTACGTAATATACGATATCACAACTGACTATGCAAGTGACAATAAGTATAACTAATTGTGAACAAATAAAGTATTTAGAGTAATTTGCTTATTGTAACAATAGCCGCATCCACAAGTCATCAGTACTTGGATTATGATATTTTATTTGTTGATTTCGCACTGGTAAGTATACCTAATTATGAACAAATAAAGTATAATAATCCAAGTACTAATGACTTGTGGTTGTAGGACATTTTCCTCCCGGACATTCCCCCCCCCCGGACATTTTTCCCCCAGGACATTATCCTCCCGGACAATTTCCTCCCAAAGCGTACCGAGGACATTTTCCTCCCAGTATCAAAATCACACCACTAATAGAACGGATGTTTCAGCAATTGTTTCTTTCCAGAAAATTTAGAACTTTGAAGAGTTTCCAAAAAATGCATTAACAAAAATATCTAGCTAAAAAAATAAATTATTTCTTCTCCCAGTTGTACAAAATATATATTACTTAAATATTTATTAATCGAGGGCAATGAATGTAAGATGAGTATTATATACCTACTATGTAAGGATATATATTTGCGCTTTAGATACGAATATCCCTCGAACTCTAACTTTTTTCCACCTCTGGAAGTTTTTATTATTTCTAGAGCCTTTTTAATGATAACTTTAACCACAGATTCAACTTATCACAAAATATTATCTAAAAATGCTATTTATCTTGCGAATTGCTGGGTGAGGACTAATAAAATAATATTTTGATGAATTGCTTAGCGTTAGTTACCTTCAAACCTTCGGCAGAAATACGGTAAATTAATGTAATGTAATCAAATTATTTCATATCAGTGCATTGTTAAAGCATAGATTACATTTTGAATTATTATTTTTTAAGGTATACGACTAAACGATCTTCAGCTTAAGAGATTTCGAATAATATTAAAAGCGACTACGAATACATACTGATAGATTTTGTAGTTGGATGCACTCGTTTGTTTTATTGAAGTGATTTTGATACTGGGAGGAAAATGTCCTGGGTTACGAGTTGGGAGGAAAATGTCCGGGAGGAAACTGTCCGGAAGGAAATTGTCCGGGGGGAGGAAATGTCCGGGAGGAAAATGTCCGTTTACCATGACTTGTGGATGCGGTTATTGTTACAATAGCCGCTTTGTTCACAATTAGTTATAATTATTGTCACTTGCATAGTCAGTTGTGATTTCGTGTATTACGTAGCTATTTTTACTGGCACAAAACTTACAGTTCGAATGCTGGATATGCGTAAAATTGCAGAATCTGCAGAGATAGGTAGGTAGGTACGTCACCCTATAACTAATAAATACTATCACAAAGATGTTATTAATAAATCGCAATTAAACAGTTATACTTACCATTACCAGTAACAAATCAGAATTGAAAAAAATTATTATTTTTCCAAACATAATACAGGTTGTTTGAAAGTAAAGAGGGAAAAATCTTCAGTTTCCTTGATCATTCCTTGGTTTTTTCCTATTTGGTATTTCTGCAGTAAGGCCAAGGCTAATAAAAACTGTATGATAGCCGATAGAACGGGAGCAATTGTATGGCGTCGTCCATAAATGATGTCAGTGGGTGCAGTCACGTATTAATGACATGGTATGTTAAAGGTACTGGTGGACGCAACGTTAATGGCAAGATGCTGGGGGGGGGGGTCATAAAAAGGTGATGATTTGGCTGAAGTCTTTATGGACCACCCCGTGTGTTAAAGGTAGCCGTTTATTACGTAAGGTTAAAGTGATGACAAGGGGGTGGGTGGGTCGTAAAAGAGTGATTATGTGGCTGAAGTCATTTATGGCCCATTGTATTTGGAGGACGGCTACACTTTTGATACGATTTGGACGACGATGATAACGATTTGGACGACGACTACACTTTTGACTATACTGATCCCATTCTACATTCCATAAGCTTCAGTAACACCCTAACCATGAAACATTAGGAAGGGTCTAGGACTTATTTTAAACACGATGCACACTGTGTCCGGTGTCTGCTTCTAATGCAGTGCCTTTTAATACTTATGCTCCTCCGTCCCTATATATCCCAACACAGAGATATATTCTAATAATAATCGACTCTCTCACTAGTCAGCATTGCGTTGCAGACCTGAATCCAGATTCAGACTGAAGAGAGAACAGAGGATAGAGAGAGAGAGACTTGCACACATTTTACAATGCAGACAAGGATTTTGTGCGTGTGTTGGATTGCAATTTAGAAATGGAAAAAGGTTTCCATTTCCATTGTGTCAGTTGTTTCTTGTTCAGATTCAGGAGGGTAAAGGCTGACTGAATGGGGACGGATTGTTGTGTGTACCTGCATTCAATTTCAATTCACATTTCGTACCTTTAACTCTCCATCTCTCTCTCTCTCTCTCTCTCTCTCTCTCTCTCTCTCTCTCTCTCTCTCTCTCTCTCTCTCTCTCTCTCTCTCTCTGTCATGTTCACTGAACTTATATATCTTCAGCCACGCACATTATCATCCACACAATAAAATGGTTGGACTTTAGATTTGGAATTAGAATCCGAATCCCCGACCGTCTCTATAATAGTGACGCTCAACACGTCAAAAAATTCAACTGCGTACGCGTACGGTATAATCACAGTCTTCTATAGATATATCTACCCAGTCTACCCAGTCTACCTACCTGCCTCCCTCTGATTTCTATATATTAAAGTGTATAGTAAGTACTTATCCGTATCTATTTTTTCTCTCTCACTTTTTAAAAATCGTACATAGCATACGGTCTCTCCGCTTTTGTGCCACATCTAAATGTCCGCTCACTTTTCGTCATTCAAGTTTTTACTTTTTTTTGTGACATCTCTTAAATTGCTTCGGATCTCCTCTTGTCACCCTATGACTTTGGACTGTATGATGCGACTCGAGCCATTTTTTAAGTATATGCAAAATTCAACATAATCGAGCAAACATTTTTAAAAAATAACTGCACTGTGCTATCGTCAGAATGAAGTTAATTCTGTAGATTAGTATTTACGGACGTTTTCCAAACAATTTCAAAAAGTATTGACAATGCTGCAAGTAACAATTTTGAAATCTTTAGTCAAAAACACTGACTGTGACTGTACTTATAGCGTTTGTATACAGGAAATGCATGGATAGCAGGAGGCTATATCAATTATTATTAAAATTTTGAATACATTTTATTTTACTTTTAACAATATTAAGCATTCTAATATATTTGATTGGGAAGCAAATGAAGGTATTTTATTTATAGTAAAAATTAATTGTAGGCATAGATTTAAAAGGCCTACGTAAAAAAATTAAAAAAGCCTTTCGTGTGCGTGTGTGTGTCTGCTGGGCATAATGTATGAAATATGCTATTGACTTTGTTGAATATTTTTGAGCATATTCTCGTTCTAGTTATCGTAGGTTGGGTCATGTAATAACGGAGAAACAGAAATTGCGTTTGTGAAACATCGTACATACACAGACAGACGTGAAGAGACCGTCTTTGACCATAGCATTACATTATTACACTCTATACAAGATGGTATATGGTATATTTACACAATAGATTATGTAACTGGATGCATGGTTGCAATGCGATGCTAATGCACAAGTGTAAAAGTATGGATTCCTTTGAAAAGTCTATTGGCATGAGAGAATAAAAGACGAGAATATAAAAGCTTTGGATGCTTCCAGCCACGCGTACACTGAAAGAGCGAGAGAGAGAGAGAGAGAGGGAGGGAGAGAGAGGATGCCAAGGTTCCCTTCGGATCCTTGAGGTTCATGGGACTCCGGCTCAAGTTTGACTTGACGAGAGTTGATCTTTAAAGTTGGCAATCCGGCGGACTTAACATATGTTCAATGTTCCATGTTGAGTGTGAGGAGGACTTGAAGGGAAGCCCTTCCGATTAAAAACTTGAAAATCCTTACGTGCTCTTCCACCATCGCATCCCATCCCATCGCTCTCCCGACGAACCACATGATATTCCACACGTGTAAATACTTGCTGTATGTATACTGTACATATAAGGCAATTTTACTGTGAGTGCGTAACTGTACAGCTATAATATGGACATGGTCATATAGAAATAGCTATACCCGTAACGTAGTGACGTGAATTCATTCCATAGGATGAGACAGACACATAGGACCTTTTCACTACAAGTACAACTACTACTACTACTACGGCACTTTTCCCCTTTTCAAATTCAAAATGCTTCCTTTTCGATTTCCTTTTTACATGTTCAATTATTTCAGCTTTTCCATTCCCGAACGCAACGTCGTAATCACACACCAAAAGTACAATAAAGAGTTTGGAAAAGAAACTGACTACATAGTGTATAATACTATACTCGATATGTCTACTATATTATGCGTGTGCATCCCATTCAAATGGAACTGGTCGTCGCTGTACATTGTACAGTAATACGGTACAAATCAAAAATCATCCTTTTACTGTTGATAATTATTTTTGGAACGTGAGTTGAATCAACTATGACGTCTCTCCTCCGGTAAATGAACACTTGCTATCTAGACTGTTGTTACTCTCAAAATCAGCGTTTGTCGATACTTCTTGAGCCTCGCATTTCCAAAGATTCCTGTAGATCAAAATGTGGCTTTCAAAAGAGAATATTTCGTTCAAATGTATGTAGATTCATAAGGGAGCTTATATGTCCGGGTAGAAAATGTCCGTTTATTTTTTATGACGATTGCCGATTAGTTTTAATCTTTATGGTTTGTTTGCAGAAACGTTATTAGGCACTCGCTCAAATACACCATGTAAAATTGTAAAGGCTTGTAGACACTAGTAATATAAAAAACAGGGCTACTGATAGAACCAGAATTTTCTAGTTTGGAGGAATGTTCAACAGGTAGGTATACCTAACATACTAAGCCTACAAAAAGCAGCCCTTCTCAACACAATTCGCATCCACAATCTTCAGTCTTGAGCATATGCTGAAATTCTGAAATACGTATAATAAATTGTATTAGTAATAGTATCTTAGAATTTAGTACTACTATACTCATGAAATTTACACTCTCGGGATTTATATTGTGACAAGTTTAAAGTTTAAACCAGGTCAAACAATTTTGAAAATTACAAATATATACAATGTAAACTAAATGGATGAAAAAACAAATGTGAGGGTAGATATACATAAATGATAGAATGAAATGAAAATCTATGAAAATGTGTGAGGATGGAATGCATAATAAGAAGGGAAAATGAAAGAACTCACGTTTTGCCCACTTTTGTAAAACAAAAAACAGTCGACGTACTGTCTTATCCTGAGTCTATTGTCATTGTTAAAGGGAGAAGTACCTAAGTATCAAAATAATCTTATTGGAGATAATTATGCATGCAGTTCTCGGGATATGTCTGGATTTAAAGTTGGAAACTTTGAAAGTTTTTGAACGTGGCTGAATTTCTAATGAATTTTATTTACAAATATCCGTATAATTATACGATGTACTATCAATGAATCAAAGGATCGAGCATTCGGCAGTCGGCTTTGACCCGCATTTAAAAAGCGTATATTATAGACTCTGTCTGTATAACTCAGCAATAGAAAAGAATATGTAAATAAGACTAACAATAATAGGCGGGAAAAAAAAGTTGTGAAGTCGTATAATAAGAAGCACTCGCTCTGCTCGCGACTCTTCCTTCCTTCCTTCCTTATCGTTCCTTGTCGTTTTGTCGGCGGTTCGGCTCGGCCTCGGCCGTCGGATCGGACGTGAGTAGTTTTTTAAAATATAGAAAACAATACTTGAAATTTTTTTCTCATATTTTTCCCTTTTACTTTTACTCGTATGTACATCTTTTCCCTACAACTATACCTGCACTTCATTTAATTTAGTTCCTACATCTACTTCTTTGTATTGTATCATAGTCTTTTTGAGTCCGGGAGTTTTAATAAAATTACGTGCTCATGGCATGAGATTGTGAGAAATAAAATGAGCATACAACAAAAAATAACCGAGAAGTATAGCATAAAAGCGAGAATTTGTTTTTTTCTTTTTGGGGAGGATGTTTTTTAATTTCATGTCCAGGGTCCAGGATTGTTCCATTTTCACAGCTCTACTTTTCAATGCAATATAAGTATATGCATTATGGAATGGCGTGCCTGTCAACGAACGGCTTAAAATGGGCTTATCGTTAGTGTTAAATTTTGTATGTATTATGTAAGCTACGTTCTTACTCAAAAAAACTAAAATTCAAATCCAATTCACGCAGTCCACATCACTCACATATTTAAAAGGCTAAACATTTTGGAAGACTGATTTACTTGTAATGTAAATAACTGTACACGTTCACATTAGTTGTATATATTATTCAAGGTTACAGTTTTACTTGAACAAATTTTTTTACTTAAAGACTGTGTATTGCTGTTATATACTTTCGGATTTGGAAGTGTTTCCTAGGGTAGTAGTGATAGACAGAGTGGAAAGAGAGGAAAAGTGAAAGAATGTTTCCACATGGGACTATATTGCTTATTCCAATTAAAACTTCTTCTAGCATATGGAGACGTGCTTACAGACAGTTTCCAAAAGCATGACATTGCACTGCGTGTACACAGAATATTATGGGTACGACGAGCAGTCGGAGAACCCGAACCACTATACTAGAACTACTACCGCACCACCACCCCCAGATTACAACTACAACTGCACCCGTACACTGAGAGAATCTGTCATACACCACCACCATCGCCATCACCACCATACATTTTTGAGACATATTCTTCTGACACAGGGAAGTGTACATATTTGAGGCATATGTGGGCCAAGAAAAAGAAGAAGAAGCCGAAGCCGGGACCGGGGCCGGGCCATATGTGCCAAGTAAGTTGTGTCTATATTTGTAAGAAGAAATTATCAAAATTATGTTGAGTGCATAATGGAAGTATGCCTCGTAGTAGTTCTGGTTCTGGTTGTGAATGTCATGAATTGAGAGACGTATGACTGAACACGGATCGGATCGGATCGGATAGAATTCGGATCGGATCGGTTATTTGTCGGTTCGGATGAATGCCTAATCCGATCCGAAGGCATTATATCGGTTTCGGTTCGGTTCGGATGGGGACAGCTAATTTTTCGGATCGGGTCGGATGAGGAAAAAAAATATTTCGGTTCGAGTCGGATGAGGAAAAAATTATTTCGGATTGGTTCGGCTGAGGAAATAAACTAGGATAGGTGTAGAAATTGCTGTTTACTTTTTATGGTTGTTAAAATCGTAGTGGAAAACGGAAAATGCAACTCATCTGATGGATTGGCTTTCTTACCCTCGTTCTGTAGAATGTCAAAATTTAATTTTTTATTTATTAAACTGCTGTTGCATATTTCGATTGTTTTGTTTACGTTTTTTTGTCAATACGCGTTAAATCAAAAAATATGAAAACAAAAGAAAACATAGGTTGGTGTAACTAGACTGAACTTGTTGAACACTAGAGAACAAAAAAGAAAGTTGGAAAATAATTTTGTAACTTACCACAATTAAAAATTAAGTTTCAAGCAAGTTTGTGTAACGCTAAAGTATATTCCATATTTATAGTAGGGACCTTAATTGGAAATAAATTTGTTAGCTTTTTAAATACGTTGAGATTTAAATGAAGTGTGTTGTTCGGATATAGGGTAATCCGATATGTTCGGATTCGGATATGGCCTCATCCGATCCGATCGAATTCGGATCGGTTTCGGATTCAGTAATTTGCTTATCGGCTTCGGATCGAGTTTTGCATTTCCATCCGACTGTTTTCGGTTCGGTTCGGGTTTCGGATCGGATTTACCAAAATCCGATCCGTGTTCAGTCTTAGAGAGACGTGCGATCCGGTAGTGTACCTTTTTAATGCGAATTGCCTCGCTTCACAATGGAGAGGGGAATTTTTATTTTTGGGACTCGGCCGATGAAGTGTATACAGCGCCCTTATGCCTTTGCTTTTAGATGATATCAGTGTCTCTTCTCTATAGGCTACATGGATGTAAAAAAAAGCCTATGTATGTATATACCTGTTCGTACACAATAATGCAAAGAGCAAACAACGGACGAAATTGCATTTATGTACATTCGAATTCCAACTCTAAACAAACTCCTTCCTACCTTGGTTGTCAATCCCAGTCCGCGTCCCTGTAGTCCCAGTCCCAGTCCAACACATATATAGGGTACATACTATTTTATAAATGAATAGCACACGGCGAACTATTGAATCCCGGAATCGGGATGGAAATGAGCTGATTATATGGTGCAGTAGTGTGGGTAGGCCCTTGAATGTAGTACATAAAGCACATGCTATGTATACAATATTATGATACTAGTATATACTATATGCTTTTCCAGCTCTAAATTCTAACGTCCATGTGTGTCCACATATGTATCGGATGAATCTACAACCCCAGTCCACACACCACACGTCAGATTCTTTTAAAAATGGTTGGAGGGTAAATATTATATAGGAAGTGTATAGGTGGGTTGTTGGTTGTCTGAAATGGTGACGGTGACGGTGCTGGTATGGTTTGGTGGGTAGTCAGCAGTCACTCGGTGAATGATGATTGTGTAAATGGTAGCATATGGGCATTTAGGAAATGCGGGAAAATCCTCCAGACCACGGGTTACTCAAGCCTCAATTGACAATCATTAACATCTCGGCTTCACGTAGGGTTACTACTACAACTGAACGGAGTGAACTTACGATTTTAGTAGTACGGGCTTTAGTCAGCTTTTCAGACAGACGTTTTTAGCAGAGCTCTTATTTTCCACTCTTGGATTTGGATTTGGATTAAGAAAAAATTCCTAGTTCCTCATTCTCTTCAGTCTCATAATATAGCAGGAGTGCAATCGAAAATCTATATTATTTACATTTACATTTACCCACACTTGAGTTGAGCTATCAAACTTTTCTTTCTCTCTCTCTCTCACTAGCTGTTAAACAAGGAGAGTTAGTAAAGTAAACGTGAATTTATTATTGGGCCTTCGGGGTGTGGAATTGCGTCGGAGCAGGAATAATAAATAGTAAATACACACAGAGTCGTTTTTCTTTTTCGTTTTTTTTATTTTTATTGCTCAAACATTAACTCTTAGATTTAGTCCTAGTCTTTTCTCCAGCCGTACAACATTAAAATCCACACACACAGTCAGACAGTCACCCTGCCCAGTACCAAGTACCAGTCAAAATCAAGCAGAGTGTTTTCTCTTGTTGTAGAAGCTATACGAATATTTTTTGTATCTAAAAGAAGTAACGACCTCATGATGGCTTCTAAACTCACGCCACATCAAAATATCCTACAACCTAAAAGGTTAAATAGTGCAGAAGTTGGTCGAGTTCAAAATCCAAAAGGAGTGCAACGTCCGGACGGTCCAACATTGACCCTCAATGGGGTCACCATCGGCTTGTCGCCGACTGTCCATCACGTCGGTGGGCTCGGACTTGGCCCCTTTAGCAATAATAGCAGTTTGAGTAACAGTAACCAGAACAATACAACTCCCGCCAAAAAGGGCTCTACTACCATGGCTAAACGGAATGCCCGGGAAAGGAACCGTGTCAAACAGGTATGTACATAGATATATTAAACAAAACTATACGTTGGCATAGGTATAGGTATTATACATTAGAATTTTGACAAATCAGATCAGATTCAATAGGGGACCTCAAAGAACCACATTACATAAACATGTAGGTACACATAAAAATGTAAGTTATTAAAATTTCGTTGACTACTACGCCACGTACACTGCATGTAGCGTACTGTATTTTTACGAGTATAGATTTGACATCTTTCTAATTTAGCGTTCTTTCATCCTGACTTGTGAGCTATGCACCATAATTCTAGACTGCTTTAAACTTTAAGTCACTTAATGCTTTCCGGTAGAAGAGCCCTTTGAGAAGGTCATGCATTTTGTTGAACAGCTGGTGTCGTGCTGTACTTGTCCAAAGCCAAAAACTAAGCGTCCAAAGTCCTGTAGTATCTCCTCAATTTTGAGTTTTCTGTCACTTGTCTCTCTCTCTGTCTGTCTCTACTTTTCCGTATTTCTGGTAACAAAAGTATCACATTCTATATACATACCTATTTTATAACTGTCGATCTTACATAATATTATGTAGAACGCAGCACAAGGGAACAGAGCAGTGTGATTTCACAGGATTATGTCTGTCATAAAGTCTTAGCATGGAAGCACAGCTAAAGGATGATATGTGTTTAGGTTTAAAATGAAAATGCGGAAGCTAACCACTATATATGGACTCGTCTGTTCCTGTCTACTCTACTGGAAAGACGTAGGCACACTTTACTAATATGTTGTACGATCAGTGTAAAAATTATTTTCCAGATACCAATGCATTCCCATTCTGAAGTTTTCAAAGTCTCAGAAAATGAAAATTAGAGTTAGAGATTACATAATAAGACATTGTGTAACAAGTAGGCATGTAATTAAAATGGCTTGGTACTTCAATCTCCAATGGGTACTCCTATGTGTTGAATTCTACCCAGTAAATCCGTACATACGACATACATACTTACATACCTGACCTTAGCCAAGACCAAGATAGACAGGCACGCCATTAAATGTGTTGTAGGTAAAACTTATTGTGATTTTTTCTCTCACAATAATAAGAGGAGAAATGACAGTGGGACTTGTGCCAGGAGCCAGGACGAGCCCCATTGAAAAGCATTGAAACATTTTGAAAGGCTACGGCCCTGAGGCTAACAAGATTACGTTAGAAAATATGAAACAAATAGCTATGAGGCTGAGGCTGAATGTATGGAGATGGAAGTGGAAGCTCGTGCTTCCCCATTATTTATGTCTTGGCCTTTTTTTTCCTCTGTGAAAATGAGACCCAGACTCGGTCCGCACGCCGTACTCATCCATCCTATACACGAGATCTTATTATCGCGAGCGTCATGTATATGTTATAGTAACGAGAGAACAATTAGTCAGTGGGTATCTTGTTCTCACCTGACAAGACAATCTCTGCTCATTTAAGGGAAGAATAAAGACGACACTTCTTAAAAGAACAACTAAAGTAGCTAGTTTATGCACAAGCTCCGCGAGGCTATTGTCCCTCTCAAGTATTAACTTTTCTCCCTCAAGTTGGCTCCATTGAACGGTGGTGAATTGAATCATGCAATGTGAAAATGCATATATATACTATATAATAAGACACTGTATAGACTGTCTGTCTGTGTAATACCTGTGAAAAAGCGGGGTAGAGAGGTAAAATAGTTGTATTAAGTATTACGTAGTATTATTACATTTTTCATTGTACATTGCACACTGCACTGTCATAAGTACCTTGGTCTCGGTACATTGTTTATGGCTCCAAGCTTCGTTTTTCTGTTTCTACTTTGTCATGTTTCAATGGTCCAATCTCCTAACCTAACAATGCTCATACCCTCTCCGTCTCTCTTCACAGTCGACAGTCTTCACTTCACTCACCCCCTCAAGTATGGCATGTAAGCCTGGACTTGGACATGGACTGACGTATGAATGACTGCGGATCCGAGAATCCGAGTCCGAGGAAGAGAGAGAGAGCCCTACGTCTCCTTTGACATTCACATTCACTGTTTTTACTAACTCTGTCGAAAATGTGGATGAAACAAAAAGTCAGAGGATCCTCTCTCTCTCTCTCTTTCTCTCTACTTCTACCCTGTACAATGTACCTCAAATAATTCTTTTGCATTTTACAGTTTACAGGTTTTACAATAGATTTACGGAAAAACTTTCAATCTTCTTTCATTCTTTCAGGAAATTGTAGGCTAAGTTTACAGAGTTATTATTGCATTTTGTGTCTAATGTGCGGAGCAATGGCTTGCGCCTTCTCCAAATCCAAACAATGTTCAAAAATGTAACATTACCATTTTCAATGAGACACAGGAGAAAAAACAACAAAGCAGGGCAGGGCAGGGGCTGGAACTGGAACTGGAACTGGACGCGCTCGCTCCTACATTTCCATTATTTCTATTTTCTGTTTAGCTTTTCCCCCCATTATTATTTCTTTAATACTGAATCCTTGTTCGTCTTCCAATATAATAGGCCATTTAATTTATCTGCTCGATTCGGCTCTTTTCTGGTTCTGGTTCTGGTTCAATTTGAGACACGGGCTGATTTGTAGGTACATGACTATCCATTAGCCGCACCATATCTGATGTTAGGATACTGTTTAAAAAAGTATAGCAATAAATTAATAAGAATTTACGATACTATAACAACTCTTAACACATTATAATAATGCAGGTCAATCAGGGGTTTCAAACGCTCCGGCAACACATCCCCGACAGCTACCGGATGAAGAAGATGTCCAAGGTGGACACGCTCCGCTGTGCTTTGGACTACATTCGGAGCATGGAGCAAATCCTTGAGATCTCTCCGAAATTATTCCCGAGCAGGGAGCCCATGTATCATGCGTTCACAGGAGGGGACATGAATCAACATTTGGATAAGATCTGCTCCATGGAAGAGACTTACGGGGAGAGTATGTCACTGGACCAGAGTTTCTCCTCCTTTAGTGAGAACGAGGAGAGTCCGAGTCATGATATGAACAACGACCCTGACCAGGGTAGTGGCTGTCTCAATAGTTCTTCCGAGAATCATTTCCCAGGTTCTCTCCAACAACAGCACCAGCATCAACTCCACCCGCATCATCATCAGGATCAGCTCAACTCTGAGTCCATTGAGATCATCACATCTTCAGAGGGTAATAATGGCTCATTTGAGAGTCTTGTAGGGTCTTCGCCGTCCTCTCATACAACTTCGAATTCTGCTTCATCCGCTCCGTCCATCCTTCTACCCGCTCAACTTCACTCTCACCCCAACAACATGAAGATTGAGAACTCTATGGAGATGATTCCGTCGGATGAGAACTACAACCCTCCGTCGAACGGTCCCTTCATTCGGGTTGTGGAAATCATTCAGCTTCAGCAGTAAAAACTTTGTTTTTTTATTTTCAAAATTTCAGTTGGATTTATTAGTGTAGCCAGACTTTCCATTCCATTCCATTATAGGAGGACCACATAGTCATAGTTGAATTTGGATTTTGATTTTTGTTTGAGAAGATACGAAGTACAGTATAATGAACAATTAGGAATAGTACTTTTGAGATATTATAATATTGAAATTCAGATTTGAATATATTAGTATTGCCTTAGGTACATAGGGTGTATGTTGCTTTGGGTTTTGGATTTTAATGGATTAGAAGCAGTGAAAACTACGCAAAGATAAAGAAATGTTGTTTAGATTTTTTTTCTATAGTTTCTACACGTTCAGTTTATATTATTATTTTGGTCTAGCGACTTTCGACCGGAACGACATTACGTCGACGACAGTTCGAAGAAAGACATTTTGCCTAAAGTCATTGCGTCGAGTGGACATTGAGCCGACGACGTTGCGTCGATAGACATCGAGTAGAAGACTGTGCGTCGACGGACATTACGTTGTTAGACTCTACGTCTAATTAAATTACGCCGTTAGACATTACGTGGTTGTTAATTGCAGGGATAACTAAAATGATGTAATTTTATATATACGCAAAGAAAAGGAGGAGTATAGAGAAAGACAGCTTTATTTAATTAAACTTGGCATCGTACTCCAGTACAGATAGCACAAAGGTCTCAGTATACGTATTATGTGATAGTCTACATTTTATTTTTTTCAACTTATTAAAAAACTAGTTTATCGAGTAATACCAAACAAAGAAAAATATGTACATACAGTTATTTCGGCAACATAAACACCAAATAACACAATAATGCGACCCATATTCTGTAAATAAAATTAAAAATATCAAATAGACATAAACTATCAGAATCTAACATCAACAACATCCAACATCATTAATATTTGTAATTTATGTACAATGCTTGATATACACCATAATTGATATAAAAAATCTGTTTGCCAATCACATATTCGTGTTTCCGCTAAAACTTTAAAGTAAATCTAAATAGTACTATCGGACTGAATAACTGTGTTCTGCAAGAATATTTTTTTAAAAATAGGATAAAATTAAAAAAAAATAAAAAATGTCCTTTATACTACTGACGTTTTCATATATACATACTTTTCTGTTGTCACTGGTGTACGTGTAGTAATCACAGTCCACCAATTTCTTCTCGCCGGCTTTTGAAGTAGCAAAAAAGTGCGAACTAATACTATTAGAAACCTGATTCGATGCCATTTTGAAAGACGATTTTGGCAGTAGATAATTAATAACCCGCAGCCGCAGAGAACAGGGAACAACTGAATATAGTTGTAGATATTTTTGTTTCAGAATAAAAGTGTAATTCCGAAGCCAGAATTTAAATGTAAGTAAAAATAGTGACTGAAGATATGCTTGAGGTAAATTTAACATAATAAATATGCAAAATTAGAATACAGCCTGCTTTCATTCATATTCACATGATTAGATTTAGTTATGAAAATAAAAATAAAAATATTCAGATGTTCAAATGAGCTACTCTGGAAATTTGTTTTCGACGGACTTTATTTCAACGCATTGTCCGTCGTCCAAACACATTATACGTAATATCTTTCAACGAGATGTCTTCGTCAAAAAGTCCACTACGAACTATTTGACGCCGTACTGTCGCGTGAGCACGCAATGTCGCCTACGCAATGTCGTTCGACGAAAAGTCGTTCCGGTACATAGTCGTAGAATCATTATTTTCGTATTAGAGTATGCATAGCTATAGAAGTAGAATTTATCCCATGGTACGTAGTATGTAATGCACGAAGCACCTTATGCTGTAGAACACTCACTATACGACTTTAATAACTTCAACTACTGTCAACTATAGGCTAATTGCAATTATATGTATTAGGTGGATAGAAGCGTGAGTTAAAAAAAGTCAGTGAAAAAGCGACCTGTACATAATTAGATAGTAGAATATTACACATTTTAATATGCATTAGTATTATTATTATAGTCACAAAAATCTTGTCTTGCAACTTGGAACCTAGTCTCACATCAAATGCACTAGATATTATTTTACACATATTATATGTTTACTGTGTTTGAGTTCAAAGTCCTTCATAGTCTTGTAAATTAGTTTTAGTTTATTTTCTTGATTTACGATAATATGTAATTAATATGATAATATGATATGATATCACCATTCAATGAATTCACATGTTTAGTATAGTTTACACACACGTTGACTATTCCAATGAAAGTTCAAATGTTGAAAATCAATAAAAACTAAAATAAAATATGAAATCAATTCTGGAAATTTTAATTCCCAGTGTACACTACATTTTACATTAACATACAATTGCAACTCTAAAACGAAAACTCGTACGTAATCCCAATTTCAAGGGTATCTAGCTATTTAACAATGGTACTTCAGCCCAGTACCAGGTAAATCTTACTTGAATGAATCTTGATTGGGTATTGCCCGGCAGTTGAAACACGTTAGGATACATCCATTTTGGTTGAGAAAAAAAATGTATTTATGCAATATGGCTTGACATGACTTCCATTTGCTTCCATAAGTATCATGTACTATACCTTGGTATATCCATAGAAAAATATTTAAAATGACAAAAGTCTGGAAAATTAGGACGTTTTTTGAATGTGTAATTACCTATGATAGTTTTGCAACTTGCAACCCTCACAAAAATAAATTGAAAGAGATGGAGATATAAAATTAACACACATATTGAATTTTATTTTCATTTTTCATACACAGTTGATTAGGTTTTATATTTGTGTTTTTTAGCCTGTACACAAATGTCAAAGGAAAATGGAATAGGTTTTTCCATATAATTACATGCATTGGCAACCTGCTTTTCATAATACAAACAGACATAGGTTTCATAGATATGTGGCACTGCACTGTTGTGGTATTTTCAATGATTTGAAGAATTTATTTGTGAGAGCCATAGCAATAACAGCACATGGCATGACATGGTGTGTGTGTGTGTAGATCGAACTCGTCCAACAATTCTAGCATTGTTTTGAGTACCAAGTATTTGATAAGTTATACATGGTTATACATTCTACAGATTGCTCACCCTCAACCTTAAATATAGGGTTTAGAAGAGTGCACAAAAGTAAAACTAAATTAAGAATTCGAATTCAGTCTAGTAGAACGAAAGTACCGAGAGCAAATCAACCCACGATCATCATCACGTTGATTAAGAATGACTTCATAACGTGAAATTACTAATACAAAAAAAAATGAAAGGACTTCACCATTACTCATTGTCTACCGTCTGTACATTCTACACAGAACATAGAACTTGGTTCGTACCTACATATTATACATAGTAATTATGATGTTCTGCAAGTTCATATATTACATTGTTTAGCACTTCAATGGATCACAAATTATTGTAGTATTTTGAATTTCATTTTACAATTTAAAATTTCCTATTCACCGACGAAACCGAAACCGAAGCCGAAACCGAAGCTCAGAAATGAAATGTTCCTTTTTTTTTACTTTCCCTCCAAGCTTTTACTGTGACGGTATTTATTAAGGCACAGGTGGCCTCATTCGTACTCGTGTTTTCCCTTTGATTCGGCCACACAGTTACCACCTACCTATGCTATGGCTGGAATAATTCGGACTGAATTTATTTCCTCTATAATAATATGATCTGCTAAAAACATTCCAATTCCAATTGTATAGTCTTCCTCACATTGTCCCCTACTTCTTTGTTGAGGATTTTACATAGCATGCATATAGGCATGCTATAGAATACTTTTGGCGCTCAGTCATTATTATTAAATACAACGAGTACAGAATATACAGATGGATTCCTAAATTCCCGTTTGTTTTCTGTTTCCGTATTCTAAAAATCAGGTGTGTTTTTATTTTGTTTTTTGTTTGTTGATTTGCTCCCATATGCCCATGATGGTCATGTTACCTTATTTAAAAACTTTAACCAAAATAACTCCACTCGTTGTACTGTGTCCTCGAATTGTAAGGAATGGGAAAATCTTGAAGCAAATCTTGAATTTTGTGTGTGCGATAAGATTGTCCAGCCGATATTAAAAGTACTAAATCTCAAGCGGGTCCATGGGCAATATAAATTAAACGAATGCTGCCGTTTCCTTTCCGTTTAGTCAGTCCAAAGTATTCTGATAGATACGTAGATAGGTAGAAGTCTCATAGTTTGTAAGTCTCTGCTGTGTAATTATAAATTGTTCATGTGTAATGTAAAAATAAAATCGATAAAGGAGACCTGACAAACAAAACAAAAAAACAAGTGGACTCCAAAACTTAATAAATTAAAAATTCATATGACTATACTATATACATAAGACCCAGTATACTGGGGCTGGTGCTGGAGCTGACGGTACACTGTATGTATGTGAGTCCTGATAGTTGACTAGGGAACATATGTTAGTAGGCACAGATAAATAGATAGGGACATCGACAGGAAGCACAGCACATTATAATGAGTTTAAAGTTGTAGGGCTTTTAATAGGAAATACAAATAGCATTGCAATGCAATGTAATGCAGACAAGAGAAGAGCGGCTAGTTGGAATTAGAATTGGAATGGCATCACATGGTAAAGCACGGAAGTAGAGTTAAAGCCGAAACAGAAGCATCTGTCCACCACCTTTACACAAGTTTACCTGTTTCCGGGTTTGATCGTTGTATACTTTCTTCATTTTACCCTTTCTTCCTTATGGAACAGTTTTGTAGTCGTGCATACTTCTGTAGGCCTGTAATTGTTGTCGTAGTGGGGTTGTGTGATTGTAATTGCGTTCATTGTACTACTGCAATATACCATTTTGGAGTACATGTAGACTGATTTGTGATAGCGTGTTTGTCTCTGTGAGACCCGAGACCTGAGACAACTACTACACATAAGGCACCGGCACCAAGTGTACGGTACTGCGCTGTTCATTGTGGTTATGGTGGGGGTGGGGATGAATGATGGCAAATTACACAAGCATCAGGATGATGATACGTTGAACTATGAACTGAAGGGGCAGTGAAATGTTGAATGCAGAGTAAGAATGACAACTACAATGGAGACAGACGGGAGAAGACAAAAGGATGGCGGGAAGTATTTATATGAGAGACAGGTAGTGTGGCCTTAAATGTGTGAGCTTCAGAATTCGGTGCGTTACGTCTTCTTACGAGTACCTGTACAGGGACTAGACAGGAGGGGTGACAGGCTGACTCACATAATATACCCTTCTTCAGATTTTTTGAATACTCTTACTACTACTCGCTCCGCGTTCTCACAACCGGAAGTACCAAAGTCACAACAGTCTGGCTCAAAATTTAATATCGACTATGCTACCTACACAGTTCTATGGACAGTGTTCCCTGCCTGTGCGGAGGTAAAATATATCATAATAGCAGATTCTCACTTGGGCCTGTGCCGGTGCCGGTGCAGTGCAAGTGTTCAATTTTGTTGAGATATGAACCTCATAACAAAATACCAACAACTCCAAGCATCTGCATAATATGACCTAAAAAAATGTATTAGGAAAATGCCTTTGTATATTTATATTACAAATATATACTACGATGAATATTACTAGTATTATCTGTTTTCTTTATTCTCAACCCCCTGGCAGGGCCTGGCACATTAGTCACCGACTTTTTACCGCCACAAGTGAATTCCATGTGTAAGATTGTTTCTACAAGGAGGTACATAATAATAATATATTATGCATTCTACTGCTGTTTAAAGACTAGTAAATATCCCGCTTATACAACAAGTGTACTGTTATATGTATGTAGGTAGGTACATGCAGTTTGTAAAAGGTTGAGTGGAATTTAATTTATATTTCTACTGATAACGGTCATCAGAGTAGCAGTAGACTTGATAGTAGTTGATAGTAATTTTAGTATTAGTAGTAGTAGTAGTTATTTTAATTTCTGGATTTCTGCTTTTTAAAATTAAAGGGTTGGTTGTTATAGATCGAAGCCGTTTTATTTTGTATACATAGGCATAACGTCTTTGAAGAACCAAAATTACCAATATCCATTTGTAGCTAAAAACAAAATCCACTAACTGCAAAAACATTGAAACATATTTTCTTGAAAGCATTTGAATAGAATATTTTGCACTTTTCAAAAACATGTAAATAGAAAATTTTAACCCTTTCAAAAATGTGTAAATAGAACATTTTGCACTTTTAAAAAACATGTAAATAGAACATTTTGCACCTTTTCATAAACTCTTGATTTACATTTTACGCATGTTTCTCATTTTGTTTTTATGACATACCTAGCTCATTTTGATTCTAGCTTAAATTGGATATGGGTCATTTTGGTTCTTCACAGACGATATGTATTATTTTCGTGTTTTATAGATAGACCTATGCAAAAAGTGCACATTAAATCAAACAAAACTGATTATCTTTTAAATGTCCGTAGCTACTGAGGCTGAATACTGGTACTGGTACTGGGATGTAATTGTAGAAGCACGTGCGCCTTGATTGTAATACTAATATCTTACCTGGACCCTGGGGGTACCTCCCTGTAAGTGCATTCATTCTCATTCTCAACTCTGAAATGACCTGAAGACCCGTTCTTGTAATGGCTTCGCTTACTAACGTAAAATACAAAACTAAACTAAAATAATATGGAATAATGCAACAATAAATAAATGCATGGATAAACCTACCTACTGCCCAATTCATTTTTGTATTTTTTTGAATACATAGATATTACATTGCATACGCTTTAGCTCTATTTCTAATTTGTATATTTTTAATAATATCCAGTTGAAATCCACACCGATTTTTCAAGGATATGATAATAAACTATATACAATAAGATTCATCGGATTTCTCTAGTATACTCTTAAAGAAACAAGGGAAGAAAAACAGACAATAATGTGAGAAAAAAAGAAAAACAAGAATGGTTACACAACGATGTGGCTATGGATACCTTGGATACGGGATTATATTATTCGAAATCGAGACTGGAATGGATACTGAATAGATGGGCAACACTTAAGACAAGAAACTTCAAAATTTGAACAAAGACCTCAGCGAGGTCCGCACTCTTCATGTGTTTTCTTTTTCTATTGAGCTGTGCGTAGTTGAGATGTCAGTGATGTTATTGCTTTTCCTTTAACTCAGCGCTGTTACTGTTGTTAGGCCTATAGAATATTTTCAGTGAAGACTCGTTATATGGTTATGAATCGTACTGAAATTGAAAGCGATAACTGTAACAAAAAAAAATAACTACAGAATGCATCCACTATGGGAGCCATCGCAAATAATTTTAAGTTGAGTATAGCCCAACCATAAGAAGTCCAAATCCAAATCCCACAGTCATCCTGATAACATTTTGTATTAACTTTTGGTTTTCAATTATTACATTATGCAAGACTTTTTGCTCTATGATCTGACATGACAATTCAAGTACTTGCTTCCATCCGATCCCTTCGTCAAGTGGACCCATCATAGACCCAAGTACCTATACATAAGGATAAGTACTGTGTATGTGTTAAGGTTCACTGCATTATTAGTATTTTAAATTCCGAATGTAGAAAAGTTAGAATAATATTCTCACCGCAAAAGAATGAAAATTCATAACGGGAAGGTCCTTTGTCCTGTGTTATGTAACAAAAACAACAAACTACTGGGAAATACTTCTAAATTCAATCTATACAATCTGTTTTAAGGGTGGTCACAAAGGCAAAGTATATAAAATAAAATTACAGGTTATATTGCAGGGACTTTAATTCTTTGTTGTAAGCCAAAAGCAATACTCAAAATAACCATTTTGGCCATGCGTAGTTTAATAACCATTTTCATTACAAAATCTTAGAATTTGTAAGTTTTAGTGGGCAATGCTTTTGTTTACCTTGAAATCTTTTTCATTTTCCAAAAGCTGTAAATAATTGATAAAAATATCTGATTTGTTTGAAATTGCCCGTGAAGAACCAAAATGACCCATATTCAATTTAAGCTAGAATCAAAATGAGCTATGTCATACAAAAAAAAAATTAGAAGCATGCGTAAAATGTTAATTAAGAGTTTTTGAAAAGTGTAAAAGGTTCTATTTGCATGTTTTTGAAAAGTGCAAATTGTTGTTTTTACATGTTTTCAAACTGTAAAATTTTCTATTTACATGTTTTTGAAAAGTGCAAAATGTTGTATTTATATGATTTTGAAAAGTACAAAATGTTCTATTTACATATTTTTGCAAAGTACAAATTGTTCTATTTACATGTTTTTGAAAAGTGCAAATTGTTCCATTTACATATTTTTTAAAGGTGCAAAATATTCTATTTATATGCTTTCAAGACATGTATCAATATTTTTGTAGATAGTGGATATTGTTTTTAGATACGAACGGATATGGGTCATTTTGGTTCTTCCCAGATGAATATTACTTTTAACCTCGTTTTTTCAAAATACTTAAAAATGAATAGATTTTAGCTTCAATTTCGAAGTGTCAAGGATTACATTTTTAGTACAGTATAGTGACTAGTGTCAGTGAGTACTCGTTTCCAGTTGGGAGTTAAAAATACGAAGGATTAGATACGCATCTAAGAAAATACTTAATGAGAGTTGGGTGTTCGTTTTTTATGTGTATTTAATACACGTCTGAGAGAATCTCTACCGCTACCGCTACTACAACTAGACCTATATTTGTATAGGTAAGTACCATGTGGAAAGATTGTGCTTCGACTTCGACGGAGTTTATTATAGAGAATCATACCCTATGTTGTATACTTAGTATAAAACAACGACGACTTTGGTCGTTTGGAGAGTTCATTAGAATTAGAAGTTCATTTCATAAAACTGGATTATTGATAGGGATCAGAGAAGAACAAGAGGGTAGCCCGCTGCTTGAGTCTATGAAAAGGATTTTTTCAGTCGATTCAGAAGCTCAAGTGAAATAATCGTTGAGGTGGGTTCATACAGTTAGATATACAGAATTAGATCACTAAATGAATGAAGCCAATGAAGCAATTAATATTGTTTCCATTGATTTTTTCATGTGTGTGTGTGTGTATGTGTGCACTGGGGATTAAAACTATTATTATCTTGCTTTTTTTATGTCAGTCTGATTTCCCTCCTGATACTACAACTTCTAGTGTCTCTAACGTAAGATTAAGTCCCTTTGTGCGGCTTGAGTTCTGGAGACTGGAAATCAGCGGCGGATCCAGGATTTTTTTCTGGGGGGGGGCTAATGACCGCCTGGGGGGGCTAACAATATTAAGCCGCCATTTTGAAAATGGCCACTCGTATCCCTGCAATGTTAAAAAATCTCCTTCTGGGGGGGGGGGCAAAGCCCCCAAGCCCCCCGCCCCCCTCTGGATCCGCGGTTGCTGGAAATCATAGCTATATGTACAGTGGTGGACTTACGATTAGTAATGTGTATAGTGTATTAGTAGGTAAAAGATACACGTATTAGTATGTATTATAATATGTATGGCAGGAATTACCCTGTGTTTTAGTAAATGTTTAAAAAAATGTTTAAAATGTTTAAAATTTTCTTAAGTAATAAAAATCTTAATAATCACAAAAATATTGCAAAGTAAATATTTAACTCTTTAGCTTCCGTTCCACCAAATGTTCTTCTTAAGCCATTAGGGCCGGACGAAGGAATTGATTTTAGGCAGCAATTTTTTTCTATAAAAAAATCACCATTTTGATTTTATTGATGATTTTCTTTGCTAATTCAAATTGTTGTTGTATTTACGTTTTATAAAAGTTTAAAATGTTCTATTTACTTGTTTTACTAAATCAAATATGCTTATCATAATATCAAACCAAGGATCAATTACCTTTGTAAAGTCAAACATGTAAATAACCAATGTTGTATGGGCTGCGGCCAAATCGACTCAATGAATAAATTATATATTTATTATATTATTTACTTGTTTTGAGAAAAGTGGAAAATGTTTTATTTGCATGTTTTTGAAATGTGTAAAAAAATTTATTTGCCTGTTTTTGAAAAGTCAAAATATTCTATTTACATGTTTTTTGAAAACTCAGGCAGTCGGGGCTGCCAATGCGCTGGCCGCATTATGCGGCCCTGTAAGCCATCCTCGATTTATGCAGAGTATTCATTAACATGCAAATCTTAATTTTTGAGCCTCTTTCAATCAAGTGATAAAACTGGTTGACAAAATAATATGAGCATAATATTAATACTCGTGAGCGTTTAAACTTGAGAGCAACATTCTGTGTGTGCGAACGAAATTTTTTGGGAATGTTATTCCTCATTCGTTTTTTTCTCTTCTATATACAACAGCAGGTAATCGAGCATTTTCCTTTTTATTTCAATTCCAACTGAAATGTTCCCTGAGATGTGACTAGACCAAACACACAACTCCATGTCAATCCCCATGTCTGCTATCAGTGTCTATACGTTAAGATTTTATTAACTCTTTAGCGCTTAATTTTTTATACTGGATAACGGGCGGTGAGTGTGGACCGTCAAATGTGAAGGTATAGGTATAGATTAAAGATATCGGTACAAATATAATTTTTACTGTAACTACTTATATATATGTTAGGTAATATATTCATATAAGAAAATTTGCTCTTCGTACGCTCTTTTCACAATTATAGTGTGGAGCACACCTGACATTTACAAAAAAAGTATAGCTGTACTATAAACTGGAGGCATTTAATTCTCAGTATGTAAGTACTTACATACTGCAACTCCACAGAATGTTCACTCAAAAGATAGCATAGATACGCACCCTTTATTTTGTGCGTTGTGCATGGTTCAATAGGGATAAATACGAGGGCAGGATGGTTGGGTCATGAATTATACTATTTAATTTGTTTAATTACACACACATGATAATTGCGATAATTGACTTTGTGAATTGTGATGGTAACAATTCTTTTAATTTCAATTCAATCTATTTATATCGTCTGTGAAGAACCAAAACGACCTAAATCCAATTTAAACTACAGTCAAAATGAGCTATGTCATAAGAACAAAATGATAAACATGCGTAAAATTTTAATTAAGAGATTTTGAAAAGTGTAAAATGTTTCATTTACATGTTTTTGAAAAATGTTCTATTTACCAATTTTTGAAAAGCCTAAAATGTTCTATTTTAATGTTTTTGAAAAATGTTAAATGTTTTATTTACATGCTTTCAAGATATATATCAATATTTTTGTAGATAGCGAATATTGTTTCTAGCTGCAAATAGATATGGGTCATTTTGGTTCTTCACAGACGATATAAGGATTGAGAGAAGCTCTTCAATTTTTTTTTTGTTTTCATGCTAGAATCCCGCCTTAGCAATGAATTTAGCACACAAATAAATATGCTTTATGCTACTGATGTTCGATAAAATCAGATGAGTGCATAATATCTTAACAATAGACATACATACATGTAAAAATACATTCTGTCATAGATAAACGAGATTTAGACGAATATAAGAGCATTTGAGCATTTAAAAAACCGATCGTCATAAACTATAATATGATAGAACGAGTTTAAACTTTGGAAAAAATCGCCATCCTCGCCATGGACGACAGCAACGGCAAAATGGACGAGTCTCGCTTTTGATCGAACAAGGTAGACGATCTCATCGACTTGGACGATTATTTGATTGAGACTGCAAACGAGCAAACCACCTGGACCTCGTAAACGGGGCGAGCTCACATCATGGCCTGTTGCGTTGTTCACGCGTAAAAATAAAAAAAAATAGAAAATTCAGTCCAGACGTTCGTATGTTATAATAACTGCACTATCAGCATCTTGACCAGGACAGACATTTGTTAGTATGCCCAGGTCTGTACACATTTTTATAAGACCTCTACGCTACAACCTACAACCAACGGTGTGTACAAAAAACACGGAAAGTCACAATTTTTAATACAATACTTACGTACCTATAGGTGCATACTTTAAAAGAGGGAAAATTCACCTTGGACTCCAGTACACCATTACTATATTAGACAATAATACACATACACAATTAAAGCACATAAAGACTGTAACCATCTATTTCATACATTTCAAAGAATTCTATAATATCTCATCCTCAACTCGATTTCAAAATGAACTCATGATACAATAAAATGAAAAAAATATATATATATTCCTCAACAACTATGAATAATGCATTCACCATTCCCATTCCCATATTCCCATCACATTCACTCACTCCATAGAATGGAAATGGAAGAGTAAAAAACTGTGAGTGAGTGGCCTATCTCCTCTGAATTATAAATTCAAAGTAAACAACATAGTGGAGTGGTTCGGGAAATGAAGCGACAACCAATACTAAAAGATCATAGACATGAACACACGGACGGGGTAGTTTAAAAAAAAAGTTTTATCGTTCTTCGATATCATGCCTCATCATCATCTTCTTGTATATATTTGTATCTCGTTGAGCTTTACACAGGAAAATCCCGGGCCATAGTCCAGAGTCTTTGCCTTCCCTAAAGTACATAGGTGGGGAGGTAGGCCCATTGCATTATTGTATTTGTCCATTTCTATCTCTGTTTCTATTTCCGTAGCCGAATATATGGGAGTCACAATCAAATTGATAATGATGATGTGAACATCTCACCCCTCATCAAATACATCTGCTTTGAAGACTAAATATGAAAAAAAAATTGATTTGGATTTCATACACAGCAAAATAGATATGTTCCTGTCCAGGTCTAGATCCTCCACAGGTAGAGAGGTAATCACATCTCATCCTTTTTCCTTTGGGTCTCTTGGTCTCTCCGTCTCACATTTAGACTCCAAGTCATTTGTATTATTCTCTCATTTTTTTGAAAGACAAGGAAAGAGAGTAACAAGAACAATTACATATGACCATGTTTCAAACCGTGTGTGTGTGTGCATCTCCATCCATCCATTTGTCTCCCGTCCTCCATCCATCTCATCCGCATCGGCATCGGCATCAGCATCGGTCTGACTCTGATGCATGTGATTGAGAAAGCTGGTTAATTCTGGGGTGTCCTAATCATGATCAATGAGAGCTCTGCAGTCTACACCGTCCGGTCCACTGTTAAATATTACTCTTTGCTCTTTGAATCATATGTTTTGTAGACTGCTACGAATGACGGAGGGTAGTAGTTAGTAGTAGCGTGTAAATGGACGCTCAGATGAGACAGACTTACTAACTAGCATTGTTTGATATCAATCACATTCTAATAACTCTGTCCTTGACCTACTGAAAAACTTAAAACTGTACACGGTGTGTTGTGTTGTGTTCTGCTGTGCGGTGTGTTACTCCGAGTTCCGTTCCGCTCTCCAACTCAAGCTTACTCATCCCATCATCATTACCATTACCATTACCATTACCACTACCATGACCATCACTTTGTATCCCTCACACATTGATTTTTTTTCTAATCATTTTCATGTAATTACATTCATTCGGATTTGGAAGTGAGAGTCACACTACGAACTACGAGAAGGCATAAAGTAAAACTATGGACTACAGAGTATAGTTTCAACTTTGTCTTCTATTTCCTTAATTATTCCGCTCAATAGTGCAGTGTAAAGTGTATAGTACCTAAATAATGATTCTATGATTTATTCGATGTCAGATTTTTATATTCGAAGTTTGCTTATGGGAAATTCAGGTTACATAATAAAATAAGAATTGTTGATGCAAGGTTTTATTAGGTTAACTTTAACGGGTTTTCTTAATTTAGCATTTCTACATAATATATCGTCTGCGAAGAACCAAAATGATCCATTTCCATTTTTAACTAAAAACAATATCTACTAATACTTACACAAGTATTAAAAATATGTCTTGCAAGCATTTAAATAGAACATTTTGCACTTTTAAAATACATGAAATTAGAACATTTTGCACTTTTCAAAAACCTGCAAATTGAAAATGTTACACTTTTCAAAAACATGTAATTAGAAAATTTCAACCCTTTCAAAAATGTGTAAATAGAACATTTTACACTTTTCAAAAACTCTAAATTTACATTTTACGTTTTTATGTTTCTCACTTTGTTTTTATGACATAGCTCCTTTAGATTCAAGCTCAAATTGGATATGCGGGTCATTTTGGTTCTTCACAGACGATACGTGGGTAAATACAGCACGCTTATTAAATTTTTGAATAATATACTACGCCATTTAAAAAGCGATGACGCAAGCAACGGGCTCAAAATGTGAGTGATACAAATAAAAACGTAAGGTGAGAGTAGCTACAATATACGTTCAAAAAAGACAACGGGGAAGCCTTCTCATTCTCATCAGGATCATAAACGAGAGCGGGATGGAAGTACAGATAGAAGGTAGGTAGGTAAGGCAGATAGGTACCTACTACTACCTACAGTCAGTAGATGAGAGGTAAATTCTAAAAGGGGAGCCGCACGCGTCCGGCAGTCGCCAAGGCGCCCCAGGCATTGGTCTACTCCTGTTTATTGTCCAAGTCTAAAACTCCAGCACGCCAAACATATATTTTACTACTCCTACATCTTGACTTTCCTCATTAACACTTCAACAGCACGACTTTCTCACTTCTTCTCAACATTCTCGTACGTTATTTCATTACACACATCACAACAACAACGGAACAGTATTGTACAAGTCACTCCTTAAGAATTTACAACTTTTTATACACTAGGATTTTAAATTCACAGCTATACAGTTTACCTGTACGGTCCCTATGTTCTGGGGACCGATGGACAATGTACACACATAATCCTTTCTCGTTTTTTTTACAGCGCACATACATTATGGAGTGGACGCCGGACGCGTTGAATGTGAAATGATCTGGCTACGTTTTTTGAAACGAGCATGTCCTATCCCTCTCCTGCCCCTGCCCCTATGCCCTGGTGCTTTAATCAAATCTAAAATAAAATCAGAGTCTCCGCTAAATGATCTTAAACAATGCAGAGACGATAATTTGTAGCCTTTGTATCCGTGTGTGTGTGTGTGAATTTTGGTCATGATTTTGATTTTTCATCCAAACACAGAAGATGCAAGAGTAATTAGAAGCTAAGCAATGATAATTCAGCGGGATTATCATCATCCATTTTACCGTTAGTTTATATACTGTAATTGTACACAACACACTCCAGGAAGGAGTATCCTTGCAGCATAATATGTTATTGAGCAGTAGTTCTGAGACAAGTCCGTATCTTCTCATAATATTCATAGGCACATAAGTTTTCATGTGATGGGACTGGACACAATAATTGAACAAAAGAAGCGGCATAGCAGGCAGTAGGCAGTCGGTACAGGCACCCCGGAGAAGTGGGAGGAGGAAATCTGCATTCCATATCCACAACATTTAGACTGGCTCAAATTTTTTACTACAATTATAACTATGGCACCATGCAGACGGACACAATTAGAAATGTAAACGTAATAAAGTTTTATCCGAATAATAAAATATATTCTTCCATAATTCATGGAAAGTTCACATTCAAGGGGCAAGGGCATGTTCTAGCATGCATAATATGTAGGTTTGTAGGTAGACTGTAGGTATATCCGCAGTAGTCATAGTACCTATATACACAACATTATCTGTCTTCTGCCCGATTGTTCGGGGCCGTTAAGAAAGTTGTAAGAACCAAAATATTTACGATTTTTTTTGAGTCACTGAAATATATTGTAATTGTAATTTGAGCCTGAAGATTTATACCAGGACCAGGTCATATATTATACATTTCGTAAAGGAATGCGTAGATAAAAGAAAACAGTAATATACATATATTAATATAGAGATATGCAGATAGGACGCTACGCGCCTTCCGATTCCAACAGCGCATCGCACCAAGTATTTTTGGGAAGCTATAACTTGATCCTCCAGTCCAGTCCAGTCCATAGTCCTGCTGATACTGATGTGATCAGAGTTTTGATATGCATCTGAGATCCTGATATCAGAGACAATCTAAGGATGGATAACAATGGATGGAATGGAAGACTTGGAGTGTACGTAGAACCGAGACCGAGACGGAAAGACGTGGAAGTTCATGGACAGGATTTGAAAAGATATTATTATAGGGAGAGATGGGAGCTTACGCGGTTCCTTGTATATCTGTCACCTCTGCCTCTTTCTTACTATCTATTCTGATATATAACAAGCATAGTGACAGGAGTAACAGTGAGGGCAGATAGACGGCAAAGAGTATACAGGACACATGAATGGAATGGGTCTCACTATCATCCAACATTTAGTGTTGATGTTGATACTATCCAAGATGGGTATAATTCAATTGTAGAAAATGTAGACGATTTAGATAATCAGCTCCCTGGAAGTTCTCAACTGTGAATCAACTTACGCCGAAAGACTTAACGGGAAGGTGTCAAAATCATTTGAACCTTCAAAATATCACCATGTCTTCTCTCGTCCATGATCAACGCATATTATGCACTCCTCTATGTTTGTTGTACAAGGCCGCATTGTCTTTAGAGAGTCTATGCATTTTTTGTGAGCAAGTCCTCCTCAGTCCTCGCCTGCCTCGCCTCAGACACCTATCATAAACAAACCCTTTATATTGGGATGCAAACAGAAACATCATTCCATCTCGAGCCCTTTATACATTTCCGATTGCGTGGAAATAGTCTCTCTCAGCCATTTAAACTTCTCGTAACCTTTTCAATTAAATTGAAACTGTTGTAGGAACGGGTATTGATCGTCATCACCATATTTATCGCTATCGGAATTCAACTGTACAGACAATACAATACAACAACGCAAGAACGGGGCAATGGTTTGTAAAAGAAAATTACTACATATTTTTATTATGTGCTGGACTTTTTCGTTTGATCATTTTCCAGGCCTGTCTACACTTTTTAATAATGGACATATAATCATCCATTTGTGATTAATCATACCATTTTCGAGGAAAATGCACGAAAAGGAAGAGCTGCATAGTCAAGGAATTCCAGCAGATCAAAATATTATTACTACCAATGTCAATAGGCAAAAGGTTATTATCTATCAGCTTGAAATTAATAAAATATTTAAATATGTACTGCTTTATATTGACATTGACTTATCAATTTTATCAAAAACTAAACTTAATTTTTACTGTATAACTGTATACTGTATTGTATTAGCGCACTGTTCAAAAAGGGAAAAGCTATTAACACAACCAAGGCGGGATAATGCGGTCAGCGCAGGAAGCCCCCGCTGCTTGAATTTTCTCAAAACATGTAAATGGAACATTTTGCAGTTTTCAAAAAGATGTAAAAAGAATATTTTGACTTTTCAAAAACATGCAAATAAATTTTTTAGCACATTTCAAAAACATGGAAATAAATCAATTTCCACTTTTCTCAAAACATGTAAATAGAACATTAAGCACATTTCTGAAACAAGTAAAAAGAAAATTTTAAACATTTCTAAAACATGTAAATACAACATTTTGCTTTGCCAAATAAAACCATCAATAAAATCAAAATGGTGCTTTTTGAATGGAAACAATATTGCTGCCTACTTAAATGAAATTCCTTCGTCCGGCTCTGAACATAATATTTATTTCCTTGCGTATGAAATTAAATAATAGTTATTAAAATTCTACCCATATGCGCAATTTTAAATTGGTTAAGTCTGAAATAATAGTCTAAAATACAACAATGAGTCGTTTCTCAATAATTTCTATCAAGTATGAGAATTAGCTCTAAAGTTTGAAATCTCATTCAAAAGCATTATGTATTTATTTAGTATGCATAAGCTCGCCCGTGAAAGGAATGAAATGGTACTGGACAACACTATAACGCTTCCTTACTAATGTAAGGTATACAATAGCCTGCCTAACTAAAAAAAATGTAATAATCCCTTGCATAATTTGAATTTTGAGCAACACAAGTGAATGGGTATGTAGACAGAAGATGAACTACTGATAGAGGATCAAAACAATTGTATATGTGTTGTGAGTGGGTTTGCAAAGTAGAGAAGGGCTCCGCAACTCCATAGTCCATAGCTTCAGGTCCTTTTTTCCCGTTCGTTTTATTATGTAATTATATTATTGTAGCCTTGAGAAAGAAAGAAGGACTTAGGTAAAAGTTGTTAGAAAACTTGTGGATTATTTTGCTAATCTGATTAGTTCAATCTTCTCAGTATAATAAAGAGTCTCTTTTCCATTTTCTTGTTTGTTTTTCACGAGGAGATCACCAGACCAGTACCAGTACCAGTACCAGTACGAGACTATCAAGCAAAGTATTAAAGCCACAAAAGAGTTTTTGTACACAAGTTTTTCTGTTTTCATTTTCCGTTTATCTACAGAGGGTTACTATACTTTATCTTGTAGCCGGAGCGTATCCTATCCTGCTCCATTCTCCCCTATAAGAAATCTATGATAATTTATTTGAATTTCTAGTTTCCCTTTGAAGACATGTACACAGGCAGACAGGGACTCCACAACGGCAACGAAACTGTCTCTGAGTTGTTGAGGTGGATCTCGATCTCAATGTAAATAATAACAAATGCTTACAAAAACGCATTTCCTTTCCACTGCACTGTATGCTGAGCGTACTCTCTTCCACAGTATAACAAAAATTTAAAGGAAATCCCACAACCAAAACTTTGATAATATATGTAAGATACATGTCTGTGAAGAACCAAAATGACCTATATCCATTTTTAGTCAAAAATAAAATGCACTATCTACAGAAAAAATTTAAATAACATGTTCATGAAAGCATGTAAATAGAAACTTGTGGATTTTTCAAAAAACAAGTAAATAAAATATTTTGCACTTTTTAAAAACATGTAAATAGAATATTTTGACCTTTTGAAAAACATGTAAATAGAAAATTTTACACCTTTCAAAAACATGTAAATGGAACATTTTACACTTTCGAAAAAGCACTTAAATAGAACATTTTGACCTTTTTAAAAACATGTATATAGAACAATTTGCTCATTTTAGAAACTCAAATTTAACATTGTAAGCACGTATCTTATTTACTGTATTTTTTTACACTTTTCAAAAACGTGGAATTAGAACATTTTGCACCTTTTCAAAATCTCTTAATTTACATTTTACGCATGTTTCTCATTTTGTTTTTATGACATATACCTCATTTTAATTCTAGCATAAATTGGAAATGGGTCATTTTGGTTCTTCATAGACGATATTTGTAACCGTTTCTCTTTTTCCTTCGTAATTTTTAATCACATAATATAGGACTGGAGTAAAAGGCTCTATGGACTGTATCGAATGGATGATTAGAAAGGGTTAAAGAAAAATTAGATAAAATCTAATAAGATTTGAGAAGTGAGAATCCTTTTGAGAGATGTGTCTCAAGCGTACACAAGAGACACCATTTTCAGCCCATAAGCCGCCTTCCGAGTGAAAGAGGGGGAAAAAGAGGAAAAGCTAAAGCTAATAATCCATATTTAAAATTCCTCTATATAACTCTATACTAGATACTTTGCATAAAATTAAAAATGGTCATACTTACAGAATTCCTAGATTTAATAAACTTAACACAATAACAAATTAAGGGACAATGGAGTTCATTCCATAGCCAGACTATCAGTTTACTCTTTTGATGGGTTTAGTAGTATTTTAGCATAAGCACGGGCAGCGGAATCGAAATCGGCCTCCGAGCTCGAGCTCCAATCCTTCCCCCTGTCCCATGTTGACTGTTGTATGTTCCCATAACGTGAGCCGACAAGAAAAAAAAAGGACGAGAAAAATTTGTTTGATGCTATGTTTGTATGCATACTCCTATCCTGTAGTGTAATGCAGATGTTACACAGTATTCAAATTCATCCCATTGTTAAATAATTGAACACAGATAGTTGTTTGTAACCACTTATCAATATTTGTACTTCATGTGGAAAACTCCTTGCTGTTTGTAGGTGGAGTGTGTTGGTAGTGGTATTTGTAGTTGCGGACCGCCTCGTCCATCTCATGTAGGTACTACACTTATTATTATTAGGTGGTAGGTACTTTACTACTGGATACTGGACAATGTACCTTCTTAAGATATCTAAAAGTATAAAGTATAATATTCCTTGTAAGTAGTAAGGATATTAGTACATTACCTATTATATTCATCCATTAGTCCACCGAGACAAGGACCAGACATGGGCGCTAATGCTATGCTGGTACTGGTACTGGTACAGGTCTTTGCGGTCATAATCGTAAATCTTTGGCTTGGCGTAAAGGAGTAGAAAAACAAAGGAGGCTGTTACCAGTGTAACTTGTAGTATCAGTAGTAGTAATAAAGTAAAGCTCCCGAAAGAAAATTACCTTGCATAAGTTGGAACTCATTGCGTTAGGCGTTGGCGTTGGGTAAGTCAAACGTAAATGAAGTGGAAATTTCGAGACCACCACCAAATCCCACACCAGTCTTTTCTTACCAAAACCTAAGTCCTTCATGTAATTGTCAGACAAAATCCTGACAAACCGACGATTTAACCTTAAAACTTTTCAATACTTAAACGTACCCCTTCCCAAAGTATCGGCATCGGCATCGGCACCTGTATGATTGTATGGGTATATATGTATTTATAAGCTATATGCCTACCTTAGTGATGCCTATACGTATACACATCCAGACTTATGGTGATTCGGTATCGGCACATTTATTAAATATTTGTATGCTCAATGCATTATTTTATTTTGTATTTTTTTTCAGCACGCTCAGCTTAAAAACCACTTAGTTTTCCTACAGCTCAGGTAATTATATAGAAACTGCTTAGCATAATCATAATTCATAACTTATAAATGATAATCCATTTCTTTGCCGTAAAAGTCCAACAGAAAAATATCTGTATAAGTGAGCATCCTAAGTAAATACGTTAAATACCTAAGATATTAAACGGCGAACGTATAGCTACCAAAACCAAACCACCTGCATTTTGAATTTAACTTATTAAAATTGTTAAAGCTTTATTTAGAAGAAGCATAGGATAAACTTTATAGATATGATTAATTTTTCAAATTGCACTCACGTGATAAGTATTTTGCAATAATAATGACAATTTGTTTCATTACGATGATTTGACTTCAGCCTATACAACAGGTTTGTAATAGGTACGTCGTAATTATATTGAATTTCTTTAACATTAATTTATCTTAAAGAAATTCAATTTTACACATTATACAGTTATTTTTCCAGCAATGTGAAAGCTAAATGCAAATTATCAAGTTAGTATGTCCCTCCTGATTGACTCCAATGTCAGCCATTATTCTAATGTGGAATTCAAGCATAAAGACGTAAATTCCCTTTTTTTATGTCGTCCGCCTGGCTCTTATTGTTAGTTGAATAAAAGTATTAGTAGGTAGGTACCTAGGTATGTACCTACCTACTAATACTGCACATATATGTTGTATGTATTCGATTAATTAGATTTCTGTCTGTAATAAAATAGTAACATGAGCTTGTAGCATTAAGCATATTCTTGTATTCGTATATTCGTAAAGATACAAAAGCAAATGGATTGGGACAGGAATTATTGTAAGAGAAAGAATAGCGGTACAATGTACAATGATGCTGATGCTGTAACAATAGAATCTCGTTTTTTTAAGTAGGGAGTTTAGAAGTGCTAAGTGATGTTACCTCCCTTTTCTTGAGTAATTTGTTGCTCATTTATTATGACGTTGATTGACATTGATAGGTTTCTTATCTTTCTCGCTTATCTTCTCAAAGTCATCTCTCCAAGATTTCATCAAGTATTTAACTTACTAATTTTGTTTCCCTGGGTTAAGAGTTTCTATTTTCTAGTCCTGCACGAAATGGTATGGTGTGGCATGGCATAGCATGGCACATATGTACTGTACATTATAATTATTATACAGCCAACGGCTACTCAAGAAGTGTACAGATGTTTAAGTAGGTATGATTTAATTTCCAGAAAATGTAATTATCATTTTACCTAGAGCCAAATCACATTGCTGTAAATTGGAAACTAAAATGAATAATAAAGATAAAATTACAGCCTAATTGAATTGCTTATTACAGTAAATTGGAGCTGACAGATCGAATTTATTCAAATTTACGTGTTAGTTTCCACTTTACCGTTACTACACATGGAACAAATTTGTTTTCTATAAAATGTCTTTGCCGACGATCCTTGTTTTCTCAAGTTTGAAAATGTTTCTTGAGTTACATCAGTTTCCTTTGTGGTCAATACTTAACTATAATGTAGGTAAGATACATATTTAAGTAAGCATAAATGTTTCGTTTAGAGCGCTAACACCTGTCAAGTATGTACATACTTCATAATGTAATGCAATTTATTATGTAAGCTGGAAGTGTAGGTACCCACGGGTTTTGTTATTTCGCACGAGTATATTCATATGACAGCTTAAAATTTGAATATAATTACCAATGCCCAAGTTCACAAATTTACAACCGAAATCGACAATTTTGATCACTAAAGTCATTGCAACAAAGAAGTAAATATGAATTCCCAGCCACCACCTTCGCTCTCTCTCTCTCTCTCTCTACGTAAAAAATGTAATAACATAAATAAAATCAACCTGTCTTTCCCGTTCCATAAATAAATAATAATCACCCCATTCCACATGTGGTTTTGGTTCATATCGACATCGACATGAAAATCCTTGAAGACCTCCACAAATATTTAACAGCACTATATACTTACACTATATCGTCTGTGAAGAACCAAAATGACCCATATCAAATTTAAGCTAGCATCAAATCGAGCTATGTCATAAAAACAAAATGAGAAACATGCGTAAAATGTTAATTACGAGTTTTTGAAAAGTGTTCTAGTTATATGTTTTTGAAAAGTGTAAAATGTTCTATTTACATGTTTTTGAAAAGTGTAAAATTGTCTATTTACATGTTTTTAAAACGCTCAAAATGTTCTATTTACATGTTTTTAAAAAGATGCAAAATGTTCTATTTACATGTTTTTGAAAAGTGTAAAATGTTCTATTTACATAGTTTTCAAAACTGCAAATGATTAAATTAAAACACTTTCAAGTCATGTTTCAATATTTTTGTCGATATTGTATGTTGTTTTAAGCTACAATTGGATATGGGTCATTTTGGTTCTTCACAGACGCTAAGGCCTATGCCTACAAAACTAGAAATTAACAACTTATCCGTAGTGTATATTCATAGCGATGACGACGATTACACATAGGTGCCTTCAATTGTCGATGGCTTATTTAGTTAAATACCTTATTTCCGTAGTCAGCTTCCATCCATTGTATACACTACACACTGGAGATGCATACACGTCTTCTTTCTTTCCTTTTCTTCTGATGACAGAGCCAACTAGTTTGACAGGCCATATATACTATCAATGTGAAGGCTACTAGTCAGTCAGTCATTTCATGGCTCGTGTAGGTAATCATCATAACAGGGTAGTAAAAAAAATAATAATAAGCATTGAGTAACGCTCGTCCATTTCACAAAAGACATGAAGAAATTTGCATGAATAAACCGCTTTTGAATTACCCAACTCCGTCAATATTTATTGTTATTAAGTTTCCAAAGGTATGAAGCTACAAATCGTCGGTTATTCTATCCATGTTCGATGTTGGAGTGCGAGAGTGTATTTTCATTTTTTATACTAATGTATTTGCATTACAAACAACAACGAGAAAGGAACTTCTTATATCTGCGTTCATTTAATGTCAGCAAAAGTAATTGTGCATGTAGTCACTACAATATTTTGTGTCGAAGACTTACAAAGGATTTCTTACAGCAAGTAAGAAACAGAGCGATTCCGTCTGGAAGCTGCGGGTTAAGAATGGAAACTTTTACCGATGTTCTATTTTATTCCCAGGGCCGGACGATGGAATGGCTTTTAGGCAGAAATTTGTGTTCATACAAAAACCACCATTTTAATTTTATTGATGGTTTTCTTTGGTAAACCAAAATATTTTACATGTTTTAGAAAAGTGCAAAATGTCGTTTTGACTTAATATAATAATAATAATAATAATAATAATAATTTATTCATTGGGTCGATTTAACCGAAGTTGATACAACCAGACTCAACCAGTCACTGTGGGTGAGGAAATAGGAGGCTACCGCGTTAGATCGTCTCGGTCTTTGTACCCTTTCACCTATCCCCGTTCCCTCCTCCACAGTAAAGGAGTCTCATTCCCTAGGCCCCTACAGTAAGTAGTGGTCACTAAGGAGCACCGAAGGAGATTGGGTTTCAATCAACCATCCAGTGACGTTTACCGTACAACACCGAGCCGTAAACGATTAGCAGTGGCCGAGGATTGAAGCCGGGTCTGATACTGTAAATTTCGTTACAGTCTGTAGTCCTAACCGCTCACCCAAGCACGCCTGCTTGTTTTGACTTAATATGGAAAAGTGCAAAATGTTTTATTTCCATGTTTTGGAAATGCACAAAAAATTTTTATTTTGCATGTTTTTGAAAAGTTAAAATATTCTTTTTAATTTTGACTTTTCAATTTTGAAAAGTGCGAAAATTTCCATTTACATTTTTTTTTTGAAAATTCAAGCAGCGGGGGCTGCCTGCGCTGCGCTGGTCTCATTATACGACCCTGTTTATTCCTCTATTCATATGTAATGTAGATTGCAGACATGCGATCAACGTCAACACGGTTCGTCTATCTTGAACTAAAAACCACTGTTGAAAATTGCACACTGTAATCTTTAGGATTTAACATTCAGTAAATAAAGGTAATAACGATGATAATTGTAATCAAATGCATCATGCTTGTTTGTTCAGCATTTTAATTATTTTAATTTCGTTAAAAACTAATGAAATATAAAAACTGACCAAAATAAAACAATAGGGACCTACTATTAAGATCGTTAGAATTTTTTCTATACTTCACACACAAATGAAATAAAAAATCTGGTAAAGATGTAAATATGGACTGATAATGGTCATTCTCAAAGAGGCCTTCAAAATGATATGTGTGAGAGCACTGACGTTCATATTATGTCTCCATACACGCCGCTCCTTCAACATAATAAAAATATGCATAATGTATCCCTATTATTATTATTTTCCTGTTGTTTTTTCTCCTTGATAGTACAATACAAAATCTAAAAACAATTTATTGTTATTCTATTACTATGCAAAGTACCTGGGCTACACTAATTGAATTTCCATTTGATATTGAAAGGATGCAGTGATGGAGAATATATTATGGACATGGAGCTAAATGTTTCTTACGCAAATGAAGTATCAATCTGGGGGATTTCTTATAGTTTTGTTGTTTCTGCTAAGTGATGGAACATGCGTGTAGGAGAGTATCTTATCATTTATTCAATGCATGAAATTTCAACATTATTTGTACAGTCTGTGTTTACACATTTCAATGTTATTTGTATTGGGCATTGGAAATCAACGATTTGACAGGTTTGTGTGCCACTCTCCCTCCTCTGTTCTCCATACTACATACTCCATACTAGAGACGAGAGAGTGAAAAGTATAGAGGCAGAATCAAACTTAAGCAAATACCAAAAATAATGATCAAAAAATAAAATTCGTGTAACTACATTATTTACAGTGAAACTCCCCCGATTTGCTCCTTTTAGCCCATGTATAATATACATGCACATATCCACTTCACCCAATCTGATAAATATTGCTTTATTACTAGGTCTATAGCTATATACCTATACATACATATAATTAATACAAGATATACAGAGTTTGCGTCAAATATAATGTAGGTAATAATTGAAATTGTCTAGTAAAATAATGTTAGTGTTATTTATACACTTGAGTGACGACAAAAACTGTCAATTTACTCCCCGATAAATAGAGATAGCGTGAAATGCGACACTTTGAATGACAATGACAATAATGACAAATAAACACAATAAAAAAGGTGGGTATGTTTGCGCTTTACTTGATATGCATAACTTTGAGGTTTGCAATTATTTTTCTTATTAAAACTACGAGCGAAGAAGTAATAATTTTTAATTTCAAATAATGAGTTTATGAATCACTCCTACTTCATACCTAATTAATTCAATTCCAATTAATGGCAATTTCCAACCACAATCTTCAAACGTGGAACAGCAAAATCAAATTAAAATTGATGATTCATAATTTGTGATAGCCAATGCGACATTCACATCCAGTCCTAACAACACATTCCCACTAAAAGCATCTTTATCATAAAAAACAACTAAACGTTGTTAAATTGTCAAATATTGTAATATTAATCAGTGAGATTGTAGGTCCATTTATGTACATTCAGCAAGTAGTTTGAAGTACTGCGCTGTGTAGTATACCTTACGTGTGTGCACTTTTATGTTGTTGCTTTATGCTACTGTAATCAAGGATCACCGATAGTATTTACATGTCATATTATGTTATTTCATGTATAACTATTTACTCTAATAAGTGCCTATAATATACATTTTTAAACGTATTATTACGATAATTGAAAAAGCTTCTTAAGCCACACCAAAGCCATGGGGCAATGATACCTATTCTATTTAAGTTATAAGGCTACTCTTATTTACGTAAGTTTACTGAAATATTTCCATTCTTCAATTAAGTCATTTCATTTCTAGAATTCAATGCATTTCCTATATGTATCACAACTTCAGTAATTCACATTGAAGGGAAAACATATTTGTACAAACAATTGTCCGACACTGTCTTATTCTTGGACCTCCGTCTGTCACACAGAATTACTATAATAAAAATAAATCTCCAAATAAAATTTTTAAGCCACTGCACTGGCCTGGCGTACCAGAACCAGAACCAATGGAAGCTTCGAAATGCAATGTACAGCCACCACGAGTATGACGTAAGTAGTTTGACGTAATTTCTTCTGTCTTCATCTTAACCTTATAGTTCCCACTTCCCACCACCACCACCACCCACCCAGCAGCGTTTACAAATCAAATTCTTCCAAATATTCTATTTCTTTGGAGTACTTAAGCCTCTGAGTAAACAGTTTTAGCAAAAATGTTATTCCAATAGTCTATTGAGAATTTTGATAAGAGTTTTTGAAATTTTTGAAAAGTGAAAACATATATGGATTTATAGCTGTAAGTAAGAAATAAGGACGTCAAGGGAGATTATAGCTCTATGAGACTTTGACAATGAAATTGAAATGGTTTTCCTCCAAGGAACACAATCACTAAGATCATGAATAATGAATGCAGAACAAATTCTCAAGAATATACATTGCATTCATAATCACAATCCCAATCACTGCACTATGTATGCCTGTATGTCATGTCCCAAAACTAAAACTCCCAATGTGCGCAGCATTCTGGAACCCATAATAAGAATTTCCGAATGCCGATGCCGATGACCATGCCAATGTCAGCACTACCCAAGCCAAGCTAATACAGCTGACCAGTATATACACAGTCATTGTAAATTCAAGTTTACAAGAGCGACACATGTAAATCAATTGTTGCCTATGTCATAAATATAGAATGGGATTTGTTTCGCCACAGTACCATACCTTCCAGCATGCATACTGCTTTTCTTAGATTAGTTTTAGTGTGTGTGTGTGGGAGTATGGTAATGACAGTGAAGATGAGGATAAAAGGAAGTTATCTATGGGCAGAGCATAAAACTGAAGTCGAGTGAGTGCCCTACACTTAAGAGTAAAAGAGCGCACAATATTATTGTTATTTGTGTTGAGTTGAGTTTGTACTCGACTGTCTCCATAATGTGTCCTCTGTACTCTGTCAATGGGAAACATAAATGTTCCAGAAAATGAAAATGGAGTTTTGAATGGGTTCTCTCTTAAAAAGAATGACGACGACGAGGACTGTATCATAATCATATCTAGCTTGACCAGTGACAACTGAAATAGAGTCTTCATAGCCTTGCTCCCGTCGTTGTTCATGTAAAAATGTACAAAACGGCACTCACGGAAAATATCAAGAGAGCATTGTTAAAAACTGATTGAATTGTTTACTGGACGAAGCGTGCGTTGGTCGTCTGCCGCTCCCGGGGCCGGGAACCCCTGCCTACTCTACACATATTATGATACTTTTATGAGCATGTGTACATACGCGGAGTAGTGAAGATAGGTGGGGAGGTAGGTAGGTAGGTAGGTAGGTAGGTAGGTAGGTAGGTAGGTAGGTAGGTAGGTAGGTAGGTAGGTACTTATGTATGAGCCTAATAATAGTACTAGTAATAATAATAATATACATGAAAGTCCTTTTGTCGTTGAAAATGTGAGAATGAGAAGTCGTGAATGACTGGTTACAGTGTGAGTGAATGGACAAAGTGACCCAGTTCAATTATCACATATACCCATCAATAGGTGGACGACAGTCGGAGCTGATTATGAAGGCTAACTTTGTAAAATTTTCTCGGCATCCACCAAAAACTAAGACCAAAACACACACACACACACACACACGAGCACGCACTCTCAAGATACAACATGCCTATGCTAATACATAGACAGGTAGGTATAGGTACCTAGGTACTTTACCTGTGATTGTGTGATTTAGATTGTGAATGAATGTCCAGCGCAGAATTACTCAAAGCTGGAAGCCAAGCTGAAACATCACTAATGTGCTGACTAGTGGTGTGAAGCGTGTTCTGGTTATTTTCGTTTCTCTAATTATGGACCTCTTACCGCAGAAAGGATTTCAAGGGGAAGTCCAGTCAGAATGCAGGCTGGAGCTGTGGTCCATGTGTCTACATGCATAAGCATATGCTCCTGCATAGAATTTATTTTTTGATTTTCTCCAGATTTACACGTCAACAGAATTTTAGAATTGTGATTTCTTATATGTATAGATGGGGAGTTTAGGTTCAGATTAAAGGAACCAGACGAGTAGTCCAGAATAGATATTTAGTGTGGGCAGGGGTTGAACAAAGAAAAACATGGCATGAGCATCATCTCTCCACTTGACATAAAAGGTGGGCATGCCGACTAGAAATTGGTCTAAATTGGCCACTTTGCTGGAAACTTAATGGAGCAGGCAGGAGCGATTTTTGTTTATATATATTATTATTTCCTTTACTCTATCTCAGTTGTAGGTAGAAGTGAGTCGGAAATCAAGGGTTGGAAGAGTGAACGTAAAGCAAAGCAAATAAGGAACAGCATCTCACACTTCTTTCATCTCTTTGCATCCCAATCCCAATGCATTCATTCGTCTCGTTGACTTCCATGAGATAAGCTTCAGCTATGACAACGAGTCCTTGAGGACAAGCTAGAATAATATTATTATTATTACTTTAATAGTTGAGCGAGTTCAAAGGGGTAGCCCTTATGAAAATATATGAGAATTCTTTCTCCAATGTATTCATTTTATCCAAATTTCCAAGTACAAAACACAAGCTTCTATACTCATCTGTACGAAATATGATGTTCCCCCACAAATATAGCGCATATAGCATATTTAAAATTTTCCAGTTTTCGTTACTTCAATCTTCACTGTTCAGTATCACTCGTAGAGGATTACACTGAGTTACCGTAGTTACCTTATAGCGACCAAATGATTTAAAAACTTTGAATTAAAACTAAATTATTTATTCAAGATTCTTATTATTTTTATGAATTAAATTATCTAGTTTAAAAAAATTAATTGACAGTAATTTAAAATAATTTAAAATTGTAACCAGTTTCATTTTGTTATCATTATGCCAAAATAGTATACAGTATAGTACTTAATAATGCCGCCAGCATCAACGTTAATATGTCTCTGCCTGGGTCAACCCATGTCAAGTCTGAGCCAATGCCAATGACAGTATTACCAAAAGCCAAAATAAAGCCAAATATTACATAAATCAAAACTTACCTTTTGAATACTAATGCCTGCCTCAGCTACTGTGAAAATGACTTTACATAAAAATAATTGGATATAAAAGCGTCTTGCTCGAAGGAGAATAATACAACACGTGGATCTGCGATACTATGAAAATTGAGCCAGAACCTCCGACTTCCACCGGGCTATTTAAGCTTGACAGCAAAATCATTTTCATTTTGGTAACTGAACATGACCACATGATATTATAGAATTATTGAAATTTTATGTTATAATACAACGATGTACATAATAATGCTAAAAAATACTTCTTTAACCCTCGTGTACATGAATTGGTACCTAGTGAATGTATGATTTATGGTTTTGTAAAAGACCAGTATCGCAACAGCGAGTGTAATGGTAAGGTATGAAACAGTAAAGAGTAGGACTGACCGATTTAGTTGATAACTTGAAGTCTCTTAATAGTATTTATAATTTGAATTATGGATACAACGTTTCGAGTATTTTCTCCCTCGGGCGTTTCAAAACGAGTGACGGGATGGAATAGCCCGTTAAATTTAACTTGAAGTGTGCTAAGTGTTAACAATTTTTGTCTAATTATCAACTAAGTTGGTGACCCTTTTTTTGTTTCCTATCTTGATTTATGGATTTGTTTGTGGAATTTTAGGTGTTCAACATTTTTTCATTCGTCGTAACCATGAGGCAGTTAGCAAAGGACACGTTATGGAATGTGACGGTTCGAGTGCGAGACCCTGACATGCTCTTCACCTGCCCCTCCATGGATAACAGTAGTAAAATTTGTTGTAGAGAAAGTATTAAAGCCTCTGTTGGCAGAATATATGGAGCTCAGCAGATCATCGAGAGATGTGTCTTTTGTTTTGTAGTCATCGGTGGAATGTCCGCCTTCACAGTAATTTTCATCATTAGTGGATTTTGTGTCAGCTATCGTTCAAAGTATCGAGATTCTTTGGTAATTGTTCAATTTTGATACGCTCCTATTTTTAATTGTGAAATGTATAAGAACAATCTGATCATTTACTATAAATTATATGAACTTTTAAAAATATTACGGTAAAAAAGTAAGCGTGTACACATAATATAAATTCTTATTTTCGATACTTCAGATGCATCCTGGTTTTATCCTCGGTACACTTGCTTATGTAGTTAACAGTTCCTTCTTTTTATTCGGACTAATTCTAAGGCGTGGTGAAGTGTCCAGTGTGTGTAATTCTCCTAGCAAATGGCCATCAAAACAATGGTCAAGTAAACATACAGTAGCTCTAAGTTGCATTCAAAACGTCCTCCTTTGCCAGGGTATGGACCCTTATTTTAAATATTGGGTAAATTTACTTATTTTTAAATTATAATTAAACATCTTTACATCATCATCATAAGTCATACCTATTTGAATGTTTAGATATTCTAATAATTCTTTATTAAATATTGGTATTAAAAATTTTAATTTTGTCATATGTCTCTTTTTGCAGCACATATTCTCAGTGGGATTTATACTTTTGGGCCTCTTCATCTTACTAGGTCTCCATCGATACTCCAAGCCGTATTTTATATCATTTTGTCAAAAGTTTGTACTCTGTCCAGGGAGCAACCTAGTTATTCCTTTCCCAACAACAAGCTCACAAAATCTTTCTAATATGGAGCCGGAGTTAGACTATGATTAGAAATAAAATTAGAAAATAGTGTTTTTGAGAATTACTTGATGGAGAATAAAGTCAAATATATACAGTAGGGCGTTTTATACAATTCCTAAGCCAAAGTTTACTCAATAGGAAGCTATATTTCTTAAAAGAAGGCACGGAAGTATATTCATTTTATATACTTCTCTTGTGGTATTCTCGTTCTTGTGTGTGTCTTTCTACTCCTACGATGAATTATTGTTAGTTTTATTTATTCTTGAAGTTTGTATTTTGAAAGTAATTTATTGACATTCTCTAAATTATGTAATTTGGCCAAGTGTACACACATGTTTATGTACGGATACACTATGACCTTTGAGGATGTGTATCCAAAATAATCATAATCATAAGGTATCTATGTGTGAGACCAACATAATTATTGACTATGGTAATAAAACAGAGATATATGGTAGCATGACTATAACTATATGACTTTGACTTGGCAGTATTTTTTTTCGAGTGTCGTTTTTTTCCCATTGTGTGTGTGTTACATAAATAATGCAAACAATATATTATTGCTTTGGGTACTTAGACAAAATGCACTTATCGGCAGTATTTCATACCTGTATAAAATTACTATGCATTAGACTTGACTAGACTCTCTCTCTCTCTCTCTCTCTCTCTCTCTCTCTCTCTCTAGGAAAAAAACGAACAGATGCTTATGAAAATGAATGAATAAATGAAAATATAATTATAGCAGCTATTATTTTAAGACTATTGGTTTTTCATTATTCATATCTTGTAGTAATAAAGGGAGCTGGAAATAGTGAATGAGCAATAGGGCCGGTGGCAGTGGCAGTAGCGGTGTGTACGGTGTGGTTGGTCCTTAAATTTGTAAATTAGAAAGAGTTTCGTTTTCGTTTACGTCAAGACAAAAAGGAAAAGTGGAAGATGCTCTCACGCGGAAGATCCTTGAAGATCTTGGGCTGGACGAGTCTTACGGAGTGTGAGAGTATATGTACCTACGAGAAATATATATTGGGTGAAATACTGCCGGTTCAGTTGAGATACTTGAAGAAGCCGTAAATAAATAATAGAGTACAGGTCATAATAATGTGTCGGTTTCGTCTGGCTGGTTAAATTGGTTGGGGATTGTACTTCTTTTTGGTAGTGTCATAAAGCAGCAGGAAGTCTCTGGAATGACTCTGAAGAAGTGTTGATTTATATGGCACTGTGGCGAAATTATGTACACACAAGCACAAACTGGAGCCCACCTCCCTTCACATTCATTAGGAAAGTTTAAAAGTTGGAGACTATATATTTTTAACAGCATCCTTACCTTCATCAGAGAAGTCACTTTGGCATTTATGAGCTTCCCTTCTGCCTTTCCCCTATATGCGTCTCCAATTCGAATTCGAGAATCTTTAAAAAGAAAACCAGAACCAAAAGCTACACACATTATCTCATCCTTATTACTCTCATCCAACACATGTATCATTTCCTATGTATATTTTCCAATTGCTAAATGGCTTCAGAGGAATAGAAAAAAAATACGTGTTTGAAGTGAAAAGGTGAACCGAGAAAATAAATTTAAAGTAGCGTCATCTCTTCCTTGTTGTATCCTTATGTCTATTCAATCCCATTCATTCGAGCAATAAAAAAACTATTGATAGTTTTGAGTCTTGAAACATTCACAAGCCAGAATTTTCAGTGGACGTCAGTGGTTATGTAGTGTTGGTGGCTGGTGGTGTGCTGCAGGTCAGTGTCAGTAGTAGACCGACAAGACCAATACCACACACACAAATCCCCTTGTACTGATAATACCTACAATCAAATTTGCATTTCACCTTCAATATCCCTTTCCACAGCACATACAGTATCTAAATCTAACATCCAACTCAAACAAAATTTACAATTCCATTTTAATTTGTATCTCAAGTCATCTCAAAAACACTCTTACACTTCATCTCTCATCTTTCACTTTCCTCCGAAATCTAAACGATTCAAAGCACATACCCTCACTCTCATTGAAATATTGAAATAGCCTTGCTTGTCTTGTCTACTTTTTGGATGTTCCGCTCCGGTATACAATAGATTAGATGAACTACGGAATATTATGAGCCTCAAATGCTCAATGGGATTTTCTGTTAAGTCTCGCTTGAGCAATCAGATCCGCTCTCAAAATGCAAAGATGACGAATGAGCATTTGATGCTCATCGGACAAAAAGAATTTCAAAAAGAGAACTTCATATTACCTTTTCCAATTTGTGAGGCTTTCCGTCCAAATCCAAAACCCACTCCACATAATAATAATATTCATTCCTAGAAAGTTTTCCTAAAAATCCGCAACGGTCTGTCATCACTGATTGATCGACTTCTGTACTTGGAGTCAAACTGCACTTCACTGTCGTACCCGCTACGCGTGTTTGTAAGTAAATGACACAGCAAAACAAACCTGTCTCTGTAATATTTTCATTTTCGGCACCATCCCATATCTTAAAAATATGAAAATATCCATAGATGTAATATACACTCCATCATTCAGTACTAACACTTATTGACACGGCTGTATGGCTGCCTACTACACTGAATATGCTTAATACTAAAACTAATAACTCCACAAGGGAAACCTTGTAACAATTAAAAGACTGAGCTGCAAATTCTTCAGATATCGCGCATAATTGGTACCCTTCAAGACCTAAAAGGACATTCCATGAACAGCATGGCGTACAATTTGTCCCCTTGAAAACCAAAAATAACTCCACAATACCGTGTATAATTTGTCCTCTTGAAAACCAAAAATAACTCCTTGACAACACTGCATAATATGTCCTGTTGAAGCCCAAAAATAACCTCCAATGCCCACAACCCACAGCCCTAAATCTCGACAGCGGCTACTTTTATTTGCAATATTGCCTAAAAATTTGCTTTCACCATAAATTTTCAGTTAGCCGTACCTACAGTCTTAAATTTATAGCTGCGCTGAATGAAAGGTTGATTATAAATTTAAGACTGTAGGTACGGCTAACTGAAAATTTATGGTGAAAGCAAATTTTTAGGCAATATTGCAAATAAAAGTAGCCGCTGTCGAGATTTAGGGCTGTGGGTTGTGGGCATTGGAGGTTATTTTTGGGCTTCAACAGGACATATTATGCAGTGTTGTCAAGGAGTTATTTTTGGTTTTCAAGAGGACAAATTATACACGGTATTGTGGAGTTATTTTTGGTTTTCAAGGGGACAAATTGTACGCCATGCTGTTCATGGAATGTCCTTTTAGGTCTTGAAGGGTACCAATTATGCGCGATATCTGAAGAATTTGCAGCTCAGTCTTTTAATTGTTACAAGGTTTCCCTTGTGGAGTTATTTATGGGTTTCCCGGTTAAGGTCGTAAAAAAATTATAATATTATAACAATGTTGAGAATAAAAATACTTTGCTGCTGATAATGCACATATTATTATCAACAACTGTACAGTCTCGTTAAACTTTTGTTCCACATACCGAGGCGTCCAAAACAACACCCAAGTTGCTTCGCAACTGGCCTTGCTGCTAGTAATAATATAGTAGTTGCATAGCCTTTTAATAGTAGTAGTCATTTCAACGGCATAATGCTGTGTGTGCCCAGAATTGTAACGAATTGCAGGTGGCGATACTTGTTCAAAGGATCACACGCTCAGCATGCCCATAGCATTCACACGGTGCAGATGGAGGTTTAAGATTAGTTAATTAAATGTGGCACAAGTGGCCCGATTAAACGACTCAAATGAGTTGAAACAGTTGAACAATTATATGGTCTTTGATTCAAAATGCATTTTGTTATGATTATGAGCTCCTAGACTCGGTGGGAAAATAAAGAATAAAAGGTTTCTAGGTGTCTACTAAAGCAGGAAAATCACATAAATCCTTGATTTGTGTGAGAATTTGTGTATAATGCGGGATATATGAATCCAAATATGAAGTTACGAGGCATAATGAACTACTATATGTATGCATAAAAGACCTTGATTTCACTAGAAAAGTTAACAATTGTTAGCCTTAAGGTTCTCACTTTTAACTTTAGCAATAATCAATGGTTAAAGCTTAAAGCGAGAGCCTTAAGACTTAACTTTTCTAGTGAAATCAACGTCTAAAAGGAAGAATGAACTCTATTCTTGGATCTCGATCTAAAGACCTTGATTTCACTACAAAAGTTAACAATTGTTAGTCTTAAGAATCGCGCTTTCGGCGATCGATCGACAACCCAGTCCAAACATTTCAATTCATTCAACTGTTTTTTTGGCACTTTGAGACTGGCAGGTACATCGGATGAGGAGACCGAGGAAGCTTTACTTTCGGATTTTCCTGCCATGACCCTAGCAGCCGCATTAGCTCCCAATGTTCTGAATGGTCCTCCCATTTTTTTTTGCCTTTTATTTGGGATGGGTATGGGGACGGGAAATTTTATTTCCAGACTATCATAACCCCCCTGGACTTCTTAAATGTTTCCATCCTCATCCTGCAAAATGGGCATGTCATGATCCACAATTTGTATTCGAACAGCCAACAACGAAACACCCACCCATACTTAACTATTTGCTATTTAAAATTAGAATTAACTTTAACCAAGCTAACATTCAATTACTGTATCATGCAGTACCACGCACCACAGACCACAGCACCCAATTCATCTTTCGATTCATATTTCCTGCATTACACACAAATTCTCACACAAATCAAGGATTTCTGTGATTTTGCTGCTTTAGTAGACACCTAGAAACCTTTTATTCTTTATTTTCTCACCGAGTCTAGGAGCTCATAATCATAACCAAATGCATTTTGAATCAAAGACCATATAATTGTTCAACTGTTTCAACTCATTTGAGTCGTTTAATCGGGGCATTTGTGCCATATTTAATTAACTAATCTTAAACCTCCATCTGCACTGCACCGTGTGAATGCTATGGGCATGCTGAGCGTGTGTGATCCTTTAGTGAAAGTCAGTGAAAGAAAAGCATGTAGGTACCTATACTAAGAACTTCATTCTTTTAACAAAGCATCGAAAATGACTCTATGACTTTTATAGCTCAGCAGCGTTCATATAGTTGGCGGGACTGCTGTGCTGCTGTCAGCTACGGCTGCTGTAGTTTAGTCCTGCCTTCATTTCAGTGATAATGTAACGAGGACTGGACTTGACTAGCTGTGACTTGCCTCAGACGTTACACCTGAAGGGAATGCTATAAAAGACTCAGTCTTTTAATATACGTATGCTTTTCTCCATTTTTGAGCTTTGAATTTGAGCATTTTTCGTCCATTGTTAAAGTGCGTAAGACATCCTTGGCCCTCAGTATTAGCTGCAGTGTATGAATGTGCCAGTACTTCAGTCTCCAGTAGTTAGTAGTTTTAGCTGTTAGCTTGTACATACAACTTACAGACTACAGACAGGATTTATGTGTGGAAGTGAGCTCTGTCTTTACAAATGTGACAAAAAAGAATTGAAATAAAAGATGACAGTTGTAAGTGTGACTCGTGATGTAAAAATGGGCACTTAAGTTGGTTTTCGTTGTGAGTGGAAGTTGGGTGTTGGTTTCCCTGTAGGGAGTCTTCATAGAGTTTGGGTCTAGTGGTCAACAGGGTTGTGTATGAAAATTAGCCCACTGCCGTGTTCTCCCTCTCCTCCGTGCAGGCCATCACAATACCCTGATAATATATTGTGCGCCCTATTCTTAATATTCTAAAAGCTATTGGATGCTCTTCCTTGCTATTCTAAATTCACCACAAGTTAAAAGCTCTTAGGAGTTTTTGTAGGTAGGAAACTTCAGAACTTGATTTATCTTTATTTTCTATCATTGGCATTGGCATTGATATTTATATTGGAATGCTTTTGCTACTGCGGCTACTTTTTCAAAAGATGTGCATGCGACAAAATTGAGGCTAAAATTACGACCACTAGAAATAAGCATGTTGGGCTATCAGAGTACAAGTAATAATAGCTGGATAGGAAATCTAAAAAAATGGTGGATTATAAGGAACAAATAGAACATCACTAGAATTCAGTACAATAAACAACAATGCATTGTATCGTTGCATCGCATCGGTTGCCGTGTTATGTGTTTTTCGCCGGTCTTTCGTCTTCTCTTTTTTCAGTTCAAGTTCAAAGTCGAGAAATGGATTGATTCTCTACCGTGGAGCTGTGACTATGGCGGCTGGCCACTATGTATAGTTTATAGTGGAATTTCAAATTATATAACGACAAATTCACACTGGATTTATTTATTGTCCTCGTCCATTCATTTATCAATATCTGTATTAGGTTATTGATAATTCCTGTGCTTCCAATTTCCTACTAAAAGCAACGCATTTCTTAAGCCGTGGAGTCGGTGAAGTTTGAAGACGTACTTTACCGAAATGAAGCGAATGAGATACTGAGAGTGCAACTACAGCATTAAAATGTTTTTTATGTAGAATGAGCAGGCTAATCACTTGGTAAGATTGTGTAATACGAAGTTGAGGGAAGTGTTTTTCAAGTTTTAGGTCAGCGTAGTATGTATTCATTATGGAAAATACTGCAGAGTAATGTAAAGTGTGTACCTGCATGAATGGGACTGCTTGTATGACTTCAACTGTGTGGCTTCAGCTTTCTTAGCATCAGTAAAACTAGAAGCCTCGAGACCTCGTCGTCACGGGTGGGTGAGTTGACCCTAACTGTGATACATTAAATAGTATACACAATATGACCAAAGTAATCTAGGGTCTACAGCCAAAGGGGACCCTCATGTTAAAATTAGTATGTACACGGAATGTCGGACGGCCTCATGAATTTTAGCGTTCGGTGAGACGAAATAAAATGAAGATAATTTCACCATAATATGGTACGTAGATTACAATTTAATTCCGATTCCAAAATACGACAAGATTTCTGGTACACTTTTGATGCTGATAGAAATGTTCGAAATATACTGAATTTGTTTTCCAATTTCTTCTAACCGAACAGATACATGATTATGACAAGCCCTATGCACTTATTAAATAATAGGTGTGGATATTTGCCAATGAAGGACTGCAAAATACGCTCACTAATTTATGTATGTATTTTTCCTCAAATAGCGCGTATCACACTGTAATGCATATATATAGTTTTTGTGCAAAATACACTATATTATATGGAATATAAAATATTTTTTGAATTTTTCGTTGAATTCTTTTTTGAAATTTTAAGGAGTCATGCGAGGCCGAGGGGTTTTGCTTTTCTCTTTATTATATGATGATGTGATTGGACTGGAACTGGAAATGATTTGAATTCTTAAACTGCATTGTGCTCATGCGATCAGGTAGAGCTTGTGATTGCGTCTTCAGTATGAAAAATATCTCATACAAAGGTTTTCCCTTTATAAAATCTGGGTATTCAACGGAAGAAATCAAGAGTTTCACAGATGAGCCAGCGAGTACAATGCTAATGCTACACATATGAAAGTAACCTACGGATTGTGAAGCCGTTGCAATTGCCATATATATATCTCAAAATATCGAATGCTCCACTGTTTTGATTTTATGGCCAGTGAATTCAGGGAGTGCGCTATTCTAACATTTGACTTTGAAATACATTTGGCCCAACGTTCGTTCGTAAATGTTAAATGATGTGTAAAATTAGTGTAACTGTGAGAATTGTGGTGACTCGAAGCGGGCCCTATACTCTCCGTCGGATTTACTTCTAAATTTTGACATTGACATTACTTTTACTCCACTCCACCCTCACTGTACTGTACAAACAAGTATTAGTTTTCCTCAGAGTCAACATACATAAAAATGACATGAGTGACATAACCTCTTGAGGAGAACATTATATTATTATTTCACTAGACTTTAAAGCCCATATAGCCACACAGGATGGGTTTAAGTCAGATGTGGATTCGTTGTTGGGCAACCGGAGGCAGGGAATTCTATCACATACTGATATAATATGTGCATAATTATATCTTAATCTTATTTTGTAAGCGCTGAGCGGACTACCTCTGATGCTCATTTGAAGACAAAGTTTTGAGAAATTGTATATTGTGATTGCTTTTCCAAAATTCTGTACCTTCCTTTTGGCAGCGCGGTGGTTTGTTTTTGATATTATTGATCCAGCTTTTTTCCCCTGAAATTTTTACAATGAACTAACAAAGTTTTGTTTATTAATTAAATGCAGCCTTTTGGCGTGTGCTTTTATTTATGATTGAAATATATGTCTTTTGACACCGTTTACAGCTTTCACAGGAGACGGTGATTTCAAGGTTTTGGATCCGTATATGAAGCTATAGCTATTTATTCTTTGTAATACTTAATTTGCTACGATATTATACCGATGTATAGTAAAAGATTTTAGTGCTGTAAAGTATTGCCTCTGGTGTATTTTTGCCTGCATTCGCTAATACAGTTTACCGAACACTCCTAAAACAGAGAGTATACAAACTATACAAAATGCAATATTTAAGTGTATTTACATACATGATAATGACAGAAACAAACCAACCAAAATGACTCCATGTAATTACATTGGTAGTTGTGGTAGGTATATGATGGTACGATTTGAAGTAGTCAGTTGAGGTAGCCGTATGCATATTATATGGACTGCGCGTGAATGGACGTGCAGCGATAGATTGAACATTGGATTTGTTGAAAATGTCTACAAGTAAAAGAACCCGTGTCGAGCGAAAAGAGGCAGAACACGCGGTCGGTGTCAAATTGAGCAGTAGGAGGTCCACGTAACCCTAGCTTGAGCCTCTTGTCTTATCTATCTCATACCTACTAACCTCTGGCTCTATATTTCCCCATTTCAAACCTACATCATCTGTAGCATCAACTCAATAAAATAAAGGCAGATTGTCGCTGCTGGAAAGCTCCGACGAAATCGAAACTTGAAGACTTCACGAAGGAAACGGGGAAACCTTTCCTTCCCGTTTGCGTCCCGTGCCTCTCTCACAAAATCGTATTTTTAACCATCAACTTACATGTTATACTTCTACACAGAATATTTTTTTACTGCTCCTCCAGTCCAGAAGTACCTAGTAATAATTATGATTTCTTTTTATTATGTAAAGACGAAGTGCAACTTGCTAATAAAGAAACCATAGCCACTCACTCAATGCAATGCAATGACTTCCAGCGTTGACATTACTTACACTAAAATTAATTTTCGTGAATATTGCACAGGCAGGATTCATATCCTGTCGATCATCGTAGTCATAGAACTTTAACTTTATGTGAGATAAGATTAAGATACGCATGAAAGAACTTTTTATTTTCAAAAATTGTCAAGTTTTACCGTCAGTACTTTGTTTTTGTGTTTTTATTATTATTTTGTCGGAGAGATAGATTATTGACAGTTACTAAAAGGGCAAAAACCAAAAAATCCAGCTATGAAAAACTAACGCGAAGAAATATACAACGTCTTCTGGTCTGGCTGAAAAGGTATTTATGTATGTATAATATTTCATATAGGTACATACAAGAAATATCTCATGCGTAAGATTGCCCTTGCCTCTATATATTACAAATACAAAAATGATATCTTACCATGCTTCATTCCCAGGTTGGTTTGTATGCGCTATCAACTATATACAATTTATGGATGCACCTCATAAAGTGTTCTTGTCTTTCTTGTATAATAGTCTTAAATTTTTAGTTTCGTTTGAGTTTTTATTTTGATGTCTGCAAAAGTTTCATTTAAAATATGTGTACGAAAGTACTTACCTTTTTTTTCTTGCTTAGCTTGAGTGATCATGGAAAAATATATATATGTACAAAAAATGATATCATAAAAATAAAAATAATGTACAAAACTTAGAAAAAGTGAATTTCTTTTTCTTATAATAGAGTATATATTTTATTACTTCTTTGTTCACAGTTGTGGAGTCGATAAGTATTTGTTGCACGAATGACGCATAAGGACATGACATGACATTTTGGATTTGGTTTTTTTGTACAGATTGCATGCATGTGGATGTGGAAGTCCAGTCAGCATAATATTTATCATTACACATGAAAATAAATTATAAAGACGGACGTTATTCATTTATTCTTTTTATCTTTACATCATCTTTTGTTATCATACTCCTCCTCTCTCTCTCTCTGCATATGTACAGAAATACAACCAACGAGAAATGATTTTATTTTTATTCACATGATGATAATACATATATCAGCTAAATAACATATGGAATGTTTTTTAGCAAAAATTTGATACTTTTAAAGATGTATCATCATTATTGGTTGTAGATTCATGCACGGACTTGTGAAAAATACATGACACTCATCAAAAGTGACTAGAAGAGAATGCCCGAATCCCCGATTTTTTTTAAACAACTTCTTGTACAAAACAGTATTTTCTATATAACTTATAATATGCTATGTTCATTTCTATCCAATAAATGTAAATTCATAATCATAACGCTTAAAAGCTACATTACATAACATGGTTCACGAGAGTACGTGAGGAGAGTTGTTGTAGTGGTAAGGTTCACTTTTAAATAATTGAATAAATATCAAATTAAATAATATTGTTAATGTAGTCTACACGCTATCGTATGGTAACTGTGTAAGTACTAATTATTCAAATTGTACAGCAAGTACAAGTTTGTAATACTAATCGCAGTGCAACTTAAAAGAAATCAGGGTGTGTCCAAAAAACAAAAATAAATAATAAAAAAGTCTGTATGAAATTTTTAAAAGAAGCTAAAGATCTGAACTGAACCAAATTAATAAAATTCATGATTTTAAATTAATTTAAAAATGTTCCAAATTTTTTTTTGTTCCATCAAAATATTTTGATTTCACAATCTACTACTACACAGTTCATAACAGTTGAGTTGATTATACGAAGAAGGCACTTTTCATAATTGTATAAATTACTCCAGCTTATATATTAACAATATATTATCTACGTTGAGAGTAGAGAGGCTTGGATGAAATCACAGCATTTTCATTTTTTTCACGACGGATGATAAAAGGTACTTCTATAAAACATTATTTTTTAAAATCTTTACACAGCTGACGACGTCGGGTTACAGAAAGAGCGTTTTTTTTCTTCTTAAGTTTAATTTTTTTTCTCTTCATTACAATCCTATTTGATCGCTACAACCCCTTTTCTATACATGAAATACTATTATACGCTATTAGTACAAGTAATAAATATTGCCTAACTTAATCTTCCTATATAATAATATTACATTGTACTGGAACTGGAACATGATAAATATTTTTTACACAAATATGATTCCTCGTAGATTTAAAAATTACCTATACAGAGATATAGCCTATACACTACACTATATATTCTTATGATAATATTCGCCATCCGCTCATAGCCTTGTGACAAAATAAAAATTTTGCAATAAATAATCTATAATGAATACCACTGTATACTACTATATCCAGAGGGCAGCATGCTGAATACAATGACAAAGTAGTAAAGAGAGAGCTTTAAAATTTCAATAATGAAATGAACATATGTGAATGGAAATGAACGTGAGTTGAAAAAGAAGACGACGACGAAGATGAAGAAGGAGAGAAAAAAAAACGATTCAAATGATGATTGTAACTCAACGAGTTCTTTGATATTAAAATTAAAATGAGGATAGAGTTACAACAAGAAAGATCAGCCAACAAATGATTACATATCTGTAGCTCACGTATACGTAAGTATGTAACTAACTGATACTATAGGTATATGCCTATTTAGTACAATCTACTCATTCAGATTAAAACAGCGCGCCAAGAAAAAAAAAATTATTATGTAATTCAAATGGTGAAATTTTAAGCTAGTTTGTAACTACTTTAGAATGTACAAGATGATATATACTGATAATGATGTTGCCGAGATCGTCATCACGCCAAGAAAGATTTCCCTCTTCACAATCTCTCCTTCCAATTCCAAAAACTCTCGTCCGATCATCATACTATGTACAGGGAATATCATAGAGATTCAGGTGCGGTGACGGTGAATGGGGTTGGCCGTTTCTATCAGTGGAAATGATCCACACAGCATTTTTTCTTCTTCTTCTTTTTACCCTCCTTTTCCTTTGGATACTCTAGATTTTTGGGAGTTTGTCGTTTCCAGTATATTTTGGTTGTGCCGTGCTCAGTTTAGTCATAGTTGTGCTGTTTTGGCCTGGATTTGGATCTGGATCTGGATGGATCTCGATCTCGTTCTCTGGACTGGAGAAACCAAAGCAAAAGACGACGACACACGAGAGTTAGAGGCGAGCAGAGGGAGATGCGAGGAGGATCTTTTGCATCCCTATTTAAAGTACCAAGTACGCAGAGTCTGGAAGTCTGGATTTCTGTATATATGTATATATACACGCACACAATAAATAGATTTCGATGGATGTATTTTGTATGGAAGACGCAAGTTTGAAGAGTCCTTTCCCTGAAAAACCTAGACAGAGAGAGAAAGAGAGAGAGAGAAAAAAAAATGAATTCAATTGAAATTTTTGACCTGTGTTCCTCCTGCACCAGTACCAGCAAATACATAAAATTTAAGTACGCATCCCTATTATTAACCATCCAAGCGTCCATTTATTTACCAATCTGCTTTTACCGTATATATAGGTAGGTAGGTAGGATCCTTCTCTCCTTCCACTATTTCAACTGACTAAATCCATTGATTTATTTACACAGTTGAATTGCAAAAGCGTACATACTCAGCATTCAAGCTCAATGCTCAGCGGATAACACTAGGAGCACGCCGAACCAAATCGAATAAAGAATAAAAGTTTTTTTTTACAACCTTGTCGCACAGTCCGTATATCACAAATACGCACTGCAGCGCTGCACGATTGCGCATGTAGGTACCTACCTATCATCTATACCTACATAATATGTTTCTTGCTCTAGAACACTGCACACTCCTGGAATTTAAAGAGAAGAGGCTATGTCCACATGATATACCTATATGCTTCATTTAAATCCAAATCCAACGGAGACCAACGATAAATATGTACTAACTACGAAGCACACGAGTGCAGTGAAAGGACGTAGGTAGGTAGGTATTCTTTCTTCTATATTTACCTAGGATAGGAGCTTCTCTCCGTCCACTTTAACCAAAGCATACAGCAGGTATATAGATCGCGAGGACAGTATATGTGTCTGCTTATGTAATTATATGTTGGCTACTCGTAATCGTAAATCGTCCTTCTACGTTCCTAAGGACTCCGACTACTGTAGAAAAATTTATAAAGTACCTCCCTACCTACACTACAAGTTGTTCAACATACAGACAGACGTGTAGGTTCCAAGACAGAGGCAACAGTGCAAATTCCCTATGAAAAATTTCAAAGCAAAATAGAGGAGAGAGAGAATATAATATTATAAAGGTGAATGGAACGAATGGAATGAAAAAGTCGAAGGGACGTCGACGACGACGACACACTACAACTGGAGGGTGGGGAGTAATTTTTGGATCCTACAGCAGCCCATACATTTAGAAAAAATCCTGTGCATAGACTCATGATGATGATCCCCCCTGATTTTCAACTCTATTCACAAACGAGCCTTGCAACGTTGCCTTTGGCTGGATATGGATATGGTCTCGGTCTCGGGATCCAACATCCTCAACCGCTAAAAATCAGTGTACTATATGGGCCCTCCTGAGATCCTAGAACTATACCACTCCAAAACTCCTATAAGATGGGACATAGGTACTATACATACACTTTTCTTCACGGTTTCTCCTCAATAGACATATTCTTCCATGTGTTGCGCTCCAAAGGATGTACACTATCTGGATGTATGAGGAAGACATATGTAATCTATGTGGAGGCCAGAAGCACTAGTGGAGAGGCACTACGTCTGCCTTCGCCCTGCCGGGGTCTTAATGGCAGTGCCTGAATTATACTACCCAACAAGAGTGAAAAATGCACTTGAAGTATAGGTATATCCGTAGCCACATTGAATGATTGCAAGGGTCTGGCTGGAGATGCCTACCTAAAACCAAATCCCTTAAAAGTTCGACCTGTTTCTGTCCAACTTGGCATCGCATGCTTGGATTTTGAGCGAGAGATTTTACTTGGAAAAATGTACCTAATAATGTGCATTGCTGGCTGCTGGGGAGTAGGCTTTACTGCACCACTACATCAAATACATATATGACATCTTCCTGGGTCGAGTGTTAGTGTACTCCACTGCATTGGGAAGGAGACTCTCTCAGGTATGGACCCTTGACTCAATGCGTTGCATTAGAAACTGAATGAAGGAACGGGAAAAGAGAGACGAGACCAATATTCATGAAATAGTCCCAAAGGAAACTAGCCAAGCACACCACATTCTGGAAAACTCATAGAAAACTACAGGAAGATAATTCCTTTGAGCACAGAGAGTGAGATGAGAGTCTCACATATTGGAACCTTATGTTAACGCTCCGCCAAAGTCCTGTATAATATTTCAGTCATAAAAAAGATAAGCCTGGAAAGCCATTAGGATCATACCACATTACAGAAGTTGCAGTAGTGGTGGTGGTACCTACATGTGTACACTCATGATCTACATTTCTGTATTACTACATCTCTGTATTACTCCATAATTACCTACTACGCTTGTATTGTTTCGAGATACGTACTTAAAATTTTCCCAATAGCAATTCAATGCAATACAGTGCAGTGAATTGCATAAAGTTTTTTTTTCAATAAAAAAATAAAAGAATGTATACATACCTGTAGATTGCAATGATGTACAATGTGAGAACTATAAATGTTTGTTTTTTTTGGTTGATTCTATGATTGCTGCCACCAAGAGATTGCATCTAAGAGCTCTTCATCCTCCGGACTGACGGGCTCATAATTTTCACAATTATAGGGAATTACTGTTGAGGTGACGTAGGATCCTTCCGAGGCATAGGATGGTGAGGACGGGTCTTCACTGGAAGTGGGTGAGAGTTGATTGTAGCTCGTGTGAGAGCCATTGCTGCTCAGCTCATATTTTTGTGGCAAAAGCTGTTGATGGTAGGCGGACTCATGACTGGAATGACTTGAGCTTCCATCCGAAGGATCTAGCAAGCCTTTCAAATTTTTAATATATTCAACCGCACATTTGAGTGTCTCTACTTTGGACATTTTCTTGGAGCGATGACCCAAGGGAATGTGTTGCTTGAGGGCGGCAAATCCATTGTTAACCTACGAGGAGTCAAATTGAATAAAGATCTTCATTAGATCACTTATCGTTAGTATGAGCATCGTCCACTGAATTACACTCTCATCTCTGTTTGTTCAGAGTTTTTAGTGAGACATCTAAAAATGTAACCCCTACTTTGACTGTGCTATGCTGTGATGACGATGTGGGCTATCCATTATTGCACAATATAATTGTCGTTGTCATTCCTTTCCAAGTAATTCATTGCGATATTTTCAATATGGGAAATACCGAAATCAAAACATGAGCCATGAAGCCCTATAGGAATTATAGCTTATTGATGAAAATTCAAATGAATGCAAAGGCGGTGGCACGCGCTACAACCATATATCTGTATGAGCATGGACATATGCATACTCGTAATAAAAAGCATGTAAACAAAATATCTTTAATAAACGTTTGGGCACTATCTCGTGGAGTCACCAAGACTGAAAATATAAAGTGGACTTATCAGTGTTCGGATTTTTTAATGTCACGTATTTACATTTCCAAGTTTATTGAAAAGTGCCAACCTACCTACCTACCTACCTACCACGTATATCCGCTTACCCACTAACTTGATAATGTATGCAGTCTCACTGAAGAGTTGTAGTGATGTCGTGATTCAAAAATATGGATCATGCAATGTTAATATTATGATTATAGAAAAACTACTTTGTAGGCTAAAATACGTGGCGACACTCTTGAGCATTTGAACCTTATCTTTAACAACGAGTCTGATAATAAAAGGCTGATTGTTCAATAGGCCCATTACATCTTCACACACATACACATACAAAACCATTTACTCATTTAAAATTCCTATCACTATACGGACTATACAACCAGGACCAGGACCTCAGAGGACCAACGACAACGTGCCGTACAAACAACCAAAGATGAGATACCCTACAGAGAATAACGCTGAGTAAGCAAAACAAAAGTGTTATAAAATTGAATCTAAAAATCCCCTCTCAAAAACTACACACACTCTGGAACAGAATATATAGGTAATGGTCTATTTTTTTTTCAAGATTTATCATCAGTTTATTCGGACACATGTGGGTGGGTGAAGCAACAAGAATGAATTACTGAGCGGTTAAAAAACTCAGTGATAGCACTAAATAAAAAACCCTATTGATTGTATTTTTAGGTATAGGTATATACAGATACTGATGTACCTACCTACAGTATGTCATGTTATTCTGGAGGAGGGAATGTGAATGTGAACGTACTCGAGCTTTGATAGTGCCTCTGACTCTGCTGAGCTGTGCTTGAGCTTTGATTTTGAGTTATACAGGTTTATTTAAGTGGTCCCATGATTTTATCTACACAATAGCTAGTAGAGCCAGAGCCAGAGCGAGCTTATTTTTAACACCTTAGGTCTCAATGCTACCTACCTACTACCGTACATACATCCTACTAAATGTAAGTGATACGTTTTTTCACTCAATTTATGCCGTGCATGCCTCATGAAAATCCTTAGTTCTTCTTTAAAATGTACTTTTTTTTTAAGTTTATTTTAATTTCCTTGTTTTATGGGTATGTAGTTGTTATACAGTGCCGTCATCGGCTGTCAACACTAACGTACTATTGTACGGCAGCAGACCCAGATAGAGCACACTCAGCAAAATACAAAAACAAAACAAAAGATACAGAATGAAAGTGAAGAATGAATAATCAGACTTGAGACTGCAAACTTATCTTGAGGAAAGGATCTGTTCGGTCTTAATTTTTGAAGCTACTGGCTACGGCCACGGCTACAGCTAGGTTGCATATAAATAACAGTTCAAAGTCGCTCGCTTTGACGTATAGAGGATATAGGTATGTATGTATAGTTATGCATGTATATTATAAGAAGCTCATTGGTAATAGCATGCTAGGTATAGGAAATTAGATTCTGCTGACTTAAAGTTTTCCTTTCTGATTTCTATATTCTGGTTTAAGTGGAGTCATAGCCTAGAAGTTTATGTTCATAATATGAAACTACTGATTATTTTTACCCATTATTATGTAAGGCAGAATTATTGGTATCAGATATCATGAAATAGCATGGACGTGAAGAGTGCTCACCCTTTCCACCACACATTATTTTGATCCACCCACTTAAAAAGGTCCATCAAGATTTACGATGTCAAAGGCCAAAATTTAATGAGTACTTGTCATACTTTCCTGCCTCAAGTGGAAAATTGTCTATGGACATGGACTCAAAAGTTTTTATATGATAATAATAGGATAGTGTGAAAAATCTGGTCAAATTGTATAGAAAAAAAAACTCATGGTAGACTTTTCAATAATAAACAATGTCAGTTACAAGAGATAAAAAAAGCTCCTTAGTTTTTTTTTCTTCGTCTTCTCATCTTATTTCCATAATAATCATACCAAACAATCCTCACTCCTCCTTTTTTACATTTTTATTCTCGATTATAAAATTCTCTCATATTTTAAAAGGAAGATGCTATATGTGTGTATGCTTTTAGCCTTATCATTATTTGTCTTGATTAAAATTAATTAATATATTTTTTATAATTAAATTACAAAAAAAATAACCTTAAATTAATTAATTTTAATATTCAATGTGAATACACTATGTACTTACTTGTTTCACCCGATTTCTTTCTCGTGCATTTCTTCTTGCTACAGTGGCTGGCTGATGTCCCCTTGGAGGAATTCCCAAATTACTAAAATTGATTTTTCTTTTACATCGGGAGCCAAAGGCATCTGTGGTGGTGGAGGTGGGGATCATCCCGTCTCTTTTGTTCGGTGTGTTGGGTGACACCGGCGAGATGGGCTCGGACTTGATCGTGGACGATGGGGACATCGTCATCGACATGGATGAGCTTCCAAACGTGGTCGCCATGTCAATGTCAAACATTTAAAAGGCTGGTATATAGTTTCTTCTTTTTTTTCCAAACTCACACAACAAAGTCAGTGACTTAATTTATGTCACAAAAAATAAATATATATATGTCGCTCGGTCCGGACCAACTGTTGACGGTACTAGTGGAATGAGTGGAAATTAAAAGTTTAGCGCTGGGTCACAGTACAAAAGTTATTTTTTTAATAGTTTAATAGTTTAATCAAAAGTTTTTGTAATCACATATATTGCGAATGACGATGATGGTGATGATGAGTTGAATAATAAATCCGCTCAGATATCGATTAGTGTGAAAGATAATGATACGACGTAGGACAGTGAGTAAATGGAAATGATTGAATATTTTTGAACGTTCACTTTTCAATCTCAATCCCTGTTAGATAATCCGTCAATTGCGACGAAAAGGAATGACGAAAATTATGGGTAAATTTTTTTTTACTGTCTCTCTCTCTCTCTCCCAATGTGAATAGCCTGCTGCCGTGGTGCATGAAGGGATGACTTGAACTCGCTCATATATAAAGTACCTTTGAGTTTTTATTAGTGGTACACACGAGATCATGAAATGTCTATCCAAGTGAAACAAAATAGATCGATGCGAGCACGAGACTATAACAATAAAAACAGGTCTGATTGAGCCCTCAACGGAACGTTGTACGTACGTACGTTATAGTAGTAGTAGCAGTAGTAGTAGTAGTAGGAGTTGAGTTGATAGTATAGTTAGTTTGTAACACTCGTCTTCTTCAAATTGTCATCGACGGAGACAGGAGGTATAGGGAAAATAGCAATCCATGAAAAACTAACTAGAGTCTTGCGCCTTTTGAACAATGAGGATTACTGTGGTTAGTTTGACTTGGCGTGTGTACAAGAGATCGTACAAGAAGAGTGAATGTAGAATAATCGAAGGTAAGGTACGTGATCGTTGACTCCAGCAGCAGCAGTAGCAGTAGTAACAGCAGCAGATTTAAAATACAAAATCCTATTTTTTTCTCTGTATATTTTCGATGATTCCAACTCCAACTCTACAATGTAGCCAACAACGTTGCTTTTCGTTGAATTCAACTAAAAATTTTCAAATTTGTTCAAGTCCAAGTCGATGCTGAAGTGTGACTGATGTCGGGGATGCGTTTTCTATGTAGTATATATTATTATGTACACTGAAACTTGTGAGCGTGCAATGTAATAGTGTAAGTAACGTGTGCTGGTGCTGGTACTGGTACTGTAGCGTAAGGGATGAGGAGGAGATGAACTTGAAAAAAAAACTCTTAAAATAAAAATTCTCTCTAAAATATAATATATAGGACGACAGAGACTGAACGGACGAAGAAGTAGTTTCTCCACTCTTGTCAATGTAGACACTGAGCCAACTTGGGGTTTTTCGGTACCTTTATATAATGAAAGTGTTTGGCGGGAGGGCTGGCAGTGGGTACTCTGATGGGAAATAAAGTGCAGCAGGGGTGAGGATCCATAGTCCATGTCCACGCGACTCGGCACATATTACGCGTGCCCCTCTTCAATAATGCCTGGTAGGTTTCTTTTTGGGCCCTTAGGCAGTCAAAACTCTAACCAAGTCAAGCGCACCAACACAACACACACACACACACACACATACACAGACCAACTTCAACCCTATTTAAGCCCAGGGTTTTCAACCCAAGCAACAACACATCCTCCGTAGGTACATTATAGGACACGTTCTCTCTGTCTTCTATATTCTCTCCTGTCTGCCTCTACATTCTACATATGGTTTCCTCATACTTCATTATACTTCAGACTGATATACCTACCTATATGGAGGAACGTGGTACTTGTGCTTTCACTATCTATGAACCACCTCGGAACAATAATGTGATAGTCTACACACACACAGCACACAGAGACCAGAGAGAGAGAGAGAGAAGCCGCTTGATTATTTAACTCGTTCCTCAGTGGAATAACATAGAAGAGACATGACGTAAGTACTATTCCATATTATTCCAGCCACTTAAGACCCTTATTAGTTTCATGTATACAACACATCTCTCCAACCAAACTCTTTGTGTGTCTCCTCTCCTGCATTATTGGGGTAGTAGTTAAACTCTCCTGAACGCTCCTTTATTGTTGTTAAAGTCAATTTCGAATTCGGATTCAAACTCCAACTCGAACTCGATCCCAAGCAATTAGCTGTGACGGACGCTTAGGAAATAAAAATATAATTTTATTTTCATGGTTAGACTAATGAGAAATTTTGTAAATTCGTTCAGGCTTCTAAAAGATTGTTTAGACATAAAAGGAGCTATTACAGATAACAAGTCTTTGCTTTGTATTGGTGTTGGTATTGATATTGAGTAATGAATAAAATTGAAAAAAAAAAATCCACCATTATTGGTTTTGTTTGGAAAAATATTAAAAAAGAAAACTCCTGTACATAAGAAAGCTATAATAATTATATAGCTCAAGAATGAAGAATCATTATTATTGTATAGTATTACTTCAAGTGGGATGCACAATAGCTCTGTATTCTAGACTGCAAAATTTGTAGTAGCTAAATTGGGCGGCGGGCAGAGTATTAAAATGATAATAATGATACACCAAATTCTATACACTCTGAACGTGCTCATTTGCTCATCATTGACTACTTAAAAGAGACCGAGAGAAGCCGTACTCTTACTACACAGAACGATACTGGAGGAAGAGTTGATGAGTGATCCTCCCGCATACAACTTACACTTTGTGTAGCTCCCAAGTTATAATGTGAGAGAATAAGATGAGAGACCCCTCAAACCTTCGCTTCCACATGACAAGACAAGAAGACAAGAGCATGACTGTAATAAGACTGAAGCATTCGTACTGTTGACTGTGGAGCCATAAAAAAAGCAAGCTACTGGTTCTGGTTCTGGTTCTGCTTGTGCTATTCATCTCTTCTCCTTTTTTTTATTTGAGCCGACGACTCGTCTCTTCTGGCACGCGACACATCAATTATTACAAATTTCATCTCAAATCAATTTGGTTGGATGCTGAATTCATCATACACATAAATCTGTGCAAAAACGCTCCAAAGTTTTGCACTATGTTGTTTGAATGTAAGACATCTTTTTTGATAGATCAGAAACAAACAAGCCCTGGTCACGCTGAGAAATTAATCAATTCAGTATTTTACATTTCTGATTGATTTCTCATTTAAAACTCGTTCTATCGTTAGGTGTTATTTTTTTTTAAACAAGACAAGTATCACTGACTCTGAGTGCGAGCATAAAATATTGAACCCGCGCTCAGTTGTAGTGGCACTGATAACCAAACGATTTATTTTTATAAACCTTATTGTATGTAAATTGTACAGCATACCATGGAAGAAAGGAAAATAATTTATGTAATACATTATGCACTCCTATTCGAGCAGTTAGATTTTACAACTACGATTACACTGCATCTCCTGTTTCGTATGTACCAACTCACAGAGAGCCTGTTGACTGTGCTAGTCTAGTATCCATTTGATATTCACGTGTATTTAAAGAGATCCAATAAAATATAAGGGACTCTCAAGTACTCACGTCAGGCGACTCAGCAGATTCAAAGTTGTTGCACGCTTTCATTTAAAAAATTCAACGACGACGACAGAGTTATGTACTTTGCAAGGGTATATTAAATGAAAAAATCCGAGTAGAATGAGGCAGGGACCGAAACCGAGAGTAAGATATTGTAAGTAGCTGTACATACCTATCTAGATCTCTACCTATACGTATATTGCCACTTAATATGTACATCTACAGTCAGAAGACGCCAGATTTGAATTATATGCTAACACATTTACATACATCAGAAAATATCACTACTTAAAAATTGAAGATTATCAGTACCAGTGCCTACTTCACTTTACGCCCTCGTCGGAAGTTGGTATAATGTGCTATAAACACAATCAAAATTCAGTCCATATATGATAGGCTATATGAGAGTGGTTAATTTGTATTCGAGCAATATACCATGTGTACTTATGTACCTACCTACCTACACTGTGGTGGTAATCATTTGGAGACAACTCAACTGCAAGTGTGTATATTATGACTGTAGAAAAAAAACCAAAAGTAAACCTGACCGATCAAAATTCGAAAGAGTCAAGATTTTTTAACTTCACGCAGTATAATATGTAGTTTCCTATGTAATTATATATCTGTGTGCGAGTGCATCTTTTACAATAGTTTTTTTTATACATACCAAAAGTATAACCTATGCTTCCCTTTTAGTTTACTGCTCTGAATCTTTTTAAAGTCCTGGATTGCAACGAGCCTGCTTGGTTGTTTTTACGATGACGATTACCATTAAGACGCTGGCTGAGGAGGCTGTTATTGTGTTGCTCTGTTCTCCTCTTCGTTGTCTTGTCCCTGTTATTTTCTTAAGTTGTTGAGATATAAAGCGATGAGCGAGTGCGAGAGGCGAGAGCGGAGAGAGAGAGAGACTCAAGTAATTTTTGCAGCTAAAGTCCATGACATATTACTGACTAAACATGTAGAAAAAGTAGATTTATTTATTACGTACACAAGGGGGAGAGTATGCGTGGGAAAAATTCATGGACTTTTGGGTACTGGACTGTGACTCTCGTTGTGCGGGGTACCGTCGACTTTTAGACAGGTAAAAATCGTGGTTACAATCTTATACTCTCAGCTAGTCAGCATTTGGGATGCGGAGAGCTGAGCTATGAGCGTGGAGTCAGTCAACCGACAAGGAAAACGTAAGAAGGGAGCTAGTGAAAAGGTATACAGATTGGACAGGAGCAGCAGCGTCAGGAGCTAACTAACTGGTTGCCGGTGTCGGTGTCGCTGCCGGTTGTAGGCCCAAGACACAAGACATAAGACGAGACGAGGACGAGACGACTACCTTTTCATATTATATATTATTACATGTATATAGCAGAGTCGTCTTCGTCTTGAGACTCGACAGAGACTCGCGTTCAGAGAGTTCCCTTTCCTTTTCGTTGTATTTCAATTCTTATTTGTAATATTATCATCATCCTCAACAATTGTGCTCCATGGTTATACTTAGCTTAAGTCAGACTGCTTCGCATAGATAATTCAAGTTCACGACCACCACTTCTTCTGAATTATTTTCTGATTCCTTCTTTCTTATATTATCCTACTGATATTTCTCCTGGTGTAAAAGTCATTTACACCAGGAGCAACAAAATAATTCGATGATGTACTTTATGCCCAGTCAAAATACATTTTGATACTTTTTATATTCTTATATTTTATGATCAATCTTTCAAGTAAATGCAGGTAGGTACACGAGCTGGATCATCTCCTCATAATAGTCTGAGTCATTAAACACTTGCACTTACTGGGCATTTATATACGTGTGCATAATATAACAGATAACATGTTTAGCCTCCATAACTCAAGGTTAAAAAAGGTATCAAGTCCATATTAAAATAGCATTAATTTCTTATTCCTTAATTTCAACTGTCTCGTGACTTATTTGAACTTGCTCCCGACCGACCGACCGGACCGACCGGCGGATTGTTTTATTGCTTTCTATTTCTGTATTAATTCATATCATGTATGTGTCTACGTGAATATGTCATCAAACACTCTCAGCAAATTAACGTTGAAATAAAATAGTTAAAATAAATTCGGATTTTAAAAAATGCCTTGCGAGATCGAGATGCGTTCAACGTCTTTTCTTAGTAGAATACAGTTTTTTTTCGTTAGCATGTTTTACTATGCGATTTACTTGGAGTGGTGATAGGATAGGGAGTGAGGTTGCCAATTACCTGCATAATATATATTGTCAATTCTCAAAATTCTAAAAGTTTTCTGTCTAATCTCCCCATGTACTTACATAATATATATAGTTTTCGTTTCTGTACAAGCACAAGTCTCACCACTGAACTGGCTTGTTTAAAGTTTGAAATAATGTAGGGAGTAGATAGGGAATCTGGAAAACAATTTAATCGTAGATCATTTCAAACACTAAACTTCACACAGGAAGTGAATAATCTTGAGCCTTTTTTGTGTGTGTGTGTCTACCTGTCGTTTCCTACGATTTTACAATTAAGTTAGTCGTTTGTTCGCCGTGCCAGGGGATATGTAGCTCTATGTAAAAACATGCAGGTTGGAAGGCACACTTTAGTACGTACTTACTACAATCTCAATTTGTAAAAAGAAGAAGAAAAAAACTAGTAGCTAAAATTTTTGGATTTTACCCCTTTGACGTATACAAAATTTGGAAAATGACAGAAACATGTACAAATGGTAACCAGTAACTGAGCAGATGCTTTTGCTTATCATTAATACATAGATTGGTATAGGTACTTACGTATTCTGTCTATGGTTACATTATAAAATTGAAATCTATCTATTTAAAAGAAAAATTGTGTATACGTTTTTTTCATGAATCATCTATGTATTGAAAGCTTTGAACTCTGCGGGGAAAGAACCTTGAGAATTATGTAGACTGTATAGACGGTGTCGCGTGCTCTGGCTCACTTCAGCACGAAAATGATGGATATCTCTTTAGAATCCTCACTCTGTGATTATTTGAAACTCAAGACAAGCCTTTAAGTCTATACGCTTCTCACAATCAGCCCGTGTCTCAAGTTCCTATTAAATTCCCTTTTTAACTGGAAAAAAAAAGAAGAGAGAGAGTGAGAGAGAGTGACCCTGGCCCTTCAAAAGTAATGTAGTAATGGAATGGGCTGTAATACTGTAATCTTGACACCACCACACTTATTTATTCATATGTACTTTTTGACCTAACCACCCAACATATATAACATTACATTACATTTCATATTCCGCATACACAATCAGGTAAAGAGTTTCCATTTTTCCTTTCATCGGCCCTCAAAAAACTTTTGACAAAGAATTTTTCACATTTTCCCTGTGTACACTAAACTAAACTAGGTACCTACTAAGTATGTGCCTATCTATCTATCTACCTATACTTACTTATCCGCCAACGTTATGATATACATAGTCATACAGATGCAGACATAGAGACCGACGCATTATAATATGTGCTGATATATAGGCTATTACCATGCATGCATTCGGCATTGAGACACCAATAGTTATTTTTCATTCGTAATCAGGAATTTTCATGCATATATACAGTTCGTGGATATAATTATACATAGGTAGGTAGGTACATTTGTATGGGCAGTCAGTGCTGTGATTTAAACTCAAGACTCAAGCCTTTGCCTTTGCCGCTTCTACAGAAGAAATATATCTGTATGCATCTTTTTCAAAAATGAGCTTTTCCCTGTGTTTCCATAATTTTTGAGGATATGGATTTTACATCATTTCCATCATCACCTTACTTTGCATTAAATGAATTACGACAAACAAGCGGTTTGAGATTTATTTATTTGCTGATTAAAAATGCGAAAAACGTTATGTAAATTCAGTAATTTTGCAAATTATTTATTACATTTTTGATTTAGTCCTTCCGATTTAACTTGTTCTCTGAAATCATTAAAGTTTAAGTTTCTTACTTTTCTGTTTTTCTATTAATGCAAAGTGTTATATTTTTTTAGTAGATGTAATTTTTCTTATGAAATTTTTCAATTGTAATAAATACACGAAATAATATACAGACCTTGTATTTTTTGAACTTTGTGTGTGACGGGTTCTGGGCCGAGATGACCTGGATCCTCGGGAATAATATGTACACCAGTAGTGACCCACTGAAAATTTTAAGACTATTTGAAAAATTTTGACTGGAAAGGGTTGGAAAAAGTGAGTTGCTTTCGAATAGCTGTGTAATATTACATAGTTGCTTTATAATTTATAACGATAGAAACTATTTCTACGTTTAAAGAAAACGTACAGTTTGAATAGCAATAGAATATAGGACCTAATAACAAGGGCATATATGGGATTTACTTGTACATACTTTTTACTGCACTTGCTCTCTCAATTTCTATTATGAAAATCGAAACGTAATAGATATGTCTGTCAAAAATTACCGTGTCAATAACAATAGAAGTATCGCTATAAAGATTCAAATTCGAACTCACTTCAGACTTGCTTTTACTCGTACGCCTCGTACTCGTGGGAGCAGGCCTGACAGACTGACAATGTCCCCACAATGCTACTATGTGATTTGAAATCACAATCACAGGCCACAATGAACGTAACAACAGAAGATAAGAAATGACAATAGAAAAAAAGGGTTTTCTATAAGTAAGTAAGTCATGCTTAACTTTCAATCCACAATTCAACTTAAAACTAGTGTATCTTTCCCCAGGATCCAGAATGAAAAAAAAATGCTAAATACGAAAGGTGTCTTAAGAATATATAAAATAAAGACCTATGGGTTACTCAAGATAATATTATATGGGAAGAACAGTAAGAAAATATACACACAGGATGACAATGTGTATATTATATCAGTAGGATAGGGATAGGGGAGTGTGAGTAAACGTGAATTAAATATTAGTGCATATAACGGCAGCGACTACGAATATTCATGCATATATCTCTTTCATCTCCAATCCTTCCAAACCAAAGTTTGTAAGATTGGCAGATGATTTTCGGGAAGAAAAGGGGAAACTTTTAACAACTACGTAGCTCATCTACATACTTGGGCATACTTATATACATTACGCATGCATCTTTTCTTGCAAACCACATGTCGTATATTATGGATGGACGTAGAATGTAGAGGTAGGTAGGTAACAACTACTACTTAGAACACACTTGATCTAAAACATCTCCGGAGCACAGCTTGCAAAGGTAAAGCAAAGCCCAGCCAGATATGCAAGACACTAGTATAGATATGACGAGATTATTGAACACACACACACAACAAAAAAATCGTTTCAATAGTGATATGCGGATAGTCCAAAGATTTTTCACGCCGATGCGATGAAAATGAGAGCCTGGGCCCGACTCGGATTGTGGGTGAACGAGACGATTATCTGTGACTGCATCCCGTACATGAAAAATTTGAATTTAAAAAGCAAAAGTTTCACAGTTCACCATCGTCCCGTGGTCTCGTAGTTAGCCGTAATCTATTATGCATAATTTCCAATGAGTATAAGGTAAAAGGAGAATAAAGAACGGACAAAAAAAAAGGGTTGACCGTTCTGCGAAACAGTTTACAAAGGATACAGAGTATCAAGCTTAATTTCATTCTTAAAAGTAAAAACTTATTTTTCAAATAATGTTTCACATACGAACACTTTTGAGAGGAGAGTTTTGAGACAAACATGTTTATCTATCCAGAGTGTCGGATCTAGGATTCTACCTGAGGAGCCTCTACGGAGACTTTGTAAGATAGTACATTGTGAATGATGTGTATACAGCACACATTGGGACAGCGTAGAGGTAAAGATGATGTGGAATTGTAGAAATGGAGAATTGTACTAGTTAAGATGGAGATCTCACGCATGCATGTATGGATCAGACAAAGAAACCGAGCACAAATGTAATTATTAGTATTGGAGAATCAAAAGCATTGTTATTTTGTTTGTTGTGTGGCATTGGGAGTGTCCCTATCTCATGAGAAAAAGCCTCTGAGTTTGATTGTATATTTTACTCTGTGCATAGGTATAGTTGTAGATGTATATGAGATATCGACATCGACTCTAGTTTTACACACAACCATAGATCCAGAATCATTCAAGTACCAGACAGTATAGCCAGACCATCTTACATGAGTTTTAGTTATCGTTTTAGATGCGTAGGCAGTAATCAGTATGGTCAGTAGTAGGTAGGTAGGTTCCTCCCAAAGCAGGACGTACAATTAGGATGCGATACTTTTGCCATTACCATTACCATCATACCACATCCATAATAATATGTACCTACCTCCTGCCTAAAGCAACATATATCGTCCGTGAAGAACCAAAATGACCTATTTCCAATTTAAGCTCGAATCAAAATGAGCTATGTCATAAAAACAAAATTAAAAACATGCGTAAAATGTTAATTTAGGAGTTTTTGAAAAGTGCAAAATGTTCTATTTACATGCTTTTTGAAAAGTGCAAATTTTTCTATTTAAATGTTTTTAAATGTGTTAAAGGTTGTCCTTACATGTTTTTGAAAATTCCAGAATGTTCTATTTACATATTTTTCAAAAGTTTAAAATGGTATATTTAAATGCTTGCAATTCCAAGACATATTTCAATATTTTTGAAGATAGTGGATATTGTTTTTAGCTAAAAATGGAAATGGGTCATTTTGGTTCTTCACAGACGATATGCGTGTGTAGTGTGTAGCCTGTAACTTTAGCATACTGAATAGACGAAGATCTTTATGCGGGTCGGGGAAGGAAGGTAGGGAAAGGAAGACAGAGGAAAAGTTCCTTTTTTCCTTTCTTTAACCCTTTTTCTTTGTTCAGTCCTCATATTTTGCAATGACACTGGAAGTGAGTCTTTTGAATAATAATAATAATAAAGCTCTCATGAGACTCTATATGTCCAGTATTTGTCAGTCCACTCCATGCGTGGGGTAAGAACTTCATCACATCTTCATATCTAAATCATTTTATCTCATCCGACCTACCTTACACTACAGTACGACCGTACTATGCTCTGACTGTCCGCTTCTGAACACTCACGGCATAAAATACAAATACCTATACGTGTACATAATATACAAGCAGAGGCAACCCACTATACTATGCATTCTAGAACCAGAACCAGAACGACAGCTATAGCGATAACGATAACGATAACGGTTTAAGGACAAAAATTACTTAACTGATGTGCATTCATGTGAATTTTGAAGATGTCATTTTCATTTTGAATCTTGAAAAATTACGATAAGGAAAAGCAAATAAACACTTGGCTAGAGAGTAGGCTCTTGAGCAATCCAAACCTACAGGGAGAGAGAGAGGGCCCAGATCCTGGAAATATGGAATGTTTGTGTGTGACATGAGCGGCATCCGTTTTCTTACTCATGAGGCAATATTGAGAATAAAAATATACAGGTAGTACATAGTAATATACAGCACATTTCTCAGAGAACGGGTTAACCGTTTACTCTCACGATTAGCCAATACCTCCTCTCACTCATCTTCAGGTACCTAGATATTTTACAATTTGACATTTGATTTTTTTTTGTATTACGTTTGGAACTGTGCTATACTCGCTTTATATGAGATTTTTAAAACATTACAATCCCATGTCATTTAGGCAGCTACCTTACGCTTGTTTAAAGCAAATATCAGCAACTATATCCAGCTCACTATTGAAATTAAAATAATAAAAATTTAATAGGGTATTTTCAGTATTTTGAAGATTCAGACAGTAGCTAAGTGGTCTCACTAGCCATTCATTTTCATAGTGTATTTTGATAATAAAATTAAGGTAGTGTGCTCAATATATATAATAGGAAGAAAGTTCTCATGGCCTTGGCCTCCACAGTTCCACACCATAGAGTACGCACGCTGCCACAGAAGGAGTATACCGCCGATGTATAACTACTAACTACTGCCCAAATGTGTGACTAGGAGCAGAATGCGCCAACAGTCACAGAAGGTGAAAAATGAAGCGTGGACGACTCTTTTTGGATTTGAAAAACTTAGAGGAGGACATAATAAAAATTGAAATACTTACAACAGAAATATCTGTATTCTCGGTTATTACATGTGAGTAAAATTTTCAAAGGAAATATAAATGACAGTATTTCTGTGTTACTTGTCAGAGACGTATGATATATCTATACACACAGGTATATTTTGATTTCATCCACCTCCATCTGAGTCGAGCCCATAGCCAAAGCCAACGCCAAAGCCAAAGCCAAGCTTCTCTCGTTACGCGTTATGAAGAAGTTGAAGAAACGGAGATGTCTTGAGAGTGCAATAAGACTTCCTTTCTTCGTCTTCGTCTCAATAATAAGAGTCCAGGTCCAGATAGGACTCCAAGTGGATTGTATTTAGAAAAATTGAATTCTGTATGCGCACCCCCAACTCTCACAGCCATTATCATGGATGTCATCAAAGGCTCAAGATTGAGATCAATGTTACTTCCAAACCGATGCTCATTCTCTCGCTCATATCCCGGGTACAATACTGCAAAATATGTAGAGAACTCTGCGTAGGTAGGTAGTATAAAGTATCATTAACCGTCTCAACTTTCGTTTTCATACTTACCCAAGATAACGAACACGAAACATCATCGTCCACCCATTGTGTAGCACATATTATAGTAGACCGTAATGGAAGTTAACTACAGTTTCACACTGCAGTATGCATGTTCCACTGGCACTGGCCAACACAGTGGGTCTTCTCCTATGGCACACATCAATGATGCATGAGTCTTTCCTATGTTTTTGATATTTGTGATACTCTTGTGTGTTTTTGTGTTTCTAAGGAAAGATAACATTGTCTAATTGTGTGCATCTATGGATGCTCAATAGTTATACAAGTAGTGCGTTATCCTAGTCCTATCATTATCCCAGCCCTATAGTTAGTGTTTGTCAGCAGTCAGTAGTCGCTCATATTTTGATATAGAAAAGGTACAGTTTCATATTCCATTCATATCTGTAAGTACGGAAGATAAGTATCTAGGTATTTTGGAATATCTGTCGTTTGAAAGTTCGGGGCAAGTAACCTAAGGACTTTGTATTGTACGATAATATATTTGAATATTTTCACAGTATGAACTGTGGAAATTTTACGATTATCCAATGATGAGATAAAAGATGTCCTTCTGATTTGCATATTCTGTGTGCCTACGTGCACATCTGCATTCATGATTTATGCCATATGTGGGTGTGGGTGGTGAGGAGAGAATGGATTGGACAATGTGTACAAAAGGGTATGCACAAATTACATCAAATCAGCGTGTTTGAATTTATTGTCAATTTAGTAGTAGTAGTAGTAGTAGTAGTATTTAGGTGGCGGGTTCATTAAGTCAGTTGGTGAAATTTTGAATTGGTTCATGTGATTTATCGGATTGAGCGGGAGCGGGACGACGTCCAGGATTATTCATTGAATAATCATTACACGTAAGTTTATCATCTCGCTCGACATGCAAGTTGAAACTTGTAGTTGCTTCACAAAAGAGAGCATATAGTAAATTTACAGATGTATAGGGTCTATACCTTCGTATATATAGGAGCTATACATACAGGGGAAAGGGTATAATTGTTGCGTATAAATTATTTCATAGTGACTTTAACATGGCTATATGTGAATGCTGAACACAGTTTTATTATTACATTTACTTTTGACAGGAAGATTTACATGATTTCAAATACAGGTTCACAAAAGTGTTGTAGCATAATATATAGGACCTACCTATGTGTCTGAATGTGACTTAAAAAAAATAATCTTATTATATTTGTCACCTCGTCGGTTTCTATTTCTATTTCTGCCCGGACTCCGGAGGAGCGTTAGCGGTACAGTTAAATAGCGACCGATGCAGAAGCCCCCAAACTGGAATTATATTTGTATCAAAAATTGAGAGAATGGTCTTTTAACGTGTGTGAAAACGCTGAAACTCAAGAAGGCCAAGTTACGCACTGTTTCTTTCGAGAAATACGAAACTGAGTCATTGAATTACCTTTTAAAGAGGTTGAAAAGCTAAGCTGGAAGTGGATTTTATACCGTAGAGTATAGAGACTAAATTAGCATAATAAAGTTGAAGAGTTTCAAAAGTTTATAAAGTTTTAGACCATTGATATGTACTAGGTAGGTCGGTATGTATCAATAGAGACTTTTCTCCGTAGCTCCAAAGCACAATACTACAAAGAAACTCATCCAGCTTTTTGACACTGGGAGAGATTTAGCTTTCCGAGTGAAGACAAAAAAAATGGAATAAAAATCTAGACTGTCAACTTTAGAGTTGATCTCTTCTAATTTTATTTTCAACTATAAGTAATCCGTCAATCCTTCCATTTTCCAGTTTGCAGTTGAAGTTTTTTTAGCTCTGGCATTTATATGAACCACTCCAATGTAATATACTGATATATGACCTTATATCCTTTACTCCTAGATTTATGATTTGTATAATAATAATTGTCATTCCCCAGAAACGTCCCGCTATTCCGCGTCCTTGCGTCCGTTACCTAAATTACAGTGAGAATACGTAGATACATACATATGGATGAAGTTGATGGTAATATAATTAGTATCTACTGTATGCGGCTACATTGAATGATTCGCATATATGTAGTTGTAGGTTGTAAGTTGTATAGTAGCTCCCTATTCATTCTCATTCAGACTTGGACACAATGCTGGGCTAGAGTATAAATTACACCGAGTGCGATGCTCTGACTAGTGAGAAATGTAGAGCAAAAATTCAGAGGACACCTATCTACTTATATGTTACGTGTTCTACAGTACAATGTGAGCGTGGAGAGGGCAAGTATCACCAGGTATATATGTGTTTTTGCGTGCTCCATTTCTCCATGTTTGTAGAGCACTTGGAGTTGGATGGAGTTGGATGGTTGGATTCTTCTTGAAAGAGTGTTAAAAGAATTTTCATCTTGTTTTCCCCCCTCCCCCCATCCAACTCTCTACGCTACGCGCTGCTTTAATGAGTCTATTCATAAATGTGTCGTAAATTTTCAATCCAATATCGTCATTTTGGAACGGAGAACTCGTCAGACAGCTGATAAATAAGGGATTGAAACCAGTGTTTGCTTGTACCCGGGTCTCACACTCGCACCTATGTACTAGAGTCTCTCACTCGTAGTACATACTGTCTTCATGGTCAAGTGAAAAAACTGTCACATTGCATGAATACCTTTTGATCCATTTACATTTTAATTGTATACCTGTACCATTTCTCCACTCCAATTCAACGTATGTTTGTTTCTGTGTAGTAGTAGTATCTACGTACCTATGCTGTGTACCTACTACTGAAGTACATCATGCTTTCCAAGTCCAAATACCTTACACCATATAGTAGTAATAATATACGCAAGTCTTTTCATTCGGAAATTCTGAAACATAATCTGGATGCCGATGCCAGGAAGGCAACCTCGGCAAGTAGAAAAGTTTATGCTTTTGTTAGCTTACTTCCAAGTTCCAAGTATGTGCATAACTATAACCTATATGTACATACATGCCAGTGTTTGGTACTGTTACTGTTGAGTTACTGCCACACTATCCATAGGTATCAAACCATATAACCATACACTTTATCTTTTAGCGAATGTCTTTTTGAACCTAAGCATAAACTTTATAAAGCTACATACATTTTTATAAATACACGACTCAAGGTAGAATATTTTTTTGCCGTTGAGGAAGCAATACCAAAAGGGGATTTTAAATGTGCAAAAAAGTGTATCTAGAATTTATTTAACTTTATACCAATTTTTTCAAGCTATAAATTTTTTTTAAATGGCTAATAGAACAGTTTGGAATTTAAAAAAATATTTAGGTATATCGTCTGTGAAGAACCAAAATGGCCCATATCAAATTTAAGCTAGAATCAAAATGAGCTACGTCATAAAAAACACAAAATGAGGAAGATGCGTAAAATGTTAATTTAAGAGTTTTTGAGAAGCGCAAAATGTTTTATTTTCATGTTTTTGAAAAGTGCAAAATGATCTATTTGCATTTTTTGAAAGGTGCAAAATGTTTTATTTGCATGTTTTGAAAAGTGCAAAATGTTTTATTTGCATGTTTTGAAAATATATTTTATTATTTTTATAGATAGTGGATATTTCTTTTGGCTAGAAATGGATATTGGGTCATTTTGGTTCTTCACAGACGATATATCTACTGAGTAAGGTTTTATATTTTTTCAGAAACATTCGGCGCTTGGGTAAAAAGTAGAAGCATTTTTTTTACTAGCACCATTGCGCTTACACGTACTTGTGCGTGAAAAATATTACTCAAATGGCTAGTATTGTATCTTCAACTCTAATATAATATGCATCTATATTTCAAGCAATGCAAGATAAGCATGCATATGTAGACAGGCCCTGTATGTTATAAGGATACCTATACTATAATTACACACGAATACACAGACAGAGCATTATGGATGGTACATATATCAAGAGTTTTAATCAGGCATTTAAGATATTTTGAAATTTTGGATGCAGATCAAAATTAGCTATTGTATAGCTTCTCAATCGTATAATTCATTCGAATTTAAATCAGAAGCAACTCCATTTCATAGTAGCATAATATAATGTGGACTAGTAATGTGTAACCCACCTCAACCAAGTTACAATAGAGAGCAACAAGTTCAATCCGTACCTATACTACCTACCTATTTATTATTTGAATGCCTTTTTTTCCTCCTATTCCAAAAAGGAACAATATTTTATCGACACCAAAAAAAATAGAAGAAGCAAACCACGCAGGTAAAGATAAGGTTCGACCTACAATTTTCAATTAGATCCTATAGCAAACTATATACCTATAGGTATGTATATAGTAAGTAGTATTTTGATCTGATCTTAATCCTGATCTAGTTCTAGTTCCATAAAATTTCAAGCAAACCCTTCACACTACTCTTTTTCTTCCTATTCAGATTATACCACCCTATCTGACGTTGAGTCTACGTGTACTCTGATACGTATTGTTAGATACATCATGCGGATAGTGATACAAACAAGATGAAGAGAGGACCTCAACCTTACCCTATCGTATAGCCTTACGCTGGAACTGGAACTGGAGCTTGAGCTTTCATATGCATAGATTCAAGTCCAGATTTCAAACCAGAACCAGACCAGGACCAGACCAGACTTTCTACACTATCTACTTCGTGAAACGTGAAGTGGCTCCGCACCTAAAGATCCGCAAACGAGATCATCACCATATAGAAGCATATAGTTGTCCACTAAAAATAAATAAAGCGTAAAAAAAACATCACTTGTGCACACTACAAAGAGGTAAGGGAGACGCAGTAGTGTGAGTGTACCTACCTAACTCAGGATGAAGATCATGGTCATTACACAGTCATAGTCCCATATAGCTCAGGATCAGTTGAAAACTACCCAGACCAAGATCATAATAAGGGATGAGCATGACAAAGTTGAATAGAAAAAACTGTATAACTGGAATAAGCATAGTCACAGTGAAAATAAATTAATATTTATGGGAGGCTTTCTATCATATCACATCACATCGCTTCACATTCAGTTCGGATTTGGCATTGCAACGTAAAATACAAGTATGCGGACACATACAAATGTTTAGACGAAACTGGGGTGGCCCTTTCTCATATTATATATTCTTGATCGTCTTTTATGAAATCAATTTACACTGTATAAGCCTTCGCTGTCACTTAAGAAGCTGGAAAATTAGAGACCAGTACTGGTAACTGGTAGTCAAGCCAGGTATAAAGATGGAACAAAATTAACATGATTTCTTCGGCTCTCCTTCAAAATTCAAAATATTTTTACAAGCATCTACATATATGTGACACAGGGCGCTTCGTTTGAACTATAAACCTTCGCTTAAACTGCATAGTATACTGCATGCCCAAATAAAAAATATTACGTATAGTATATAGCAAAACTATTTATATAGTTAGTAGTCCTGCAAGAAAAGAAAAAAGGGAAAGCATAAGGAATTAAATAAAGTGATCGTTACTGCCCTTATACACTGTAATGTGGAAAACATTATTTTTATTCTGTTTTATATAAAAAAACATCAAAAAGCTAAACGTTTTAAAATATGCATGCTCTATACAAAATTATAAAGGTAAATTTTAACCATGTAATTATTATATTTACTATCTACTATCTCCGACGACGAGTTTATCCTTACCTATTTCTTTTTATTTCAATTCATTATTGTAATAAATGGCGTATGCACTATACGCACTTATTACCCTACTAATAGTGATTTTCGGTGCTATACATATATATTATTAGAGCCCATGGAAGTAAAACTAATTTAAATTCAAGTTACGTAGAAAAATTTTGTACGCCACGCGGTTTTCCACCCAGCTTTTTCACAGAGGTACGCACCTCGACACATCATATAGACGTGGTCATGACCAGGACCAGGACCAGATAGGTACTTAAACCTTTGAATTTCGTATAAGTATATGGCGTAGACACTACACACAGACACAGACACATCTATGTACATACCACATTGAATGGAATTTTCCTTGCCTGTTTTATGCCAAGAAGATGAAGAGAATGAATAAAGGGGATCTATGGTTTCTTTTTATACGATCATGTCGAAAAGAAAATACAAAGGGAGACGAAAGATTTTCGTATTCTGTTTTTTTCTTCACTGCTTTTACTTTCTTATATGCACTACATCCAGCTCTCTGTCTGTCTGTCTGTACTTTACTTGTTCTTGGTCTTGTTTTTATTGTGACGCTCACCCTATCAAATCTTGAATAAGGTTAACTTACCATACTCTACTAGTCTCTCTCTCTCTGTCTGTGCCTAGCTGTAATATGCGGACAAAAACACCACAGCTCAATGATGAAAACTGTACTGTGTGTAAAAACGTTGAAAAAAAAAGTCCGAGTCTGGTTTCTATAATAATTCTAGTTCAGGCCCAGGTCCAGGTCTGAATTTTCCTAGTAGTTGTAGATCCTAGATTGTGTACGTATGTACATATATGGACAGGTTAGAAAATTTATGTTTTATTTTGTAGTGCATTGTTTCGGGCTCAGCCTAATAATCGTATAAAGAATGGCAGCGAGAACAAACTATATGTTGTATTTTTGTTTGATGCATTTTAAGATCAAGACCAGCAGAAAAGACCGCTTTCCGTTAATTGGAAGAAATGCTAGGAGAGTCTTACTTTGTATCCGTGCTCTGTGAGCGTACTACTAAATTGATTAAACAAAGGTGAGAGATAAAAGGTTTAAATAAAGAACCGTTATTTCATGCGTTTTACTAATTTTACAGCTCCTGTATTAGTCCCGGGTATCATAACATGTTGTATGCCATGAGTTTACTTACGGTAGTGTATGGATAGGTGTGTACACGGGCCATGCGGGAGATGCTATCACAATCACTGTATAGTACTATGTATCTGAGCCTAAAAACATGCAAACCATGTAAGATAAGATTCTACTTTAAATGAAACTATTATATACCTACGTACCAACTTTATGTTTTTTTAGTTTAGTGATGGGTAGGTTGTAGGTATGCAGGGCTATAGGCCTATAGTACGTCAATGAAGTGGGCAGCAATGTATTAGATTGAATACAATTTTAATGGGCTGGGTTGGCAGATTTGAAAATGGGTGTTCCTACACTCACGGAACAGACAATTCATAGTACAATTTATGACACATTTCAGGGTAATGGTAAGGTAAAAGAGTAAGAGGTAGTCGTTGTCGGCTTCGGTACTATGCAAATGAGATGCGGATGAGATGTAAAGCTGTGGCAGCGCGTCCTCCGTATTGAAATCTTGTCTGCTATAAAAATCTAAAAGCCTTGGAACACGAGGAAGAGATGAGAATAAAAAATCTGTGGATGGATATTATAGTCCACGCTCCTATGCTCTATATATTCTATATAGGTACGTCGGTTTGCTTCATTAATTCACCTATAGGTACATATAGATCAATATATACAGAGTAGGGAGTATCTCAACATAATCATATCTTTATTCAGATGAGAAATTTGTAGATTGGTATAATGTTGTCGAGACCGACACCGACACCGCGCGACCGCGACCGTACTTCTTACCGTCAGCCGGTAGTAAACTACATTTTTATTGTCCTACAGAGCAAAGGAACAGGTAGTATAAGTCGTGTAAGAATCCCATAATTACCCAATAAATATTAATAACAATAACGCCCAACCCTCCTTCCTTACACTCACTCCATGGGTGATTTGCTATTCACATAAACAATATTTAACTAGATGATAATGATTTAAATATACATGCTACTGGTCCCCCCACACTTGAACTTCCAGCACTTTGATCTTTCCACAGTCATGCCAAAGTCACTACTAGGCTTAGGGATTTATGATTAATCACATAATTGGATGACTAAAAATAACTCATTTTTTTTACTTACTTCACGCTTCCAAGGGAATGCATCACTTTTTAAAAAAGTATTTTTAATGTGTATTCTGATGATTTTTATCACCAACGTTGAACGTGTGGAAGTTTTTTACCCACATAATTTTTACCCAACTCACACTCGGGTCTCTAATAACTCCCGGGTCTAAAGGAAATTTTAGCTCCCCTGGGAGTTATTAGAAGCTTTACAGTACAAATTAGGTCATTATTTACTGGTATATATTTACTGTACTTTATTTACACGAAAAATTATCGTGGGAGCATTCAAATGATGTTTTGTCAGTCTGTGGGAAACTTTGCGGAAGGAAGGAAGCTAACATATAGGTACATATATAAAATCCTTAACCTACATGTGTGTTATTAGGAGGTCTGCGCTCACGCAGAAAGCACAGCAGGGATATGTGAGACAAGGTTGATATTTGTAAATGAGGAAAAGGGCTTGACCGCTACTCCATTCATTCATAAAACGCCCAATTTGTACGACTTTATTGTCCAATGTAATTTACATTGACAGAGTTGAATGGCCAGAATATTCAGGATCCTTAGTCTGATTTCTATGCAGTAGTGTAGTGAGCATGGGAGTAAAACTAAAACCCGAAGGGAAGGACGATGAAGGTAACACGATTCAGTAACACAGAGTAGAACGCTATATGATATGTATTAGAATAAATTTCGTATAAGGTAAGAAATGCCGAGACCGAGCCCGAGACACGGAGATGGGGAATCGAACGTTCATGTTAGTTCTTTCAAAGTGTTTTGAGCCTGAATCTCTCTCTCGAGTCTGGATGTCTTGTCGCTCTGTATCTGCTTGCTACATAGGTGGTTTTGGTCAGGGGCGGATCCAGGATTGGGTCATGGGGGGGGGCTGACAATGTTAAAATTGTTAAGCGGCCATCTTGGAAAATGGCCGCTCCTATCTCCACCATGTTAAAAAATCTCCTCATGGAGGGGGCTAAAGCACCATAGCCCCCCCCCCTTGGATCCGCCCTTGGTATTGGTTATTACCATATTTGTATTTTTACTATAGTGATATTCACAACATCTGTAGATCATGTGCCCTGACTGGGATTTCTTTGGTATTGGTAGCAGAGCAAGAGGTTACGCTGGATTTACTCGTTCATATTATTTCCCATTTCCCTGGATTTGAATACCCCTACACCCTTTAGATTGTATGCTCATATGTTATGTATATCATTCTAATAAATCTTGTGGGATTTTTAGCCCTACATAGTATTTCTTGGGTTTAAGAATGAATTAAGAGGAAAACGGAACAGAGCAATGTATCTACGTTAAAAATGAGACGTGAACATTAATGTATCTGTCTATTGACACCTATTCTCAAGAATCAGAACAAGACGAAAAGTATGAGTTTCATTCACGATTACGAACCCCTTCATATAAAGACCTCTGGCCACTGTATACAACGTAGTACATCGTGTTAATGTCGGTAGTTCAACTATGTATATAGCAAGACCATAGCCATAGCGGTAAGTCGGACAGGGTGATATTGAAAATAAAATATCAATGAATGAGAGATGCCAATGGAATAATAACCGATCCGTTTACCTTATTTTCAAACATGTAGGATTCAGGAAGGAAGCGTATGTTTTCAAAGGAACTAAAACCGTGGTTTTTAGCTATAGAAATTATACTATAAACTTTAAACATGAAATTTCCCACACTATGGTTAGTTTTCTCGTATTTTTTTTTAAATTTAAAATATTTTTGGTTTTTGGTCGGTTTCCTGTGTACAATATGGTCAATTCTAGATGAAGAAATCATATAAGCTTTAACGATTGTTATTGTGCCAAATTAATTTGAAAATTCAGAGCTACTACTGATGGCTACTTTTCCTCTCTTTTTATTTTGTTTTTGAAAATGACACCCTTCTTCCCCAAAAGTTTTGTTGGTTAAATAAATCAAATTTTTTGACAAGAAAATTTCATTTGAAAAAAAGTACTCTCTATTGATTTTTTGAATATGATTCAAGAATCGACCCGGATTCAAACGTGAAGGAGCACTCGTGAAAAGAGGAAAGATGATCATCTATCATCATTAACCTTTGAATAAATCTGAAGCGTACGTTTACTTGCCACATTAGTGGTCCCATTACTACTACTTTACCATTCAGAAAATGTTAGCATTGTTGCAACCCTTTTCAGGTAATCTTAACTCTTTTATTACTTTTCAAAAATATGCAAATAGTAAATACGTATACACAAAAGCCAGCCACAACAAAACATTTCCTTGAACTTCTCTATCTCACAATAATAGTTTTTACGCTTTCCAGAGTACTGATATTTATTTGTAAAATGTTAATTAAGGGTTTTTGAAAAGTGTAAAATGTTCTATTTACATATTTTTGAAAAGTGTTAAATGTTCTATTTACATGTTTTTTAAAAGTGTCAAATGTTCTTGCATGTTTTTAAAAGTGTAAAATGTTCTATTTACATGTTTTTGAAAATTTGCACAATATTCTGTCTGCATGTTTTTGAAAAGTGTAAAATTTTCTTCTTACATGCTTTTGAAAAGTGCAAAATATTCCATTTAAATGCTTTCAAGACATGTTTCAATATGTATGTAGATAGTGGATATTGTTTTTAGCTACAAATGCACATAGGTCATTTTGGTTCTTCTCAGACGATTTGACTAATAATACTTACAAATACTTGCCTATAGCATACCTGCCTATGTTTATAAGGCTCTTAAAAACTTTTTCTTTCAGATTCAGAGTGTGTGCATGTGCTTACTATAGTAATTAAGGTTTCAAAAGGGATACTAGATGTCAAAAATGTGCCTGCCCATAGGTATGTAGTAGATCTATGAAGGTAGATATAGTAGACCGGATCATTTACTTTAATACTGATAATATTCCCTATTGTAATCATGCAATGTACACGCTTGTATGTGGGAATAAGTAAAAGCGCTGAAAATATTTTGTTAGTATATGCAAAGTAGATTTTTATTCTCAGTTCAAAGGAGTTGATGACAAGTTAAGAAAGGTCTCCGCGTCTCCCTTTTATCTCTCTGGATATGAGAGAATGAATTCTTTCGGTTCTCTTTTTCAAAGTTAGTTTCCGTCGGACTGCGTCCATAACTGTTGAGTCACTTGGGCATGTGATGCATAATAAGGAGGAAGCTCAAGTGGAAACATTAAAATGAGTTGAATTTTCTCTCCTATGCTCATGCCGCACTCCACACTACTCGTCCATTCCATAGGAGTCTCCCCGTCTTCACATTAACATATATTATGCCCAGGCTCTCTTCTATATGCTCTTGTCAATGACTCGTGTGTCAAAAAAAATTGTAAAAATTATTTATGATTATTATTGTTGTATCTCTAATACCACATACATGTCCATAAGAGTACAGAGTACTACCAGTACCAGTAATGATAGGGCAGCTGAATGGATAATATCAGTAAAGACCATCATCGATAGGAAAATAAATGCACAAATACCTACAGCCTACAACTCGGTACTCGGTGTGCGTGGAAGTTAGAGTTGCTTCCACAAAAAAAGGTGTATTTGGGATAGGGAAATAAGGAGCCAATTCTTATACATCTGTCCTATCGTATCGTACAGTGTAATACAGTGTAGACTGTGTACTGACCAGGACCAGTAAACCGGTAAAGTAATTTATATGGTTAGTATTTCTATGACCACGCTCTACGACTCTACCCTGACAACTATAGGTAACCTACCTACTCATCCATATTCTATTTTTTGACTTTGAACACACACTTTGAAGTCTGACCAGAGATCCGATCGTCAAATATGTAATTTGTAGTTTTTAATTTATTGTTTCCAGGAGTTTCTATATGTAGGTACGTGTGGTAGCCTTCAGTAGGTACATGCGTTTAGGGGGACTGTGCGAGGTTCACGGGAAAAAATCAATGTTAATCGTCCTTATTACTAAATACCGATACTGATAGTAGGTGAGTAGGGAACACGGCGAAGGAATGTGAGGCGCGAGTGTGGAGGGTTAACTGGTACTGGTTGGTTGGTCCTTCGTCTTCGTCTTGGTTTGGTGTTTAATAGTGTTTTGTTTGTGGTAATCAGGAAATGATCTGAACAGAATATAGAGTCCCGTAGAAGTCAAAGTGTGTCGTAATTAATAGCTAGAGTAAATTTCAACTTTGAACAAAATCCATCGAACTCATCATAGGAGGGAGTCAGATAGAAATCAAAATTCAATTTTACTTTCAGCCTCACAAGAAGATTAGTCCTCCGCATCCGCGAGAGAGAGAGAGAGAGAGATCGTGCCTTTAGATTTTCCGTTTCAAGCTTAAAATTTTCAGGCTGGAAATAACCCCAAGTCGAAGTCAGTCATAGTGGTAAGAAGATCACTGCCACTATACTGTCCCGACCACAACCCCAACCATCCAGAAACAGAAGAAGAAAATGAAACTCATACTCATTTTCAAATACCTGGGAAAGGCTAAGGGAAGAAGAACATTGTATGTAAACACCCCCACAGTTTTTATCAATATCAAAATGGTCCAAAAGTGCGTTCTGCTATATATAGCTAATAATAGCACGAGTGACATATATGATGTTATAGCATATATATGCCCCAAGTGAGCCTATAACGATAAGTAAGAAGAAGAAAAAAAAACAAGTGGCTTTCGTTTTTTAAAATTAAATGTGAATGTGTATTCAAGAAACGTAAAGGACGACGAGCTGTTCAAACAAGCCAGAAAACACATCACATTCACATCCCTGTTTTAATAAAAACAATTTTTGAATTGAAATTACATACATGTCAAATAAAAAGGAAAAGGGTCAAAAGAAGCAAATGAAAGCGCTGTCAAGACGGAGAGACAGGCGTGGAAGACAAAGAGACAGCATTTACATTGTTGATTCTTGAGGTCTCTTCTCCTCTCATTGTTTTCGTATATTATGAGAGCGCTTGAGAGAAGCTCCACGTCGACCTGAATAGGTCTCTCAGACTTCATCTCCCATCTTCAGTCCATACTTGAGACTCTACACACAGTCATGTACATAAATACTTTGCATTTTCAATCCGCCTCCTGTATTATTTTTTCCTCAGATATTTATTATTTTGTAAATTCAACGAGCTAATTTCAGTTTTACTTTCATTATAATACATCAATGGCAATTAAAATGTGTCTTGTCAAAGTCCATCACTAAACTAATATGTACAAATTTAGTAATAGTAAATAGAGGCTAGGGTCCCACATTTATTGGAGCAGAGCTATTAAACAATTAAAAGTACAAAAGTACTTTACTAACAAACAAAGTAGGTAATTGCATTAGGACAGATAAGGCAGACACCTATAGGTACCCACTGTCATACGGTGTGGATACATATGGCTACTAGTACCTACGTACTTACATTTAGTTGAATATACAGACTCAGAAAACCGAAAACGAGTGCAAAGGAGCGTATTATAGATGAGAGCAGGACCAGAGGACCGTAACCGTAGGGACGTACGGACACAGAGACTTAGAAACTAACTGACGCATCTTTCGTTGAATGTTCAATAGCTCGCACGTCGTTATCCCATTCGAACTGAACTATAAAAAGCTATTATCTGTTTTGTTCAAGCTTAAATGGAGTTCATCTTAAACATTTACATTAAAGGTAGAGGCAATATTCCAAGACGTCGCCTGAGTCTTCTATGAGTCTGGCTATTGAGTCAGCACACAGTCTACGCAAACAGGCCAGCCGTTTTTTATGAGGGAAATCTGGAAGACCACAAATCAGATCAGCCTCATCCTCTGTTCACATAAGACGAGGATCATCAGAAAGGAATACTGGTCCATTGGTATATTGGTCTATTGGTTTTGGTCTGTCTGGGATAAAGCATGAGGACTTTTCATCCAAATCCAACCATCCATTCATATGTATGAGTCAAAATTGAGTGGGGGATGGGAATTTATATTGCTCATCGTCTTCAGCAGAGTCAACCGCGTCCCTTACTTCCCACTTCCAGTCTCAACATGAGTGTACATAATTCTCATCAGGACATATTCAGTAGTGTATTGGAATAGAAATGGACTGGAACTGGACGGCTGACTGGACGATAATACCTTCATAGGTTATGGTACATACATAGGAAATACTTTTTAAGGGACTGTGCTATTTGAACTGGAACTTGAGTCAGGGAGTGAGGGACTGATGCTGACTGGAAGAGAGAAAGAAAGAAATCCGAGGAAAGATCAACATAAAATGAGGTCTGGGTTATTTGCCGATCAATCCATCAAGTGAGCTCAAGTGTTTTGATGCTCTATTCCTAACATTCCGTATAGATGCTTTCCCATTTAGTTACTTCCTTCATTTAGGCTTCGATTTTTATATTTCTACAGTTTGAATACGTCTCTGGGTCTGGACTCGGTCGGATATACACCGACACTGAACGAGTCACATGTTTCTCGTTCATCGACATTCGACATACGGATATACTTACAAAAACGCACAAATACACTCATTTTACAATTTTTATACACTATATACTATCCAGATTGCAGGAAGCATGATCTTCTCCAAATTAGATTGAACGGCCAGAAAAATTAAAAATTGAAATGATGAGTGAAATCTACAGCATTCAGTCAGGGACTTTGAATGGAAGAGATGTAAGTCACCGCCACGGAATGGTTTTAAATCTATTTGCTTTTTCTAAATACCACATTGGTTTTGTATACAATTATAATTATCATTATGTAAGGAAATATTTTAAGTCTAAAACACACAGAGACGCAGACGACGGAGTTCCGCCGGGGTTTATGATCTCCTCTATGTTTTATGATTTTAATGGACAAACCTATTATCGACTGGTGCAACTATGTGTGGAGTGTTGTTGTCGCGTAGTTAGTAGTTGCTAAACACACAGTTATCTGTATTTAGGTATGCAATGTAAAGTAAAGGTAGAATTAGAAAGGAAAAGTCAAACGAGCCGGTATCGGGATCGGTGATCGGTGATCAGTGTCCTTGGTTGTTGGTTTGTGTACTTAAGCTATATGGCTTGAACAAAAACCGAAATTGCCTTTCACTTTTAATATACCTACGTTTTTTTTGTATTTGTACATCGATTCATTTTCATTTTCCTCTGAAATTTTAAAAGTTAGTGGAAGGGCAAGTGATGAGGTAAATTACAGACAAGTATAATCATGAAATTTTAAACTAATTGTAAATATCTACCCACTTTTTAGCCCCATAATATAATGGGATGTATGGGATCATCTTTGTAGAAGACAGATAACTTTTTACTGATCGTGAGACGAATTAACTGGGCCCTCTGATTCTTGGAGCCCATAGTCTTGATCTGTATCAGTAGTCCAGTATCATTAGGATTAGGAATGATGCTAGTTTGCGACACTTTGTATGAGTTAGGATCAGAAGAAAAAGCATGTACCTACATACTCTCATAACATATCTTTCCAATGGTAGTTTATAAAGCATAAATATAGTGATGGTGTGGGCTGCATAGGGTGAACAATGGAGACTGGACACACCTGTCTACACAATACATAAATAGCCGGACACAGGAAAAAGAGCACAATAAAAAGTGGACAAGTCGGACAAAGAAAAAGATATAGAGGAGGCACACGCTGACTGAGCTGATTGTTCAACGCACGAACTTTTACTTCAATACATATTATTTTGTTTCGACATGCGTATACTTAACGAAAAATAAAAAGAATATTGTAGAGTGATTCATGACATCACAACGAAATGTCTTGAACACTCCAAGTTACATATTTTCCCCTCACAAATTACAAACTGACGATGAGAATTTCATTCTATTGTTCATATTTTGATATTTGATGAATTTGAAATGTTTGTATAACTCCAGACTCCAGACTATCTGTACGGGCGATACATTTATAAAATCATTTAAGCAGAAGCTCATGGCAATATCGCTAGTGAAGAGGCAACATGGCACAAGTCCCACGTAATCCCACTGAACTTGTGCCATGTTGCCTATTCACCAGCGATATGTACTGTACACTGACAGTGTACAGACACTTAACATTATGTTATAATTTAAAATCCCTTGAATTTGCCTAAGATCCTCCCTTGCTTTTGATACGACTTTGTTTTACAAATTCTAAAGAAACGTTTTTACAAGGAAATTCGAAAACATAATAATATTTGAGAAATTTAAACTTGTGATTCACTTACGCAAACTTTGATACAAAATGTTAAGATTTATATACCAGAGTGCAATGAAAACAATTCCAGTGAAACAAAAACAGCCAAATTAGAATGATTAGAAAACTGCACACCTGTTGCAAGTTGCAACTTTTTTCCATCACGAAGGAAACCTGTTGATTTCCGGCAATTTTGAACTCAGCCACTCAGTCAGCTCAATGCAATACTATTTATTATAACAGAAACATCATCTCACCTGCCTACCTATATCAGGTAATAAAGTTGGGTTTGCGTAGGAAAATACATATAACAAATATAATAATGCAATTTCATTTAATATCACATTGCTTTATATGCATAACAGTAACAATCAAAAATCAAACTACCTATACATATTATAGTCTAAAGTAAACTATAAAAATTCTTTTATAATAATTATTAACTAAGAATTTTTCAAACGCTGGAAGGGTATACACATTGTATATTCAAGTATATTGCTGTAGGTTATGGAGTTGAGCAGACCGATATCTGTACCCTACAAGTGCAAGTTAATGAATTTTCGTAGAGGTATTTTCGTGGTTGGAACATCGGCAAATCCTAACCAACGTTGTATTTTCTTGTGCCTACTTTGTAGTATTTCGACATTTTGTGTTTCTAGAACAAAGAATATCAAATAAAGCTACAGAAATTTAATGTATTTTCTTTTCAAAAATGTTAATCATTTTTATAATTTCCAGTTTGGTCTATGGATAGCTTGGGGCTTAGCCTAATTTTTGGAACCCACAACGTTCAAGCCCAATCCATACTATAGTATTTCCGTACTATTTGAAAATGTATTATAGCGTATGTATCTACTATAGGAACTGCATGTGCATTCAGTCCATGGACTACAAACTACTTTTACTTTACAGATCCAAATGAGCATTCATGGATTGTACATGCACATGCATATTTATACAGAACAGATAATAGTTTTGACCCTAGTCATTTAGCCATGCTCACTGAACACATAATATGTAACTAAAACTACTAACTAAACTATACGTGTGAGTAATGTAAGTCTTAAATACTGGATATTGAATGGCAGTGTGGTAGAGCAGTTTGGAGCGCATTATCTAAAAATTGTTTGACTGAATAATAATAGTAATAATAATAATACGGGGCAGAGTAACTAGAGTAATGGAGTAAATGTAAATACAGTCCCTATACCTAAAAACTAATGGATATGTGTAAGTAACCATAGACAAAGTTTGTTAAACGAAGGCGACAGGCGGACGACCTCCCGGTTTTCAATAGAAGATACTAAAATGAAAAGCGGTGTTTGGATTTGGATTGCGTCGCTCTTCCTCCTATGTATTTCATTCTCGCGTATACAACTCCATAAGAATAGATAATAATATTTTGGCCTAAACCTAAAAGCTCACCAGAACCAAAGTAATAGTGTCAGTAACTAGGAGGATGATACCTCCGCCTACAATGGAAACTTAGCATATATTACTGATAAAACCCTCTGCAGGTAACATATACTATGCACATATGCTGAACGTCTATTATATAGATACCCTCCATGTCTCTGTCCATTTCTTTCCATTTCCATTCCACTATAGATTTGGGATATATGGGACGTTGAGTTGTTTCTTCTTAATTCTTTTCCTCGTTGTACAACTCCCTACCTCCGCGCATTTAGCTTTCATTCAGAGATTCATGAATGAATTCAAAAATCTGTGCTCATTGTTGGGATGAATGGGAGTCAGCAATGTGCGGGTGTTTTGGCATAAATATGTCATTAGGAGGATTGATATTGTCCTAGTCCCAAATAGTAGTAAAGTAGTAGGTTTGAGCTCGAGCGTATTATACGTGTCCAGGCATTTATCTGAAATACGATGGCGATAAATCTGAATTATCCATGTGTGTATTGTAGTTCCTCATCGAATCCTGATCGTGCCTTGTATATGATGTATGTAACATATTTTCCAGTCCAACTGATGTAGGTTACATGGAACTGTGGACGGCTACGGGACAACAATTTTGATGTTATTAATAGTAGCGCGGCTTCTTCCCATCCAAAATCCACCATCAGTTATCTTGTCGTGCTTTCTAGATTCCAGTTGTCACTGCCACGCATACGACGTACGAACGTAGTAACGAAGCTCAAAAAAGTAAGTTGACTGATAATCATAATCCTTCTATTTTTCATTCAGTCACCTTGTCGTCTGCCGTGGTCGTCGTTGTCTCTCAACGATCCTTATGTACACTGACTGAGGAGGCTCTCTGTAGTGGTATAGGTCGGGGGGTCTTTGTGACTCCGATTAGGTAAGTCGAGTTTAGTAGTAATAAATGGAGCTACATTACTCAAGGAGTCTTACGATGTCCTTTTTGTCCTTCTCCTTCTCGATCTTGTTATTGTGACTGTGAATTTGACATTAGAGAATTATCAGGCGGATTAAAAGTCGTGTACCTTTCCTAGTCCAAGACTAAAGTAGCTGGCACTGCGGTACTGGTACTGGTACTGGTACTGTGATAGTGGTGTTTGATGTGTCCGATATCTTTGATTTATTTTTATTTCAGTAGAAAGTCCTACAAGAAAATTCAAAAAATTACAATACTTAAAATATTCATTCATTTAATCTACGTACATACCAATACCAATGCGCACCACAGATCAACCATTCAAAATTACAGAATTAAAACTAAAATAGAATCGTCGCACACAGGTAATTATGAGAGGCACTTTTCAACAGATTATAAAATGATTATATGCACCGCCAACCGCCATCCCGGATGACGAAGTGGTGATATATAAGCTGTCGTAGGTGTCGGTGATGACTATTGAATGAAAAGATATAGGTGTTGGATTGTAAATCAGAATGTCACTCGAATTTCTTAAATTTTGTGAATGAAAATGAGAGATCAAAAGTTTGCACTTATCATATTTATGCTCAAATTGAGTACATTACACTAAGGCGGCATGACGAACTCATTTTCATTCCCAATAATACAAAATAGATACATTGAACATAATAGGAAAATACAAAGTACAAAGTACCTACACCATTGAGCCGCCTAGGAGCTCGAGTTGATGAAGATGAGACGGGCTAGAAATGTGGAAGAAGTATGGAGATAATCGGATTATTCCTCTACGTTCACGCCTCCGCTCTTCTCTCCTATCACCTATGATTGATTGATGTCAAAAACTATTATTCCAATTCAAACTATTTAAGTAGGCAGTATGTGGCGGTGGTGGTGGGATGGTGTCATGGGGGTGGTGGTGTGTATGAATTTCGTGTGAATGAGCTGACAGAAAGTGACACTCGGCGGCGGTTTCCTCTGGTCTGGGCAAAAATCAAACTAAATCCACCAAAATTTGAGCTTTGGTTCACACTACCAGTGTCACTAGAAGAAAAAAGAAAGAAGAATCCCTAAGTTTGAAGTTAAGTCTCCAATGCAATGATGACAGTCCTTCTCAGTTTCTCACTTCTCACTAGGCAGACGTCTTACTGGGACAAACTCCTGTGCTCACGCCCATGTCTTATGATCTAAAATTGGACGTTAAGAGGTTCTAATCCGGACTGTCAAGTGTCATTTGCTCACTCCTTGACTAATATTGTTGTTTCGTGCCGCCTCTCTTACGTTGTATCTCTGTTGAAAATGTGAAGATCTAACGAGCACAAGTCGAGTTTCGAACCGACAAACCTCCCGTCTTTTCAGCGTCGAATTATTATATATTATTATTAATGCGTGTATTATTATTTTTGTGCTGTTATACCGCCGCGGACTGCCGGCATTGCGGTATGTTTAACTCTCACAGAGTTTAGGAGCTGCCGCCACTATGGAACGTCATGGAAACCATACACTCATGTAGGTACTGTATATTGTCTATATGGAGTTATGAACCTATACCTATATCTATAACCCTACATCCTGATCAAAAATGGAAAACACTTTGCAAGCTACTGATAAGTCTGTTACAATTACAGGTATTCTGCTGGTATGAAAATGTTTAAATCTGTTGACATTGGAATATAAGACACAACATTACGAGATGGCTTTGGTTACGCGTTACTTCATGACTTAAATCGTATTTGTGAGTTTCAGAATGTAAAATAAATGTGCAAAAACTTACCACGATATAATTGCTTAAAATATTTTAAAGTAAAACTATGTCCAGAGCCGGACGAAGGAATTGCTTTTAGGCAGCAATTTGTTTCCATACAAAACCACCATTTTCATTTTATTCATGGTTTTCTTTGGTAAAGCAAAATGTTGTATTTACGTGTTTTAGAAAAGTGCAAAATGTTCTATTTACTTGATTCAGAAAATACACAAAATGTTCTATTTGCATGTTTTGAGAAAAGCGTTAAATAATTTTGAAATGTACAAAATTTATTTGCATGTTTTTGAAAAGTCAAAATATACTTTTTACATATTTTTGAAAAGTGCAAAATGTTCCATTTACATGTTTTTTTTAATTCAAGCAGCGGGGGCTGCCTTCGCTGGCCGAATTATCCGGCCCTTACTATGTCATACAAAAATGTATACATTAAATTTTAAAAATACATAGCAGTATCTACCGGTAATACTAAGCAATCAAATAGGTAAAAATTCCACCAAGCTATAAAGCGGCATCATGTACTTAATTTAAAAAAATCGAATGGTCATGACTATGGTCATGGTCATGAAGGCAAGTGGAAAAAATCGATTAATAAATAATGCAGAATCGTTTTCCAAGAAATTATTCCTGAATTGAAATTAAAATTGCTTACAGATTCCCAGAAAACAAAATTATTAATTTTACATTGCGTGTTTACACTTAAGCATGAACACCATCCATAAATTTGTCCAATAATGAGTGCAAAAAATTAAAAATTGTAAGCATGTATCTCAAAGCCAATTGTGCATTGTGGCATTGCTTCTTTTTGCATTATAAAGACTAACGAGGATGCCTCTGGAATCTGGAAGCTAAAAGTAAAACTGTACCGAGAAAATTCTGAATTAAAAATATTAAATTGGTTAAAAATTTGGTGAAGTTTTATTATGGTTCTCAAGAAATACTAAGCATGCATATTGAAAATCATCCTGCATCAGTTTTTATTTGTAATTTGCATAATATTATGTAATTCATTATTACTATCATTATGGTTTATCAACTTTACTTTTATAATTACATAAAAAACCTACGTAATAAACTAAGTTACTATAAGCTGAACTCTTATACTCCAAAGTTGTACTAAAAATCATGAAATAATGCGATTCTATATGAAAATGGTCAAAATAAAATATAGTAGTAGACCGGTACCGAATACCGAGAAGACAGTAAACGTGGGGAAACGGTGAGGAAATTGAAAGGGAAAGTGACTTTGAAATAGTTATGGAGTTATTGGAGTGAGAGGATTGAAGAATGAGCGGCGAGCGACGTATAAACGGATCTCGATTGAGAAGGTAGTAGAAGTCAATTTGTACTTGGAAATGTAATTTTCGTGTAAAGTAGAACTGTTTTTTTCTCCTGTATGGGACCACGCGTGCGGGGGTGCAGCTGCATATTGGCTCCAGCTTAACTTTTATTTCTTACCTTCATTTATCAAAGTTTAACCAAGACTCAAGAACGATCGAAGCAGTATAACCATAACCAGGACCAGGACCAGGCTATAGTCTAAAGGCCAGCTTTTCATGTAAAGATACATAAACTCTTCTTCCTTCACTCCGCGTCATCCAAACTATCTTCTATATCTCTTATTATTAAATGTACACACTCATATTCTAATCATAACACAATAGTATGTACAATATAAATCTGTCGTGTTATCTACTACCTATGCTATCTACTTACCTGTGCGAGTTATATAGTAATATATCTCAAGTTCACCCGGCCCCGGCCCTTCTTGTTGATGATGGTAATGGTGATGGTTCAAGTAAATCTTGTGTTGGTTCCTTCTTGGTTTTCATTCTTAGTTCCTCTTGTTCTTATTGCTTGTTGTTAAGCGAGCGGCCGTGGGTTGGTCGTTGGTATTTAGAAACCATTAGTTTGAGCCTAAAGAGCTCTTCACACTAAAAGGGATCCACTTTGTTCGATATACTCTTCAGTAATAATCTGTAATAATGTTCCATTATAGATTTGAGAAATATACAGCAACTCTCTCACTCACTCACATCCAGTATTCAGATCCACATCTTATCTTATTCCTTAGTCCACACAATTCCAGGAGACAGTTGAACACCATTTATCCAGAAATACCTGGTGCTATGGTGTAGCCGTGGAATGATTACCGAATTACCGTTCCTGCTTCTTTCTTGCCTCAGCTTTAGTTTTCAATAATAAAAAGATGTTGTAGCAGCTTTAGGAAATTTCCGTTGTGTATCCTTAAAGACAGGTACGTGCCTAGTTATTATGAGTGTATGGAAGTATGGAGTATGGACATGGACATTACTGCATGATTATTTTGTAGGAAGGAGAGCGCAGTGACGCGCGGGTCCCCTTCATTGAGACTGCATATTTTCTACATTATTTCCCAACACCATGAGCACATAAACTATACCTTCCTATATTAATACACACACATTGTACAAAGGTAGAACAGTGGAAGAGATAGACAAGATAAAAAGGACTGGACGCCTCGTTTTAGTTTCAGTACAAATTGTAAATACCTACTACCTATCCTTTACAATAAGGACCATTTAAACGGAGGCCGTTCATTCCTCTGCTACACAAGATATTCATCAAAGTATAAAAATAACCCACGTGCCTTTTCTCAATCACCCGAATTTTATCTCAACTATGATCCCTTTTTACCTCTTTTTCCTACTTTTCTAAGGGAATAGTCGGACACACGTGTACTAACTAGTCTATGTGCTCTACTGTTGTATATCTGTAAGTATTGTATCTCTAGTTAAGAACCTACATAAATCGTGACCCAAACTATGGGGCACTAACGCTTCTGAATCACATAATATGTAACTTTTTCAAACGTTTAGAAGAAGCGGGGAATGTCATTATATATTGTAAAGTGCATTTAGCATTGAAAGTTCAAGACAACTCAAAAACTTGTCATTTGAACTTAAAATTACCATTTTTAGTCCTTGTCGAAATTTGGTACATAGAGTAATTCTTACGATTAGTGTTTTTCAATCCACTACATACATGATTTAAAACTAAATTCATATTATAATATTGCCTCCTTTGATCTGCGTAATAGTGGCATAGCCGTAGGCAGGGCGGCCCTTCTATACGTACTATAATAATAGGGCATAGGAAATGGAAATACAATAATTTTAGATGAAAAATTACAAGTAGGTACTTGAAAAATGATTAGTACTAATATTACTACCGAAAAATACCAGTAATGTTCCGGATAATTTTAATAGTTTAATAGTAGACATTTAACCTCAGTAATAATTTATAATGAGCCCAATTTAGCTTTGTATGTTTGTGTATGTGTTCATCTTTGTTACCATTTATGATTGCATGTATAACCTGCATATATATCTCGAGGTAGATAAAATTACACAAGCCTCCTGCTTAACTGGATTGAAAAATTACTTAAATAAATTACTCTGGAGCCTGACCCTTTACCCAATAACTATTTTTCATCATTGTAAATCATGCCGTATATTATCTGTATGAATACCTATACTTATATACGTACAGATACATGTCTTGTATCTTTTTAATCCCAACTACTTTAAAAGGTGACTGATGTTATACACAATATATAAAACAAAAAAATTTAAAAAAAAATGTTGTGCGTCTTTGAGTCATTTGTGTGATAGTTTGGTGTATGAACGTAGGTTGGTAGGTACTTTGGGGATGTAATATGCTTTTGGATTTATTTATACAGTCTCATACTTGTATTTTCTGCTGTCTATCTCTCTGGACCTGTGTAGATTTTTGAGAATTGCATTGCAATCTAAAGTCCAGAAGACTCCTCCATGTAATTTGTCTTAGGGATAGTGGTAGGAGAGGAGAACGTGCAATAATAAAAGGTATTAGGATACTTAGGAGAAAATTTTCGACTTATCACCTCAGCGTGAAAATTTCTTGTCATCAGGAGATATTCAATAAATTGCTGTCTCATCATGGATTTTGAATTCAATGGAGCTCTGACTCAACGCTGGCTCCGGCTCCGGCTCCGGACTCCGGACAGACAGAAGACCATTCAGAACTATGGGCTCACTTTTTTTTTACTGTGAAAACATGGAAGCATGATGTGTAATGTGTAATACGTCTCATCATCACATTACTATACACAAGTTTTTACGCACACGCTACTACTACTACTAGCTGGATTGATTCTATACAAGAGAAAAAATATAACTTGAAGAACCTCAATAAACAAGCACTATTTAAGTGTGAAATCAGAGATTAAGGAGAAGCGTATCGTAGGCCCATCATGCTCCTTCTCCTTCTACTTGAAAAGCCCACATGAACACATTAAAAATATGAAACCCTAAAAGTATGAGTTTTTTTCATTAACGGGGCTTAAGCAGAGACAGATCATAGTAGTCAGAAATATTTTTCGTCAAATACATAATGTATATGGGTAGGTGCCTACGTAGGCACAAATTCTAATGTTTAGAAATTAATAATGACTACACAAAATTACAAAATTTATTTTCACAGAATTTTTACAGAGAATAATAATCATACATACGGGTTAGTAATATAATACAAGTATATACCTATGTGTGCGGTATATGCACAGTATGTACCTAGCTATTTTTGCTATTCAATTTTTGCAGCTAACTTCATGTACAGCTGATTTTATACATTTTAGACAAAAAAATCATGAAACAATCAAATAAAATACTCAATCCAGGAATTTTTGAATTTTGAATAGAGCATAAGGCATAAGGAGGACTTGCGAAGAAACGCACTGGTCTGTCGTATGTCATGTTTTGCATGGGCATAGAGACGGCTCTAAATTCCAAATAATGCAGACGTAGTGTTGTATTGTAATAGAACAAATATACATTTATTATAAAGGGACTTCATCAAAAGTTCAAAATGAACTTGAATTTTGAAAAGAAAGGAAACTTTCTTGTAGTTTTGTAATATATCCCACATTGCAGATATTTTCAAGAAAATTTGATGGACAGTTGAAGCGAAAGCACAGCATGAACTAAAATTGCATTGTTAACACAATCTTACGATTTGGAGTTTCAGAGTAAATGTTTCCTGGCCAATTAGTTTTCTGGCCATGCCATGGCTTTGTCACGTTTTTAATAGTGGAAAACGGGCGGGAAGGGTTGTTCCTTTGGCAGGGCTACGAAATAGGAATACATCTACTGCAGGTACATAAATATAAATAAATATCTGTATAAACCACGAGAATATACGACAATACTTTTACAATTACAACAATACAAATAAAGAACCTACCTACCTACCTATATATAAGGGGCAGGAGTCCACGAGATTGACATTATTATGTTTTGAAATGAACTAATCGTATATTTTCATCTTGATGATTATTTGCCTCTCAGTTAGTGATACTTACTATATAGTGTAAAATGAATGAGGTTTGCCAAGACTCAAGACGTTCTTGTGTGTTGTGTTGTGTTGTGGTGAAGTTCCTGTCATTCGACTTCATTCAGAAAGAAGGCATATAAGGTTGTGGGATAGCCTCCCACAGAGCTCTCATGTGGCAGAAGGTAACGGGTTCCCAGTGTGTGACAATACTTTGAGTCTCCTTTTATATTCTCTCACTCGTCAGACGACTCTTTTCTCTACCCCTTCTTTCTGGATATCTGAATCAGTCGACATTTCCTTTACCTCGAAACAGACACTGGACCTGGACTCTGGCCACTGACTGACTGCCCAACAACCTGGACCTATGGCTTTCTCTCAAAATATCACACACACACTACATACACTGTACAAACGATAAAGCTACATTGAGTCGTCTAAATTTCTATATTATAAATAATAAAATACGAACAGCTTGTGTGTTGTATATTCCTGATGATGAATTCCAATTCCCCTGATTGTGCATATAAGAAGGGGGAACAGGACAGGAGAGCGCAGACAAAAGAGCGCAGACAAGAGAGAGCAGCCATTAGAGCGCAGGGACAAAAGGGCGCGGGACATTATAGCGCAGCAGACAAAAGAGCGCAGAAAAAAGAGCGTAAGACAAATGAGCGCAAGACAATGAGTGAGTTAAGTCAACGCTGCTCTTACGAGCAATACTCACCAACGTATCATTGCGGATTTTCCTGTCTTATTTTGTTTTTGAAAAGAGCATCCAAAATAACATTGATTTGCTTAACCACATGGTTCGCTTATTGAGTTTCGGTCTATAAAATTATTTTTCGAAAAAACGAAGAGGCCTTAAATTGCATATGTATGGGTTTCTCATCCATATTTTTCAATATCATTCAAAATTTGGAAACTTAATTTAAAAAATTTTTGTACAACAAAACATTTTAAAGTGTTATAAATACAAAATACAAAATTTTGAAACTTTTGAAAATTTCATTTTTTCTTAAAGTTTTGAAGAGATATACAATATATCAACAAAAAGTTTGGAAAAAACGAAATTTTAAAAGTTGTATGTTTTTGGTATTTCTTACACTTTAAAATGTTTTGTTGCACAAACATTTTAAACTAAAGTTTCAAAATTTTGAATAATATATAAAAATATGGATGAAAAAATCATTAGACACGCAATTTAAGGCGTTTTTTTGTTTTTTCGAAAAATAATTTTATAGACCAAAGTTCATTAAGCAAACCACGTGGTTAAGCAAATCAAAGTTATTTTGGATGCTCTTTAAATAAACCTAAGACAGGAAAATCCGCAATGATACGTTAGTGAGTATTGCTCGTAAGAGCAGTGTTGATTTAACTTTAATGTTACGTCAAAAATGCACTCAATTTTCTTGAACTCTCCTGCCTTGCACTCATTTTTCACGTCAATATTTTGTCCTTGCACTCATTATCTTGCACTCTTTTGTCTGCGCTCTTTTGTCTGCTGCACTCTATTGTCCCGCGCCATTTTGTCCCTGCGCTCTAATGGCTGAGCTCTCTTGTCTGCGCTCTTTTGTCTGCGCTCTCTTGTCGTGTAGCCATAAGAAGGAGGTAAATCATTTCCTACTATTTCCTTCATAATATGTGTTCGCTATGTCGCATCCCCTTAAATACGTGTTACCTGTCACTTTAAATGCTTCTTCCAGAGTCTTAACACGGCTCCTACACCACACTTAATTTCCTCTCCATGTCCATCCAAGGAACTGTAATTATGAAGGGTATGTGGGCACATTCTATAAAATGTATGAAGAAACAAAAATAATAACCCGTATGATTCCCTCCTCCGTCTCCCGTACAAGTTCATAGCAAATGTACCTAATTCAAACGGCGAGTGAAATTAAGTGAGAATATAATAAGCCAAGTGTGCGTATGGCAAACTGTATTTTACCAGCAGTATATAGAATAGATACAACCAACAGTCAAAACAGATACAGAACTTCATGCTGAGCTGTATCATAATAATAAATATCAAATATCTATATGTAATAATATAGTGTAATTCCTTATCCCTGGAGTGACTCGAGTCCTGGAGAAGGGTAACCTATATCTGTATGCACATGAGTGATATATGGATGGATAATTTCCTAATCCTGAGAATGAACACACAGCATCCGATATTTCTTAATTCTGAAAAGTTGGAGTCGGCGGGAGCACCTCTTTGATTAACTCATAATTTAACTCCATGCTTCATCGTTCGTACATTGATCTATGGAGAAGTACTGCGTGATACTTATATAAATAAAGTATAAAGTGGTTTACAAAAAAAATTTACCCTTTAACTATCTCAGTAATTTACTTACACATACATATTACTTTTTATACCTGTCTGGATTCTGGATACGAGAGATCGGCACTAGGGCCCAAACCAAAACACCAGACAATCAGGGAAAACACAAAAAACAGATACAAAATACAAGATCATCAACCTTTGGATATTTAATTTGGTTTATGATGATAAGGGTTAGGTCGATGTGTCGGTGATATAGACAATTGATGCCGATTCAAATAATGATCATAATAAGTTAGTTTTTAAAACTCCAGATAGTCACCTGAGGCTGTAAAAATGTGCAAAGTTTTGCACGAAACTTGCGAAAAGTAACAGTTGCTCTGCAGGCGAGGTTCAAAAAGATTAAAGATAAAGATGCAGTGGGATAAGAAAAGGTCAGGCAAGTTTAGGGATGAGGCTCGGGCTAGGAGGGCAGGGCATGCTGAGGTCCTAAGTTCCAAAGTCTCGTTCACTGCTCCGTGTCCAGCTTTCAATCTGTTCAAAAAAGAGTAATATCGCAGACGAAAAACAAACTTTGGTTAAAATCTGTACCACCACCACCACCAACTGACGTCCAGTAGCAGGATGATAGAGCAACAGTTGGGAATTGGAAGTGCAGGTACTTTTAATATCTTCAAGCATCTGTGTGTCGCTGGAACTGGAATCCACACAAGAAGTTGTATCATCATGTATTAGGCAATAATTTCATGCAGTGATACTCACTCTCAGTCTGCACTGCACTCATTATTATTATTTTGTCAGTATCAATTCTCTATCGAATTGATGGGAGGTGGAAGTATGTAAGGGGATCAACAGAAGCAGCAGACGAGAAACAAGCTTCTGATTCTGATAATAACTTTTACATGTATGCCATCTCCAAGGAACATGATATATTGTGTAGTGAACGAAACAAAAGCAAGGTATGCAGTATAAATTGTATCATATAATACGTATCTCATCATTACCCATACCTGTATTAATTTTATCATGTAGGTAAGTAGATTGCGATACGAATATACGTATTAGGATTATGGCATCCGGTTTGGCTAGTAATACTTAAACCATTAAAACAAAACAAAAACATTTTTGTTGTTTGTCCATCCATAGTACTCACATCATACAAGTTAAATTCAATTTATTTTACTACTGGGACTAAGATGTAATTAGGACAAGTTTGAGAATATTTAAACACGTTTATAGATGTATGACGGAGACGTGTTGCTTCAAAACAAAAGTTGCCATGTATTGAATGCTTTTAAGTTTTTGTAAATAAAGCAACGAATGCTACTACGCGTACTTACGTAGGTACACGTTTTTGCTTATGATCACCACTTATTGCCTTGATCTAGATTTCTGATTTCTGACTGCGTAGCCGTATGTTTATGGGATTTTTTGCCTTATTTTAAATCAAAATGAAAAAACCCGACTATATTTTGAAATAGCTACGGAAAATACAAGAGTCCGACTCATGGACTGTTCACACTTTATTACTATACCTGTTGTGGTTGTAGTACAATAAAAATATTTTAATTGTTAATACAGATTCTAGCTGAAAAACCATAGAGAATTTTTTTAATTAAATCTTTTACGTATATCATCAATACACAATCAAACGAAAGTTAGGAGAATTGGGAGGAAAGTAGTGTTCAGTTTCTGATGTATGCAATGAATGAAAGCCACACGAAACATATCGCTCGCTAGTGAAGACTCAAAATGACGCACTTCCAGTTTTAGCTAAAAACAAAATCCACTATCTAAAAAACAAAAATTTAAATGCTACGATCCTTTTAATGCATGCTTTTTGAACATTTTTTTACGTTTCAGAAACGTGTGAATAGAACATTTTACACTTTTCTAAAACATTCAAATAATATAGTTTGCAATTCTCAAAAACATGTAAATAGAGCATTTCGCACATTTTGAAAACATGTGAAAAGAATATCTTTCACTTTTCAAAAACATGCAAATAAAACAGTTTGCACATTTCAAAACCTTTAAAATAGAATATTTTGAACTTTTCAAATACTAAAATATTTTGTACTTTTCAAAAACTCCTAAGTAACTTTTTAAGCATTACATTCCATATGCTATTTACAGTGTATTTTTTAACATAGCTCATTTTAATTCTAGCTCAAATTGGACATGGGCCATTTGGGTCCTTCAATCACGACTTGTATCGTTTGTATAATTTAAATTAATTTAATGTAATTAAACTACTCTATTAGTAGTTTTAATTATAAAATTGTAAACTCAATATTAATGTTTAAATTTGATTTCATTATAGCTTTCAATACTCTCTTGGAGGATTGATACAAATTGAATTGAACTACAATAATGGCACTCCGTCTGAGGCCTGATCGGAGGGAACACGTCAACGATACGATGCTGCGATCAGTACTTGTATAGCAAAATAGGAATGAAACCAGTAGTGAGATCAATCAGAACCATAATAATAATATACGAATGAAATACATCCGGCTTAAGTGAAACTCATTTTCAACCAAAAATCAAAATATAACATAATTATTCCTTGCTTCTTCCGGAATATGTAGTAGTAGTAGTAGGGGCGATTATTGAAACAATTCACAATATCGGCTCGCCCTGTGTGACCCATTCTGGATGAAATTGAGTCATGCTTTATTCGGTAATTGGCTCTTTCCCCGTAAATAACTTCCGTACCAGTTATTATACCGATTGAGAACGTAATTGAAAATGAGTAGGTACTTCTTTTTTTTGGGGAAGGCATTTAAATGATCCAACCAACTGTGGATGCTGATTCCGAGTCCGACGAGACGACGATGCCGGCACCGGCACCAATGCCGGCTGGGAGTTTTATCGATGTTGTCGTTGCCGTTGGGCATGTTGGGAGTACGACATAATATGTAAATGTAACTGCATATGTAAGTACACCTACTGATCTATAGGTACAGCATTCTACAACAATTACCTTTCTTATAGTGGGGTCCTGACGTATGGTGATGACTACACAGCAATTCTAACCTGAAATCTCTAAATCTGAACGCGTAAGTATCCACAAACCACTCCACACACTATCGCACAACAAGCCAAGCCATTGCATTGTACAAAGACCATAAACTACCATATCCCACGCATCGTAGCTAATTGCCATATTATAGTAGAGTAAAGCGAGAGCCACATAAAGAGGTAAACACACTGTTCCGTTGGTAAAGGATTAGAGAACATGGCATGTGCACAATTCCTCAGGAAGATCACAAAGACTTTACAAACAACATATCCTCCTATGAAATATAGAAGTACAATGCAAGATTAAACATGCATTTGAACAGTGAGGTATGCATGCACTACACGTAGTAAACATATAGCCATAAATTGTTATACATTTTTCTAAAAGTGTTGTTCGTGTTCTGAATTATACTGCTGGCACAGGCCGGGGCCGGAGCCGGGGCCGGGATGATGACAGAAAGTGAGCTCTTGAACGTATGTAGTGAAGATTGTAGAATGTAGAATGTGTACGGGACGTCAAACATGGATAGGCCCGTGAAACGACTTGACTCATTTTAGTTATACACATAGGGGTACTTATGTAGCTGCATGTATGCAGTGAGTGTCATGCTCGCTCGGTTAGACTATATTCATGACTGTGGAGGAAATCAGTTTGACATGAAATGCTTGGAGGAGATCCAGACAGATGATTCTGATTGAGAGGACGTGTGCGACCTAATTCATATGTCATCTGTCCCTCGCGACGACGACGATGATGGTCTCTTATTTTTCTTAAAAATTCCTACATACCTGCGGTTTGCCTTTTCCTCCTCCTTCAAGTACCCGGACCCGTGTCTTTTCGTTTATACTTTCTTGCAATGCAGTGGAGAAAAAAATATGTTGGGTCTAACGGGTTCAGCTGTGTAGTAGAAATGTGCTTCAGAAACATGGCTGTGGCAATGATATATTGGTTCGTACATATAAGATTGTGTATAACTTTCTAGACTAATAATGTAGTGCATCAAAAGTTATTCTGTTGTAATACAGTCGCGTGGAAAGCACGTTGAGAATAACGGTGAGTGATATTCATGGTAATTTGTTTTTTAAATTTGAATCGTGCATTAAAATTTTTGATTGACTTGGGGCTTGGAACTTATAGATATATTGTATATTGTAGATTATCATATGAAATAAATCATGAAACATACGGCGCGTGTGCCAAAATAACACTAATTTTTTTATGAAGGACACATTTCATTGATGTGCTGCGACGGGATGATCAACAACAATAAAAAGGAAGTTGAGCACACACCAGTCGACCTACCTTCCTTCCTTCCTACGTTTTGCAGGTGCTTGTGCTGGTCCTGGTTCTGAATTCTGAGTCCTTACAGTGGCAAGGTGTTCCTTATTATTTACCCAGCTACATCTTCATGTTGTCATTATGGGATCGGACTAATGGTAGAGCGTTGGTTGTTGTGACCGTGCCACGCAATTCCATACATCTGCACTGACTGAAATACTACATGAAGGTGGAAATGGATGGGTGATGGTTGATGGTAAAAGACGAATAATACGCGACAGTGGCGACAGGATATCACCAACTTGGACTTGGTAGTAGTAATATATGCTCACTTTGCCACGTGACATCTTTTCTATATTAATCCTTCACTCCAACTCCATGGTCCATCCATGCGTTTGCGACCACCTTGATATTTTCGATCATTTTTTTCCCTCTCTCAGCCGTATTTTGTAACTGTAACCCTTAAAACAGCTTTTGGTTTCGAAGATAAGAAGGAACGTCGCTCAGCCCTATATACCCTATAGCGGGCCAGAAGGCATGTTAGTAGAGGTATGTCAACAAGAGGTTCCAGAAGTAGTTGTGATGTATGAGCCAATGTCTTGTGTCTGTTTTGGCTTCGGACATTAGGATGGTATGGCTGTGGTATGGTGGTAGTTGATCTTTTTCAAAATCAGCTGTACTGAAAAAGCCAAAAAAAAATACACACTTATATGTAGGTACCTACTACCTGACAAACTGAAGGGCCAGAATTATTATAGGATTTCGTCACTTTATGGCCTTAAGGATGATCAAGACTTCAATTATTAGTGTGCAGATGTGGAGGCACGCTTTAAGGAAAACAAGTAATGGGTAGGTAGGTAGGTCAAACAGAAAGTAAAGGTGTGCGATATGATTAAGTTTGTATGCTCAAATATTATTTGTTTAGTGGAGGGAGGCTGCACATTATGTGCACCGTGTTTAAGCTCTTTCGGATCTTCTACTTTGGCACTGTCGTTGCCGTTGCGGCTCCCCACCCGTTATGTAAAGTAAGATTATACAAAGTGAAAAATGAAACGGACAGTCAACAGTTACAGGATTCGGAGTCTGACGGAGCCGATCCTTCCAACCCTAAAGTTTCCAATCAATTTCCTTATTGTATAAGGTTTATTCCAAAATGCGTTCTTCGCAGTGCCTCGTTTGAGCCTCCCCTTTACATGCCGAAGTACGTAATAGGAATAATAATAATATAATTATGACTTAAGTACATAGTTAGTATGCAGTATGTTGTGAAAACGTGCATCGTATTTCTGACTAATAACTTGCTACTAGGTAACTACATTTAATAATATTTTTGATAGCACATTGTTACATAGGTATATGTATTTTGACTGCTCATTGACCGTTATATGTACAAGAAAGCGAGCCCGCGTAGCTCAGTGCTTACTGCACTGGTGTCTATAAATCTGCTGTTTAAGCAAATGCTCGCTTCAGGTCTTGGTGATCGAGACCAGCGGCGGTGGCAATTTTTCCCACTGGGTTTTCCTTGTCCACAAGGCAGTGAAGGGCTCGGCGGCTCTGAACGTCAATGTAAAATGAAGTTCGCCATAGAAGTAGGCCCGACTAATGTTGGAAAGACAAAACATGTGTGATGGCACAGTGCAAGAAGTGAATTCGAGGTCGGGCACCCTGTAAGAACTGCGGTTAAATCGGGGCAACCTCAAATTTATTTATTAATTATTTTATATGTACAAGAACCAAATTACATAAGTACATACCCTCTGCCTTTCTCCTGCGTCCTGCACGCTTTCCATATAACATTTATGAAGCTGCGTCGTTGCTCATTATACTAAAGTTGCACAATTTATGGCGAAAGGAAAATGTAAATAAATAGTGGACTTTTTTTAAGTTGGTGAAATCTGAAAGAATAAAAAAATATACTTCCTCCTGTAACTGTGAGTTTGAGAAACCACCCAAAGAAAATCTATTACTTAAGTAGTTTATTTCCTCAAAAACCGCAATCATCCAAGGGCTTTGCTCCATGACATGGATCTCTCAGAATCAGTTAAATTCAATTCTTTATTGGTTAAAAATTGGTATATCTCTACATGTGACATGTGAAAACGAATCAGAAGTACGTCAGCATAATAAGGAACGGCGGAACGGGATGTTTGTATATATGAAGGTGAGTATAGCTGCTTCCTTAACTTTGCACATTACGATCACGGCTACTGAATGTAACTTGACTTGCTTACCTAGGCCTTAATTAAACAGAATGATTAACTCGATAGCTTCAAGTTTAAATAACGTTCTGCTAAGCTAGCAATACTATAATTACATATGTACAATACAATAATAGAAAACAATAAGGCACTCTGCGATTCGGAAAGTAGTTTAAAGGGGATCGGTTAAAAACTGTGACCTGTGGGACACGGCCATCGAGCGGATAGACAGACAGACATGTTCATTTTAATTGATGTTCAATGAGCTAAAGACCCGCATAGTGTTGTATTTTCTGCATAATATTGCTCAGCGTAAATTGCTCATGGAAAATTCTAATTGCGCACAAAAAAGGATTGCTCGCAACTTCGAGCCATTCGTTTTCTGAAATTGCTCGCAAAGTAAATTGCGCACAATTTACAAAAAATCTTTTAAAACGCTATTGGACATAATAAAATAAATGTATAAGCCAAGCATTACAGTGGTATAAGTTGCAAAATGCAAAGACAGTGCTTTAATATTTCAAACTATAATCACATTCGCACTTTGCACGTTCACCATTTCACTATCACTATTTATAAGTCTCAAGTTTCAATATAATGTACATAGTCAGTATTAGTGTTAAGAAGTTACAAACTTTGTAGTTGTGAACTGTATAACGAAGGGGTTGGAAGTTACTCCCTATTTATGTGTTGTTAATGAAATATAAAACAAACCAAAAGGGACTGGGACTGCCGTGTATTATCTAAAATACCAGCTAAAATAAATGAAGTAATTTGTACTGTAGCCTTTACAGAGATGAGCATGCAATAGTAAGTTAGTTACTATCGCTCATCTCTGTAGCCTTTAGTGTACTTTAGACAATTTAGAATAAGGGAGCCTTCACAAATGATGCTAACATTTGAGTAGGTATATAGGTACCGTATTTCCTCTAATACTACGCGGATCTCTAATAGTACGCGGGGGTTGATGTCTCAGATTTAATAGTACGCGGGTCTTTAGCATAGCTTTCCCGAACTCTATTAATATGCGGGGGCTCTGATTGTACGTGGTGGTAAGAACCTCGAGTTTGAATAGTACGCGGGCATACTATTAGAGAAAATACGGTAGGTAGTTATCAAAACCCATTTGCTTTATGTTACTTTACGTAAAAATGTTCCTTGCAAGAAAATGTATACAATATGTATCCGTAGACATTCTATGAAAAACTAGTATATTGGCTATATTGCATGTATTTTCTGGATATGAGAGCTTATTTTGGTCAGAATAGCCCACAATCACATAATTATACATAATGTGAATGTGACAAATAGGTATTTTTAAAAATTTCAATTTTAAACTAAAATAGTATTTACTTAATTAATCTAAAGACTATTTATTGATTTTAAAAGTTACATTCTGTTCTTAATGTTTAAAATAAAATGTATAAAATTATTTTGTTTTTTATTCACATTTTCCAATTGGAGACTGGAGAGCACTTGCACACGAATAGTGCAAAATTACATCGCTAGGCTAGCTATAAAAACAGAACAATACCTAATTTGGTATAGTCAATACTCACAACCCGACCGAATAGTAAATTTTGTTTAGCTGACACTTAATAATTATTATTGCGGTGTCTTCATGGCAAGCGTCATTGAAAAGCGTCAGTTGTAATCTGTATAAAATTATTTGGAGCCTTTAACTGTAAGTAATGAAAATAATGCTATATCGTATCATAAAAAAACTTTTTCGTTTATAATTTAGATGTTACTTAATTAAATAACCGTATTTATTTTTGGGCTTTTGTAATTTGTAATCTTGTTATGAATTTTCAAACAAACATCAATTTGAATCTCAAGTTACTTAATTAAGGGATGCTGTATCCTGTAACCGCATAATATGTATCTCTTTTGTGAAAATAAGAAAAGCAGAATGTGTTGTAAGATAAAAATTAAAACTTTTATCGCTTAATAAACAAAAATCGGTGGGCAACGGGGAAAAAATACAAAGCGTCACCTAGCGCCCTTACCGATAAACACGAGGTTCAGAAATGCATGTCCGGGTAACTTCAATTAAAAAACCTCCACTGATTTGTATTGAGCACTGGCTACTCCTGGTGGCTGATAGTGGTGGAGGACGCAACTGTATGAGAAAACACAACACAACATACGAACGTCATAAAACTTTAGGCTGTTTACTACTACCAGTTCTAATTCTGGGTTCAGTTCTGTAGTGAATACATTATTTAAAGACTTCAAAATTGTTTGGAATTTTGATTGAAAACGACCCATATTCTAGAAAGATTCGAGAGGTAAGTCATTCTGCTATTGGGTGTTTAATATTAAAATTTATTGTATTCAGTTCTCATGATTATAAGGGCGTAGGCGGAATGGACTGTTGCTTTACATTATAAAATACGTCTAAAATAGAAGCAGCGAAATTGTGTGGGCATTGCCGATAATGCCGATTGCCGATGCCGATTGCCGATTGTGAATTGTTTGTTATTGTTGTTATTATTACATACATTTACGCTTAAGGAGGGTAAACATTTCTTTTCTATTTACTGCTGAAACTATTTGCATCGTAAAATTAGTAAAACAGTTAACTTTAACTAATGACATATTATATAAATGCGTGATTTGCGGTTAACTTTCGATTAATTATTGTCAACAATGGAATGTAAAAACTGTCTTGTTCTTTCTTATCATTATTATCTTAGCCGTATAAATTTCTAATTCGTAATTTCGTAATTCGTAATTTGCAATATATAGCATGTTTTTATGAATTTATCCGTAAAAGTATTAATATTAAAAGTTGTGAATATAATACTTTAATTTTGCCATTTCCCTGACCTTCGTTCGTTGTTATTAAGAGACTTTACGTATGAAGTAAGTCGATGAACTTACCCTTCCAATTGCAGATAATTTTATAAATGGTATTTCTTTTTGGTTCGAAATCAACCGGCTAGATTGCTAGTCTTTCTTTAAACATATTCGTCAAACTTAGTCCAAAACATTGGGCTAAACTAAACTTTATAGCTTTTAAATTGAGTATTTAATAAGTAAAAGATGTAAGTCTTGTTTTAATTAGTGTATACTAAGGTACATTGTAATTGTAGAAATACCCCGAAACCTCCAACTTTGGCGGGGAGGGGGGGGGGGGGGAAGAACTTACCAACCCTGTTTAGCATTATTACCAGTTACCGGCTTTCGGCCAGGCAGTTTACTTTACCTTGTTATAACTTTATCGTTGTAAAAATATTTTCTATGGGGTTCTAACAAAATATAAGTTGGTGATTACATAAAGGTGTCACCAGTTTTTTAAAAATACATATGAAACTTTTTGTTACAGTTTCCTAACAGTAAAGCAAACATGCCTACGACTGGGGAGACGAATGAGCCGAGCAAGGCGGCTGTAGCGGGGAAACCTCCGCCAGCAACGCAGTCTGCAACTTCCAAGCCAGGAAGCACTGTAGGGAATATTGAACGGCTCTATATTATTTACGATCGGTTAAACAATGCTGAGAATAAAGTCACCGTAAGTTAAAAATAATAAGATTATACTTCATTTGTTGTATATATTGCTATTCTTAATGATAGGCTGTATTTTATGAAATTAGTCAATTTTTATTAAATTTGCAGTTGGAAAGGGATTTCCGAGAATTATTATCAGCAGTAAAGGGTACGGACAAGGAAAAGCGATTGGCATCGCAGTTCATTACTCGCTTTATGGAATTTTTCCCTCTTTTATATGGGGATGCCATAGATGCTTTATTGGACTTGTGTGAGGATGATGAAGTTTCGGTAAATCTCATTTTATCACTAATTTTTACAAATGTTGTATTAGCTGCTATTTATATTCGATGAAGTTAATAGTAACGTGGGACCCTAATGAATTAGGTGAATAAAAATTTATTGAGTTCAGGTTAATTAATTTCGGTTTCGGTTTTATATCATTGACATTTATATTTCAGATTCGGAAACAGGTGGCAAAAGATATGATTGGTGTTTGCAAAAAAATAACTTCATTTGTTCCCAAAGTAGCGGACGTTTATGCTCAGCTAATGCAAACAAACGATGGCACAGAACTCAGTTCTCTTCAGAATTGTCTTATCAGTCTTTTCCACATCGATGCTAAAGGTTTGTAATTTTCCCTCGTTGTCCTTTTTGTCTTCAAGTATATTTTAGCGTAATCAAACATGGGAACCTTTCTTGGTTTTTGTTGCGTAGCAGACGATAATGATTTATCTTGTTTGTTAATATTTAGCTACTATCGTCGGCATCTTTTCTCAGATCCGAAGTGGGGAGGATGTTGTCCGCACTCGCTGTTTGAAATTTTTGAGTCTGCAGCTGAAGGAGCTAAGCCCCGAGTTAACAAATGACGTGTTTGAGACTACACTGTTAGCATCTGTGAAGAAAGTGATTGGGGTAAGCAAATTTGAAGGACCTACAGAAGGAATACAAATACTATTTCATGATTATCATGGGTACAAGTGCTGTCGATAATAAATTGTGAATCTATAAGTTATGCACCTTTATAATCTCAGCTGCGGAATTCAAACTGTCTTACCAGTAAATTTCAAAGAGTATTGCCATAGATTTTTGAATATTTTCGAAAATGTTCATATTTTTGAAGTTTAGAGGTGAGACGGTTTGAGGGCATGTACTTGAGATTATAAAGGTGCATACCTTATGTAATTCTAATTAGTTATTTGATAAAGTTTGTTTCAGGATATGAATAGTGACGATTTTAAAACTTTAATTGAAATACTAATGGGCACGAAGCTATTGAAAACTATCACGGGTCAGCAAGCAATAGTTGACATGATTGCTGAGCAACTGGATTTCGACAAAGATTTTGATGTGCGAGATCCAGACAATGTGGATCGATTGCTGATTTGCTGTAAACATGTTCAACCATTGTTTTCGGTAACAAAATCCTCTCTTGAATTTCATTCATCATCCTAATTTAAATATCATATTTGCTATTTTAAAAAAATATGTCGGTATGTACTAGTGCTTGTCTTTTTGTCTTAATGCGAAGGAATTTTTCTTAACAGTCACAGATAAGTTCAACTCCATTCTTAATCTACTTTTGCAAAAAAATTGTTTCAAACTTGAGAAATGCTTCTCTACTTGAAGAAGGTAATGAGGTTGCAATCGATGTACTCAAAACAATGGCAGATTTTGCAGCTCATTTGTCTCACATTGACTCAGCTCAAGCTCTGGAGTGCATGGAGGCCGTTTCCTCCGAATTGATGGTAAACTTCCGATTAGTTACAATTAGTAATTGTTTTATGCCATACGCAAATCAATGCTTCAAAATAAATGCTTCATTTCTGTCTTGTATTTTTATAAAGGAAATTCTTCCGCTTCCACCGGATGATGACGAAGAGCACGCCGTAAAGTATGATTTCAATTTTGTGGAATGCTATTTGTTCGTTTTACACAAGCTAGGTCCACATGTACCAGAATTCCTGGGAGACACCGAAAGGTTAAAAGATTTCAGACAAAGACTTCTGTATTTTGCTCGTTCATCCCAAGCTTACATGAAGAAACTTAAAGAGGACTTCATGGTTGCCCAGTCACAAGCAGAAATTGAGTTTAAAGGAGAAGAAAATCGAGTCAAGGTACGTGGTTTGTTCCTATTTTGTGTCTCCGGTTATTGTTTATGGATACAATTTACTAGCTCTACCTTTTAGTAGTATTACCTATTCTAATTGATAGCATTTTTTGGCAGATAATTGCGTACAAGATGATATCAAACATTAACTTGATCATAAGAGATATATTCCATTCTCCACCAACGTACAAGGCAGTTATCCGTCTGTCATGGCGACCACTTCAAAAGGCTAGTGTATTACCACCAAGTGGAAGTTTGAAGCGTAAACCCCAAATTCAGATGCGAGGAGGGCCTCCAGGAAAAGTTGGTCGTGGAAATTTCCGGGAACGTGTGTTGTACCAACCTCCCAGTGGCAAATTTTCAAAGCGAACTGCATCAAATTGTAAGTATTAGTTTGTTTCCTATATATGCTACTTATATAGTCCAAATTGGGGGGACTTATATAATTTAAATTGCGTACGATGTAATTATGAAATACGAGACTGTTGCATAACGATTCAAAATGACCCATATCCATTTTTAGCTAGGATTAAAATGAACTACGCCAAAAACAAATCACTAAATGTGATAGGTGCTTAAAATATTAATAACGAGTTTTTAAAAAGTTGGAAGTTCAAAATGACTTATTTGAATGCCTTTTGAAAAGTGCACAATGCTCTATTTACATGTTTTTGAAAGATGCAAAATATTCTATTTACATACATATACATACTAGCACATTTTGTTTTTGGCTTAAAATGGATATGGATCATTTTGATTCTTGACTGACGATATGTGAAAAACTACATTATAATTCTTACTGAGGAGTTCATGACATAATAATTTTGTATTGGCTTATACAGCGTCCCCTCCTTCATCGCGTGGACGGGGTGGTTTCCGTGGGGGAGCACGAGGCTTTGGTGGCGGCGGAATCAGCCGAAATATGCGTCGTCCATTCCGGGGGAGACATTGAAAACCCTTTGCAGTATACAAACTCCTTGCTTTTATCTACATTATCTTTTACAAATTTTGTAAGGTAGAAACTACTCATTCTCATTCATTTTATGTGACCAATTTTTGTAAACCATCAACAGAAAAACAATATAGATGCAGTGGTGTAATGTACGAAAGGCAAATAATATTATGAAACTGACGCGTACTTGCTGTTCGTTCAAAAGTATTGGGAATCTAATTGCACGTCACTCCTACCACTTGATATAATTTCAGTTGATATGAATTGTTAATTATTCTTAATAATAAATTATTTTATGCGTTGGTATTATAAGTATTTGCCATTAATGTTTTCTTTAATTTTCTGTTAGTGTGTATATCCATCAAGAATGTAATAAATCTGAAGTAATTAAATATGAAATAATTTATTCCAAAGCAAAAGTTAAAGATGTATGTAACGAACAAAATCTTAACATAAATAAAAAGGGATTGTATGGTTATTCACATGATGTCCACAATGTCACACATCATTTGGTCTTGACTACTCACTATCACTGACTCAGTGGACTTCTTAGGCGATATAAAGAATGCTTCTGTGGAAGCTAATAATTTGCTGTCTGTGTCATACTGTTCGGGAAGGCCATTCAATGCTTGCTTAATTATTTCAACACTTTTTTCCAAGTGTTTTTGAAACCGCTCGCACGTATCTAAAGTTTGCCGTTTTTGAACTTCCATCATAACGCGAAGTGTCTCTCGAGCCTTAAAATTAAAAAAATTAAAAGACATCCCTTTTTAAACTATCAATTTATAACGGTGCACTCCGTGGCAGAAATACACAAGCTGATTTTATTATTCATTTAGCAGGGTTCGAAGTAGTGTTGTGACTTGTGCACAATGTTAGTTTGTTCTTGATTTTCTTATGGGATTTAACATTGGAAAATGTTGAAGAACAATAATTGTGCACAATCACAGATTGTTCTCCTATGTTAAATCCCATAAGGGAAAAGAACAATCGTTAAGAAGTCACAACACTAGTTCGAAGTCTTTGAAGAAAGGGTGGCATAAATGACTTAACTTTATATTTCTCGATGTTGCTAATTTATGGTATTATTTTCCATGAAAATATTAGATTTAAGACTATTATTACTTTACTATCAGACGGCCAAATCGACTCAATGAATAAATTATATATATATTATATACTTTACTATCAGAAGTTCAAAGATTTTGCATTTAAACACATATCGATAGAATTTAGTTATTCGATTTTCAGCCGCATAAAAAGCATTAATCTACACTACTAATAAATACATTACCTGATGAGGACGAAATTCATTAATTAAGTGATGCATGTGAATGAAAAGAAGACTGAGATCATCCGCTTTTTCCTGGCGTTTTGTATGCTCGGGTGAATTAATTAAAGTATCGAGTAGATCAAGAAAATTAACTAGAACCGAGTGATTCATTTTCTTCAATTCCCTCCTATGATCGAAGTTCTGAGGATAGAGCCGGCGTATACCCTGTAATTGAAATATACATTTTTGGTAAATGAAGCGAAAATAAATACTGATTTTAGTTGTGCTTAGGAATGAAGAAACATTTACATAAACATCCGTTATATTACGAACATAATATCCGCCACTAGTAGCAACTAGGGACACGCTCATATTTAATGACTTAATTGTAACAAAAAATTACCTGGCTTTCCAAAGGTCGAATAATAGCATCATCAGCGTGAAAAGATATTCCAAACATAGAATACGTTTCATGCTGAGCAGGCGGGGGAGGCGGTTTGGGGGCTCTGCCTCGACGAACATTTTCATCCGAATACTGATTTATGTAGGCTGTAGGTGGTAAAGGTAACGAGCTGACCTGAGTCACCTCCGGAGTAGATCCTGGTGGGCCACCAGCAGGACCCGAGTTGGCCATGAACTATAAATTTATGACATTCACCCACCCACGAAGAATGCAGAAACTCAAAATCCCAAAATTTCAAACAACCAGACACCAGACCACACAACGACAACAACACAATTTCACTGACAAAATAAAATAAATTTACCGCGCAAACATTATTTATCATTATTCAAGACTACAGATGGCACCCAAATATGTGCTGAGGTAAAAGGTATAAGATGAGGTATTTTGAAATCAGGATAATTTTAATTTCTTTTGCTACTTAATTACTTCGTTCACTAACAGGCATGAGCCTCAATAATCCCCCTGAATAATGTTTAACCATATGTACTACTTACAAGTATAATTCTACTGTATAATTTTATTTTTGTTCAAGGCTATATCGGGCAGTACTTAGACGTATACTTATACGACGTGATTGTAACAGAATTGAATTGAGTCATTGTTTATGCAAATGCATAGATTCACACAAAATAATAAGCAATACAAAATCTAGAATATAGAATCAAATTATAGACTACTTATATAGAATATAGACAGTAGCATATATTCATTTCAATTAGTTTGTTCATTGTTCAAGTGCAAAGTAGTAAGATTTTAGTTTTGTTCGCTACATTTACCTATATCCAGATTTTTGTTTGTGTTGACTGAATTGCTGTGTATAATGTCAGGGCCGGACGAAGGAATTGCTTTTAGGCAGGAATTCTGTTTCCATACAAATACCACCATTTTGATTTTATTCATGATTTTATTTGGTAAACTAAATTGTTGTTCCATTTACATGTTTTAAAAAAGCTTAAAATGTTCTTTTTACTTGATTCTGAAAAGTGCAAAATGATCTATTAACAAGTTTTTTTGAAAAGTAAAATATTTTATTTGCATTTTTTTGAAAGGTGTAAAATATTTTATTTGCGTGTTTTTGAAAATTAAAAATATTCTATTTAGTACTACATGTTTTTTGAAAATTCAGGCCGCCTGCGCTGGCCTCATTATCCGGCCCTGTGTAATGTCTTATTAATGCCCGCTGGTATCATTACATTTATTTGTGTCATGTTCGTGTATGTGCTATTTAATTGGATTCTTGAAATAAAACCCAGCATAATAATAATAATAATAATAATATCGACCCGGGCGTGGTTTCTATTGTTGCTTCTCGACATATTTGGTATACTACCCTAAGAAAAATAACTACACAGTACTTACCTACAATTAACACTAACAGCGATAATTTTGACCGATCAATTTTGCATAAAGCCTACTGCCTACTACACATTTCCCATTTATATTACTGAGTTGAGTGCTTAATGGGGAGTGAGGGTTTTATTTAATTTATCAATTTAAAGCTTTCCAAGTCCCGGTGTCCCGGTCGCTTCGCTGCACTGTTGGGTCGGGTCAACAGACTAACTAAAACGAGACTAACCTAATGTTTTGTTGAAACTCTATAGACCATATCATTTCCGAATTCAATTGAAGGCAATATTTAATTTAAAATTATATGAGGTTTCTAAGTTAGAGAATATTGTTGCTGTTATCAATATAATATTATCTTCTTTTTACCCTTATAATAAAACCGTCACCCTATATAATCGTTAACTTAATGTACCATCAAATTACACGAGGCACAATCATACAGGAACACAATTAAATTTTATAACTTTTATAATTTAAAATTTAAAAAAACTACTACACTATGAAAATGGATTAGAATTTATCAATATTCACCGTCACCGCGTATATAAGTAACTATATAAGTAAAAATTACTATAGTAGGTAGCCAGCAAGGATATAGTACATATCTATAATAAATTGCTTTACGAAAATATTCCTATGTAACAACGTTAAAGCGTTGGATAAAAGCTGTTAAAATAAGTAGGTAATACAAATTATATAGGATATATGCAGAAACATTATTGTATTTTATATGCTCTAAAGTCCAACGTAGAAAACAATAGCTAAAAAAACTTAATCACTCTCAAAGAGTATTGTGTAAATTAGAGATATCAAAATGCAGTTATACAATCAATCATGAGGGAGATTATGAAATTATTATTACGACGTTTTTGAGAATCAGCTAAGCGAGTCAAAAGTTGGGGTCTAGATAATTTTCACAAAGATAATGCACATCCTCCATTCTTTTGTTTTTGACTCATATAAAAAGGTGTCTATCTTGTCCATATCTAAGATGATAGTTAGTTAATTAGATAAATTAGTTTACAATTTTTTGAGCTTATGCTGTAATGTCCGCCCGCTCCTACTATTATCTCATACTTATCCTATATCATCAGTATAAGTATGCAGAGTTGAAAAAAATAAAAACAAACTAATGCTTTTTGGAAAAGCGCACGTAGTAGATCGTCTATAAAGAACCAAAATGACCCTTATCCATTTGCAGCTAAAAACAATATCGACTATCTGCAAAAATATTCAAATATGTCTTGAGAGCATTTAAATAGAACATTTTGCATTTTTCAAAAACATGTAAGTACAATATTTTACACTTTTCAAACACATGGAATTAGAAATTTTTGCAACTTTTCAAAAAGATGGAATTAGAACATTTTGCACCTTTTCAAAAACATGGAATTAGAACATTTTGCACCTTTCCAAAAACATGTTGGGACATTTCGCATTGTTGGAAAACATGAAAATAGGACATTTTTCAAAAACTCCTAATTAACACTTTATGCATGCTTCGATGTTTCTCATTTTTTTTATGACATAGCTCATTTTGATTGTAGCTTAAATTGGATATGGGTCATTTTGGTTCTTCACAGACGATATATATGTATGTGTGTAAAGAGGTTTAAATCTAAATTAAATTCCTTTAGTTTTTGTTTGTTTCAGTTTTTACAATATATTATGTGGCAGATGTAGTGTAGTGTGTAGTTAGTAGTAGTGTGAGCATTAGTTTTATTTTTACAATTTCCAAGGATGCTGAGAGTCTATAAATACGAGAGTAGTTTCAATGCTTATCTCATCTCAAATAACACCGACGCCGACGACCGACACCGACACCGTCACCGACACCGATACGTTCCCGTCCGTAGTGCATACTGCATGCATTTTTCTTGTTTATTTGTAGTGTGTTATAGGGTCACCGGGCTATGACTCGTTAGTCTCATTCCGACAAGTTCCTTTTACCTATCTTACTATGATAATGTTTATAGTTAAAAATAAAAATGCACCCCATCAAATGGCAGATAGCTTCTATATATACTTAACCTATTGCGATGTAGAAGAGAAAAAAAAATGCTAAAACTAGGGGAACCTGTCACGCTATATTTTTGTACTTTTGAGGAACTTTAAACCTGCAGCTCTTTACTCTATATACTGACTATATATATTGCATATACGAACATTTAGTATTTAGCAAAAGGTAGTTATAGGTTATTAAATCGTCAAATAAACCCAGATTCACAGCATAATATAACAACATTCTGTACGACTACAAATATATACTCCTATGCTCTGTACACTTTACATATAGTGTATTTAGTTTATTTATTATTATTTTTTTAGCTTTATTATTTGTTTTTGTTTTCACTTTATCAATGTCTGGAGGGCCTGAAGGTAGAGGAGATAAAGTCAAATTGCCCATAAAATTTATACTATAGTGCTCAAAAGTACTTGGTACATTTATTCCATTTATTTCCTACACAAAGTACGACTGTGTATGACGCACTTGTTAAGTAAGTTAACTTGCAATTTTCGACACTGTTTCGCATAGCAATAATGTAATTCGTAATTGCATATCAAATACTAATAATTCATATCAAAATCCCCTTTACCTTTCATGCTGGTTAGCTATGGTGAACAGGCTAAATGCTGTGTGTACTACGAGACCAGCACCAGTACCAGAACCAGAACCAGCACCAGCATCGCCAAGTCAAAAGTATGCTTTTGCTTTAAGTAAGAACCATATAATTATTGAATTCCGCATCTTCTTAAATACATGACGAAGACATGAAACTCAATTTGTTTTGTTGTGGATCGTCGCAAGTCACCTGGTTTATTTGATATGTCGTATATAGTGTGGCAAAATAAAAGGGAGAGAAGAAGGAAAGCAAGTTAAGTTGTTGAGTCAACTATATGCGGTTGTAATTTTTGTATTGGTAATAAAGTACCTGTCTCTCTACCTGACTGAATATGATTATTATGTTTCCCCTGATAGTCTCACAGATAGAGCCTCTACTTCAAAAAATGTAACGTGTATAAAATAATGGTTTTTCACACACACAATACAATACAATGTAAAAGTGTAAAAGTACTTACTTACATTATAGCCACGTATTGAAGCGTTTTGTTTGTACATTTTGTATCGTGGTTCTTGTTGTATGTCATGTATTTCAATATTATATTTTGGAGTCTTTCTTAAAAGGAGTCTCTCATGCATTCAACACATATTCCTTCTTCTTCTTGAAGCATCCCATACATTTTATCTGTATTATGTTTTTTTTTCTCTCTCTCTGCCTCTTGTATTCTTGTATCTATGGAGTATGGAGCAAGGGAGAATTCATAGTATAGCCATAGTCAGTCCACACTGTCTAAGTAGCTATAGGGATGATTAGGATGAGGGACTACCATTCCATTTTATTATTACCATTTTACTATCTCCATTACCACAACCGAACCAGAGAACCACTATATACGAAACCAAACCAAACCAAACCAATGGCTATGGCTATGGCTTTTCATACAGATTGACTAAGGTAGGTACTTCATTACATACTACACGTTTATACGTAGCGTTGCGTGGTTGGGTGCGACTTCTGTACTCCTTCAATTGCAGGGGCTTGTTGGATAAATAATATTATAAGAAAGAAAAAAAAATGAGAAATACGAAGGAAGAGAGAAGGCTAAGATTCTAAGATGCTAGTGTATAAGAAGCATAAGGAAATCAAAAGACAAAAAAATAGCTATGTGATGGCTGCTGTCTATTCACTCAGTCACTCAGTCAGAGACTGAGAGATTCTGTTCTCCTCTTGGTTGAGTGTAAAGCTCCTCTACTACTACTACTAGACTCAATCTTTTTTTTATGATGACTTTAAAATGACTAAACCTACTATACATATAGCTACACTACTTTACTATATGAGCTGTAAACTATAACTACAATTTAGCTACATATTATATACTATGGAGGTATACCTACCTAGCTGCAGGGGCGGATTGAGGGGGTGGGCAAGAGGACCTCAAAATGTTTTTTTTAACATAGGCTAATTAACAAAGGGCATTTATAAATAAACACTTATAATATCATGTGAATAAAGAATCAAAATGATCCAAATCCATATTTTTTATAGCTATCGAAACAAAATTCGCTACTAAAAAATATACAAAAATATAAAAATATATTATCATCACCTTGAAAGCTTGTAAATTGAACATTTTTGACTTTTTCAAAAATATATAAATGGAATAATTTGAACTTATCAAAAAACACTGAAATAGAACATTTTGCTTCTCAACAAACTCGTAAAATTAACATTTGACGCATCTCCAGGGCCGGATAATGTAGCCAGCGCAGGCAGCCCTCGCTGCCTGAACTTTCAAAAACATGTAGTAGTAGTGTGCGTATGTGTGATCACCCCTTATGTGTGATCAGTGGCCGCCGTTCAAATATTACCGCCTTTAAAAATCTGTCCATCTAATATTCATACAACCTATAGTCTCAACTATCTTCACTACTGATTTCAGCTTCTTTCCTTGAAAACTCTGGCTATGTAAAATTATGAAAGTTTTGAGTACTTTTTTGAATTGGTCACATTTAAGACCCTACTTTACCATTAACTTTAAATGTATTGATCACATTAAGGGCACTTGGGCCGTTGTAAGACTTTCCGCAGTTTTTTCGTACAATGACCTGTATCTCTTGCAACTTTTAATTTTCGACACTGATCATTTTTTTGTACATACAGTATTAATAGAGAAGTACAATGATAGCTTCTTCGTTATTGTACGTTGTCTGTGGAAAAAGATACAGATTTTCAAAGTTGATAAAAAATGAACCCGATCACACATACGCACTCCCCTACTAAATGGAACATTTTGCACTTTTAAAAATATGTGAAAAGAAAATTTTTGACTTTTCAGAAACATGCAAATAAATTTTTTTACACATTTCAAAAACATGTACCTAAATAAAACATTTTCCACTTTTCTCAAAACATGTAGATCATTTTGCACTTTTCTGAGTCAAGTAAAAATGACATTTTAAACTTTTCTAAAACACTTAAATACAACATTTTGCTTTACCAAAGACCAAAACCATCAATAAAATCAAAATTGTGCGTTTTTGTATGGAAACAAATTACTGCCTAAAAGCATCTATCTCATTTAATGTATTTTTTGACGTAGATCATTTTAGTTCTATAGATAGTAAATTGTATTTGGACAGTATTTTGATTCTTCACTCATTCACGATATATGTATGGCCCACCCCATAAAATATTTCTAGATCCGCCCCTGCTCCCTGCCTACCTGTACATTTTAACTTTACAACTCCCCACGTCCCCACAAAAATACAAAACAGATTGTTGAATGCTTAATGCTCACGATTGATTCTTGCCTTGCCGTGCCTTCGTACGATAAGTTGCCTTGTGAGCGAAAGCACGACATACCAGTAGGCCAGTACGAACGAAAACTGGTTGCATTGCATTCCCTTTTGTTACAAGTTGGGACTTTTTAAGTATATAGTTATATATATATATATATATGTAAATGAAAAACGTACTTACTACACTACTACTACAACTACTACTACTGAAACTGATTGAGATTTTACTGATGTATCGTTTTGAATTGAATTGTGTTGAATTTGAATTGATATGAAAAAGTGCGAGGATTGAGGATCGTACCATCCCATCCTATCATGGTACATACATTCTCGTCCATTCGTAATTCGTATTCCTCAAGTTTAATCGTAGATCGTAAGTTACATATAGGTATCTCACTAGTCAGACAGAGAATCTCTCAGAATCTGAATCTGCTGGATTAAATAGATACTGCATATTTTTACTCTTACGTGTATAGGTATTTACTTTTTGTGAGAGAGAATGTGTATGTACTGTACAAGTACAACACGACAGCCAGTCCACCACACATTCTACACTATTACACACAACAGACAGATCTCAGCGCCTTGCTTTTAAATTTTTCTACTATAACTCTCAAGAGGCAAGAGGCGAAGGTATAGACTATAGGCAGTTGATTTTGAGGATCTGTGCTCGAAGGTTGGCGAGTTTTTGGAGTCAGACGACGCAGAGTACGTTCGCCTTCGTGTGTAGTTTTTAAACATACATTATAATTAATAAGTTATTTTTTTTCATGTTGTGTTGGATTATTAAAATTTACTCGAGAGCCCTGTCCTAAAACGCTCCTAGCATCTCCTTTTTTTATACTACAATCACAATCAATCTTTTGGTGTTCTGTGAGTTCACTTCACATGGGGATTTGTAATGTGTAGTAGTGTGTAGTAAGTGCCTATATATTATTCTGTATTTTATACAACATATTATATTTGTTTTGTTGTAATTTGATTATTATTATATATCGCAAATTGCAATCCAGCAAGTGAAAGAGGTAGAGTCTTTCTTTTCCACCAGTTGCCAGTACCAGCATTGCTCTGTTAAATAGCCTATTCACTATTGTTTGTGGAACAGGGTCTTTTCTCTTTTGGTGTGTTTACATTTGTGATAAATAGTTAAACTTGACGAAATGGGCTCAAATTGGAACTGGAAATATGAAAAGGTTTGGGTTAAAGTTTGGAAATAGGACCTTTTGCTCAGGAGTGTCTTGTTGTGAATCTACAAAAAATACAAACAAAAGGGAGAAGAAATATAGTCAACAGTTGGAGTTGCATGTTACATGAGAATCAACAAATTTGACGACCGCATCGATATTTTCGATGCAAGTTTGTGCCACAAGTGTTGCATTATTGTTATTGGAAAATGTTACAAGTTATGATGGTGCTTATATTATCTTTTGGAAATCATCAACAACTGGCTTTAGAGTTTGAGAGATGCAGGCTGGTCTAAACTCATAATATATAAGTTTGATATTTTGGTGTTTTGATTTGGATTAACTGTTGAGGAGAATGTGTATCATTGACGGGAAGTAAACTGAAGTAAGTAATTCGACACGTGTGACAAACTTATTTACTTAAGTACTGTGAGTATGGGTCGAAGTCGAGGTGTGTAAATATTTACTTGATTGATAATATCCGACCAATTAATTGACTTTGATATATAGACATATAGAGTTTGTATTTAATAAGTGATAAAATGTTCACGAAATGTGGAGTTCATGAACACATGGAAATTAGAAAGAAATAGTAAGCTGTAAAGACTATCATTTAGTGATGTAAGGTCACCTAACGACCTGACTGTCCTTGTCCTGTTCGAAACGATCCAAGTTGTGCCCTAGGGCGTTTTTGATTGTGATTAATTATGACATTCAACTGTTTTGAATTATTTTCGTCAGTCTAGATCAGTTCTATCTAGCTCAGAGTTCTTCCGTTCAGTTCAGCTGGCTGTTGTGTGAACTAAACGCAAAATTGAAAAACAGTGTAACTTCTGTACCTTAGGTAGGTGACACATGATATTATGTTATTATTACATGGAAATCAACCCATGTAAGCATTTCCGATGGTCACTTTGAAGATTGGACAATCTTTGAATAAAAAGCTGACGTGAGTTTAAATTTGTTTAAAAATATTTGTACTTATATTTTAACATTGGATTGGAATCTAATTGGAGAGGATAGCGAGAGTAGAGTTAAACTGTTCATATTTTATAGTACATGGCTACAGTTTTTTAAAATTGATATTATGTATTCCATGTTTCACTGTAATCTGTTAAGATCAATCTTGAGCTCCTGATTTTAGTCAAAGACGATGCGATGGCTCATAAATGTGTACGTACAAGTATACTCCATGACAATTAAATCAAATAACAGGTTTTGCAGGAACGCATAAACGCATAATTATATATTTTTTTATTCAACCAAATTTTATTTCATCTGGAGGATTTTTGTGGGAATATTCTGTTGGTGAATGAGGAAACAATTTCTTACTACACGAGAATCCTGAACTTTTTATGAATCATTACTCACCAAAATCAAGCCAGCTTTTGGCGACCATTTATTTTGTTCTTAAAGGGAAAAAGGTGGACGGTTTTCTCGCAATTATTGTTTCATAACACTACAAATGTTTGCTTGAATTAAAATAAAAAGTAGCTAAAAAAATTTGCTTTCGTCGTTCATGGCAGAGTTTTCAGGATAATTTGAAAATGAATTGGTCAAAATATTTTATTGAGGAAATTGGTTAGATTGTAATCGGTATAGTTGCTGTAAGAAGTAGTATATTATGACTAACAGCAGAGTTACTCATCAGTAAAGGGGATCCACACCCCTTCCCAATCCCACCCCCACCTTAGCAGAGCAATTTCATAAAAATATCTACTTTAAAATCAAATGCTTTGAAACATAAATCATTGGTTTCCGAATAAGTAAAAAATCTAACTTTTAAGTTGAGCTGTTCACAAGTTGGTTTTATGATTGCACGATACGGATGACTATGTTAGCTAAACTGCGTACTTTCTTATTTAATGTTAAACCCCTTGTTCCTAATTATTAATGACAAAGGAAGGTCATAGTTACAGCTATGTACTTAGAAAATGTTTGAAATATAATCCTTCCTATTACTTCTTTTGAACTAGCTGCTGCTCTCGCCTGACTCGGATTGAGGTTGAGAGTGAGATGAAAATTCCAAATGACTTTCTTAATACCTTGATATTTTTAAGACATTAGGTTGTTCCGAAGAATTTTTATCCTTATTTTGCACTGTTTTTGTACTTGGTTGCAAAAAAATGACTATATGCATTTATCATTTAGCTCTAACCATTATTTCTACAATGTTTGCAAAACGACAAAGAATTGGTAGATACCTTGCGAGAATACGGCCCCATGAATATTTTTACCTGTAGAATTTAACCGCTACAAGGGCACAAGAATAAAACATTGTCAGGATTATGTAGAAGTTTGTCAAAGTAAACTTTATATTCAGCTCCAACCAAGAAAAGTTGCCAATTAAAAGTCTGTAGGAGTTCCTTTAGAACAGTTTTGTTGGAAGATTAGATTATTTTTGTATTTAGTAAACAACACGCTTCAGTTAAAATCCAAATAAGTTAAAATTTAAGGAAGTAAGGGATAAAGTAATGATATACAAACCATACAAACTTTTATTAATGATAGCAAATAAAACGAAAAAGGGAACGAACAGCGATAGTAAGGCTGCGGTACAACGTCGTCTAGTATGGTTTGGCAACGGAAATAAAATTCATTTCATGTCAATACTAGTGGACTACTTTAAGTGGATTTTTGGATACAAGTCAGTTTCAAATGCCTTAAAAATTAACTTTGGAAATGCACAAAAAATGCTTTTAAAAGTATGAAACAACAAATATTGGGTTAACTGAGTACGGGTTTGACAACAACATTTTAAAACAACTATCTGAGGCAAGCTTTTATATCCATTTTAATGCTGATGCTGAAACAGCAGCGGATGACATCAGGGAAGAGTATTTTCTGAAGTACCTCGTGGATCTATACTCACGTAACGAAATATTTAAACCAATGTTTCAAGTAGGTACTTTATTTCAAGTATTCGTATTTAATTTTAATGGAGTGAAAAGCGAAACAAATTTTATGTTCTTCACTTTAAAATAATTTTGTCGAGGTTTCATTTCAAAATTGCCTATCAATATTTGTATATTTTACTTAAATGGGAAACGTCAGCCTTCACGGGAATGGGACCCACGAATATTTGTTTGCTTTATGTTTGTGTGTTTTCTAGTACATAATATAGTCCTAGTCGTAAAAGGGATTTCCATTGAAATTGCAACCTAGTGATTTCATCTACCAAACCAATACTTAATAAAAACCACACAACCAATTAAAAACAATTGTGTATTAAGTTGAATTATCTGGGATATAGTGGCAAATTCTTACAGTTTTCTCTGTAAAGCAAAGTACCGTATTTCCTGTTATAGACCACGGGTCTGTAATTGTACACGGGCCTGTATTAGTACACGGGCCTGTATTAGTACACGGGTCTGAGAGGTATGAGTTTGAATAGTACACGGGTCTGTTTAACACTGTCTTATATGGTAGTACACGGGTCTGTCATAATACACGGGCCTGTATTAGTACACGGGTCTGGGAGGTCTGAATTTGAATAGCACACGGGGTGTACTATAACAGGAAATACGGTACATTAAATTACGTAAGCAGCGCGGTTTTTGATGACACCTGAAACTGCTGCGTTCTTATAAACCATTGGGCCATCATGCCATTCATAACGAATTTAACGTATAGGTAGGTACATTATAATAAAAAAAAATACAAAGATATAAATAAATCCCCACGCAGGTTTCTATTTTATATCTCTATAAAGATGTTTTGAATAAAAAATAACAACTTTCTCGTTTAGCTATGAAAAATACATTTTTTAAGATAAACAATTTATCTTAAATTGTAAAAACGTTGTTTCTCGACCATCATTTCTGTTATGACCGTTATAATAACATATTACTCGTCGAAATTAGTAAACATAAAGGTTGGGATAATAATAATACATTCATATAATAATAACAGTTAGAAGACACAATTAGTTGCACATTACTTTTACGATTTTCTCAACTGTCTCTGTATAGTAAATAATAAATTAATATTTATTCGAGCTTGGGGATTTTTCAATTGAAAACATTAACTCTCGTGACAGTGGGATACTCATTAAAACATTAAAGAATTCGTAATTGTATTGAAAGGAAATGTAAGCAATGAAGTTTACTTTATTAGTTAAAACCACCGATCATTTATACACATTAAAGTTAATTACAATCAATAAGTCCTGCTTTTAAATCGTATGACTGATAAGAGATATATTAATATCTAATACATTATTTTCATCTGCATTTCAGTTTTAAAAAATTAAAAGATACGGTTTTAGGTCAATGTTTGAGTGATATTAATATTGATGAAAGTAGGTATGCAATTAATAATTTATTATTATTAAAGCACGTGATTTTTAAGCCTCAAGTACTTAGCCATAGCTATATCGAATCACCCTGTACAGTACAGCAAATGCTACCATGAACGTACTTAATACACATGAAAATACTTTTCTATTTTTGTATAGTTGGTATAGCCTACGTTGACGACGGAGACATATATTATAATAATTGATTACTGCAGTGCTCCAAACAAACAGGGTGGCTATGTGACCAGTAGATAATTACGATTGCACACTGAGGTTTCCATACCCCCCACCCTCCCCTTCTCCCAAATAATTTTAGTTGTAGTAAAGATAAATATTCCCTGGCCTAAAAATGTATTTTTTAACGGACAACATTTTGCACAATATCTGTAATATAGCACATTCGCACTAACCAGCCTTCGAATGCAAAATAGTGTTTAATTTACTACTTGGAAGCAAATAGACTCATTGAAATGCAAAATTAATACGCTAAACATAATTTAACAGTAAAATGGTGAAACATGAAATAATTTTTAAACACTTTGATGACGAAAACCTGAATAAAATTCCAAACTCTGCGTGAGTACACTATGAAGACATGGTCATATGGTGCTGTAGACGTCACGTCACACGTCGCTTGCAAATATAAAATGCACATTTTCCGAGTTAGCATCAGCATCTGTTGGTAACCTACGCAAAGGTTATTCTCATTTCACACTAAATATTGTAACAGGAAATTTTGAAATTGCAAAAATGTACTTTCAGCTGATGGGCTTACCCAAAAAAGAATGCGCCATTTTAGGGACCTCGCCTCATGCAAAGTTAAAATATCTGGCATGAACAATTATAAATGTAACGATTACGATTATGGATGTGCGTATATTTATAACGAAACATAAATGGGAATAGCCAGGCATTTACAAGCTGAGGAATACAAGCTGGTGTACACAAGCGTTTGATTCGGTTTGGATTAATTTAAAGAAAAAACAGGGCAGAAAAACAAAAACATAGCAGGAGATGCTACAGTTTACTAACAGCTAATTGCTACATAAATACCGTACATACCTACTTTGATATTAGTTTGTTCAATACAATTATTATAGCTGGAATGAAGCGATTAGTGTTAGCTCATCAAGAGAAATGATAAATCCAAAATGTTTCATATTTCGTGTTTTTTTTTCTTTTGAATTTTAGATGGATGGGAATGGGAATAAGGTACAGACGCTAAGGCAGCAGTTTGAGATTCTAAATTACGATGAGATTCCTATTCCAAAGTCTAAAAATACTTCAAATTTCGGGGATATCATAAGTAGACATGGAGATGAGGCTGAGGTCATTCAAAGTATGATATTGAATAGAAACGAATTTTGTGATGTACCACTTCCACCCAAACATCTACATCTAAATCGGAACCAGAACCAGAATCTGCTTCCTGAAGAAGATAATAATAGACGAAATGGGATCTACGTGAGCAATTCCATTACTCTCCATTGTGAGACGGGAGATGATGAGGATGATAGGCAAATTCTATTCCCGTCTCATCATCAGTGTCTGGATGGAGATGAATTGGGTATGGATGAGATGGAGAATGAGAGTGACTTCGATAAAAATGGAAATTTTAATGATAGCGGGAGTCAGAATGGTGGGAGCACGGGAGTTTATGGTAAAATAAAACGCAGCAATGCTTTTCGTAAGAAAGATATAATTGACTCTCCAGACCCACGATTTACAAAATCCAAGTCTAAGTTGAGCTTGGAAAGGGTTAAATCATTGGACACGAGTGGGTTACCGGGCAGTGGCTATCAGAAAAAAAACGTTGAGTCTGAAGTGAGCCGTGCTAGTAGTGTGTGCCTTCGGTCATCTAATGTCAGCGACCATAGTCGTCAGCAGCAGCAGACACATCATCATCAACAGAAAGCAATAAATATTGTGGCACCTTACCATGTCTCTGAGATTTACTCCCATGACCGAAAATTACAGAAAAGTTCACAACAGCAGCAGGGCGGGCGAGCACCGCTTCAACAGCAGTACGACCATTATGCTATCAATAATTTTCGACAAGGTCAAAGGGACTATGCTCTCCCATTGCCGAACAAAAGTGACAGATACTCTCCAAAGAATCACAACAATGAGTCTCTTCATCATCTACCCGTCTCCCTCTCCCCGGTTGTCTATCACCACCGTGTCCCACTCCAGTCCTCTTCTACAGACAGGCCTTTATCAGTGTCTCGTGATAATAACATTATTAAAACAGCAATGACTAAGCCTACCACAAATTTCGCCGCACCTCCAGAAAAACCACCAAGAACATTTCTCTATGATATTCTGTCCGATCAAGCTCCAACCTTTAATCATCATCAGCAACGTCCACTTATCACTACCCCTACTACTTCTACTACTACTACTACTCTGGATGAGTCCAAGTCGCAAAGGCTTCGTAACGGCTTCTACTATCCTCCAGGTAGTTCTTCAGCTATGGCTAAATCATCCGAATCACACGTCATTTCACAACTTACGGTAGATAGTTCAAGTAAGTGGATTTTTCGTTGGTTATTCTTTTAAGGCTTATTTATTTATTATCTGAAATATTGTAATTGCTGTGCTCATGGTAATATAAATTTACAAGTTTGTTCAACGATTCTGATTTTCATACATTCATGCTCACGAATTTATTATTGAAGTAAAAGTAAGAGTGAGACTGTCAGTCAGTCAGTCCGACGCTTTATTAACGTTCAAATTATGCGTTGCGATGGTGTCTCTATATTTTTATAGTATAAACGATTAAATCTATCTCCAACTCTGAACGACAAAGTAGTTGTTTGCATACCGTAGTATCAACTTCATTGGATGCTGGCTGATATAAGTGACATACTGGAAAAGGATAATAATGTACACGTTTTCTTGCTCATATTTTACTTTTACATTCTAATAATATTGCAATAAATTCTAGTACATCATTACAACCATTTTATATTACACAATATATATTATTATTCTTCGAAAAAATTAAATTACCCGTAACATGTGATGGTGGTACTGATAGCTAGAGGTAAAAGAGCAATGACCGATAGGATAGATAGTTTACTCAATATCGTTTCGTCAATGCTAAAAACAGTAGTGTACTTACCTACCTTACTACAGCATTCAAATTGGTAGTTACCTACATACTTGTGAAGTAAGCGGAGCAATCGTATCGATCTCTCCGTAAAAGTAAAGGCGCCATCATGTCGGTGGTGGGTTTTAGGTAATTAGTCTGCGGATCCACTTTTGTCATCCGCAGAGGGTATATTGAAATTCAGTTCCTTGAAGTTTACATACAATTACCCATTGCACTATGGTGACGGGTGACGGTACGATGGCCAATACTTACCAGCCCCAGTGAACTACTATTTAGCGCTCTCCATACTCCATACTATCTTACTTTTCATAATAATTTTGGCTACCGCCTTAGTAGATGTTGAATAGAAGTCTCACTATCTATAATTTTGTATTCGGCAAGTTACCTGGAAGAACTATACTGGTATTTGCCTTATTTAAAAATCAAAACAGTTTTTCATCTAATTTCACAAAATACTAGAATTTTGTTTATAAATTATAAATAGGAGTACCTAATTATATTTTTTTGAAGGTCAAAATCTAACTTTAAATGTAGTAATGTAGTAACTGTGGACTAACAAATTGTGTGTTTCTTTCAATTTTAATTGCAGAAGTCAAACCAGGAAAGAATGAGGCTAATTCCAGTCCTAGTGTAGGGAGTCCGCCTGATTTTAGCAAAGAAAATGAATCTCATCGATCTGGACCTCATTATCAGAATCATCCGGCTCTAGTAAGATCTAAAACAGAGTCACAAATCGTAGTCAAGAATAAAAATCGGACAAGGCCATCGGATAACAATAATGTAGGGAATAATGTGCTTGACTCACGACGCTGTGGAAATAATATACTAGGAACTATGAAGAACAGCAGCAATTCTGGACTCGGAACAGTGATTTCCCCTGACTACATTGATTATCATTCTGGCAATCAAAGGATTTATCCTGACTCGCGGTTAGACTCCAGTAGTGGCAGTGGTGGTGGTTTTCATAATCATCATGTGGTCAATAATAGCGGAAGTGCTCCGTCATATGAGAGAGTTGTAAAAAGTAGCAGTGACAATTTTCCTAGAAGCAATGTTGTTGTGGGTGGGGGTGGTGGGGTGGATAGGATTTTGCAGTGTCATCATACAGATAGTGTAACTAACCTTCCCAGCCATGGACACTTATCCTTTGCCATAGACAGTACTGTGAATAATTATAAGAATATCGGAAATGGGAGAGGGGGTAGTAGTACTAATGGACATAAATATCGAAGTGAGAATCGTCTAGGAGAGAAATCCAAATCCGAATGGGCTCTTAATCAAGTTTTAAATGGAAATGATGAGCCGATAGTAGGGATCTCTGGGGATCGACGTAATACAGTTGCAAATACTACTGGGAATAATAATAGCATTAATAATAATAACATTCACAATATTCATCCTACGGGTCATCTAAGTCTGGACTCCAATGCATCCTCGAGTAACTCTGCCAAGCTCTTTCGCTCTAATATTCAGCAATCGGTGAGTCTAATATTACATACATACGTACACATACTACTCACATATTTTTTGTTTGTTTGTTTGCTTGCTTGCTTGTTTGCTTACTCATGCGCAACTTACTCATGTATAATATCTATCATCACCACCATATGCAATTACTACGTGCAGATTGGAATTTGGAATTGGAAGTTACGCTTAAAATTAGTTTTTTTAGGTTAGGCGTTGGTTTATTACGCTAATAGCGTCTGCTCCTCTTTTGGGATGATGATGATGGGGGGATTCCACAGTAAATAATAAAAACGATGAAATGGCTACTTTAATAGAAATAATAATTACGTTATATAGAGTAATTTATTTATATGACAGCATTCTTGCGGATGTTACGTTATACGTATCGTATGTGGAAAGTCTATTAATAATATTGTATAATTATTGTAGGATCCTTCTTTTGAATAATAATAACAGAGTCGTCGTTCCCTCGTTTGATGTTGTTGGTTGTATTATTGAGTAATGAAATGAGTAATAAGTAAAAGGAAATATTATTATAATTAGATTACATGAAGAAAAAAAAACAACAGACATTTTTGTGTATAATTACCGGAGCATAATTAAATTACGCTTCGCACAGGCTTTGGGATGTGTGCAATTTGTACCAGGCCAGGGTAGTAAGCACATCATGGGATTTATTATTATTATTTGCCAGCAGATTGAGGCTTAAAAGTGAGTCTAGACTTAATAGGACATCAGATAATAGGGAGCACACACACATGCTCTCATGCATATATGTCATCTTACTAGTAGTTAGTACTCAGGTAGTTGCAGTTGTCTACTAGCGATTTTTTTATTTGGTTCTCTCTGGGCTCTAGTAGAATTCACTTTTAAAAGGATATCATGGGATAAATCAGGGCGGTTGAGTGTACTGCTCGCTCGCTCGGTTGTTAATTGTGTTGTGTGAGTAAAGGTACTACACACGAGAATGTAACGAAACTTAATACGTTACTGTTACATTGACACTTGAGACAAACGGTATTGTTCCCTATGTATATATATATGTGAAGTATGAAGGAAAGTCGACATCGACTTCGACATCGAGGAGAGAAGTGTATATAGTCAGAAAAGAGCATCTATAACGTGTAAATTGTAAATGTCTCAAAGCACGTTGTTGTGTTCCATTTCCCTACTTTACTCTGTGGCTTTGATTTTCCATGCTTTGACACACCTAACTTGGTCTCTCTCAGCGTATTGTTTTACACAAGTCGTTGTCGTTCTTCTTGTCGTACTCGTGTGCTCTCTTCTGTTTTGTTTGCCTCCCTGCCATATGTGTGTATATATGTATTAAAATGTTTCATCTTGAACAGTAATTATATATTTACCATTTGTACGTGTGTAATACTCTTAAACCAAAAGCCCAAACCATTGACCAGTCAGTCCCTACACGCACACACAACCAAACACACTGTTTGGTTTTTTATTTAGTCTCAGAAAGAGTTGAAGAAACCCTCTCCTTTGCTTTACTTAAATTGCTTTCCTTCCTACTACTATACTACAACAACTACAACTATATACCTTGAAACGTATTCTTTCCCTGTTTGGTCTCCTTAAAGACTTATTAGAGGTTGACTCATACCACACATGTACACACACTCACAGATAAGGTATATAAAGGTAGTGAACACTTTGGCAGTTTCCCTAATGATTTGATTGTAATTCACGATGTTGTTAATATATATATGAGTATGGAGTAACCATGTATGTCATATACTATACAGAGAGTGAGGAGAAATGTTTTTCCTTTTATTCATACACAGCAACAGCAACAACTGATCGGATCTCTATTCTAGGTAGAGCCTCTCAGAGTTTTAGAACTCACGAGAGTAGTAGTGGTGTACAAGAATCAGTAGAGTGTAAATGAAGGCAAAAGTTTTGCGGAGCAAAAATGGAAATGGGCGCTGCGCTGAATGACTGACTCTGCTCACTCTCGTTCATCACACCAGATTTTTAAATTTTTTTTCTTTTTGAGGTGCGCTGCTCAAAATATACCACAGATTTCTTTATTATGTTGCCACATAAAACTGTGTGTTCAATGTCCGTGTAGAGTGTAGACCACTATATATATGTATGTAGGTCTGTTGTTTATATAATATATAGTAGGTAACTTGTGTCTATTAAGGAGGTAGGTAATAATAATTGTAATTATATGCCGTATATAATATATGTACTAGTATAGTACCTAGTTAGTGCGGCATACTATACATGTAGGTACTGAGGCTCTGAGACATTGCATTTTAGTTGCAAGACGGGATTTAAACTTCAATTTTTACGTACCAATCAAACCGGCCACGAGTGCGTAGATAATGATATCAAAGCAGAACTACTAACTATATACTAACTACTACTACTGCTACTACTACTGGCTTCAAACAAGGGAACGTGAGACCAAAACCAAAGTTAATCTGAATTTACTGGTCAGGAGCTGGTTAAGTGAACTATTTCCACGTTCGTTCCACCTATCAATAATAAATGAATGATGTTTTCAATGGTGATTTCATTCTGTAAGTAGAGAGTAGAAAAGGGATTAGTGATACAATTAATACTTTGCTAATTTCTTTCTTAAAAGTCATCTATATAAGATTTTTTTTCTCTTCAAATTTCATGCGCGCTGACTCAGACAGGTTTAGTATACATAAATTCACTGTGTGAATGTTGTAAGCTATATAGCTCCTATAGATAAGTGAAGCAGGAGTGTGAAGTGGATCGACGCATAATTATATGACTGTTTTTTTAACGCGTGCATAGTAATTTATAAATATTGACAATTTTTTTGTTTTGCTGATTGCTTCGTAATGCTGACAGCTATACACAGCTGTCTTTGAAATGAAGTCGAGGTGGACTTACTATGTATATAGAAAAAAATGCATTGAGTGCATCAGTGACTCATAATGGGAATAATTATGATGTATGGTTGTGTTCTGTCTGTCCCTACGCGCTCTTATAGCAAAGTAAATTACTTTCGGAATCATTGAATAGAGTTATAGTAGCGAAAGTGGAGAGTGCTAAGGAAATCGAGGAAATAAAAATTACACTCTACATCCCTGTACGCTGTATCACACATTCCTTTCTGTATGCATATGACTACTATTCAGGACTTACGAAAATAAATGAGATTAGTTTACAAATTGCAACTTGTGTCCTGTACTTGCAGTCCTGTCCTGTATAATGCTTACAGTGCTAAAATATTTCATTTCATAGCTGTTGTCTGTTGTTATGGTGGTATTAAAACTGGATGTTGTGGTTGTGTGGTGTGGTTCCCAAAATTTGGTTTCACACAACGATCACTAGTCAGACATACCTATACACTTGCCGTGGTTACTTGTACCTTGTTTCAAGGTAAAGAGGAACTGTTCGGTAGAGAACTTAAACATATAGGTAGGTAGGTATGTGGGTATATTATACACCTTTACCCTCCTACTACATCTAAAAAACTAGTAAAACATTCATAACTTCATAACTAACTTGGATGTTATATTATAGAGAACAAAATTGTGCAGCATATAAAAAGATTAGGAACACATTGCGCAGTAATCGTGGAAAGGATGGAATACTACAAAATATAATGCAGTTAAAATACTTAAAATTCATTAATCCAACTTTATGTTTCCTTTTAATTTTATTTTTTTTACCAACGGAAATAGAAGAGATGTGATTTGAATCGAAACGGATTTTTGTTTTCATGTTTTAGTATGTGACTGAGAATGAAAATGAGAACCATTAAGATTTAAGATAAACTACTGATTCTACTACAACACATATAAGTACATAGTGCACTCACTAGTGTAATAAAGACGTTTTTCATGCGGTTGTGTAATAGTGATATAATGTATAAATGTATTTATATGTGCTAGATTACGATGTGTATATTTACTCACAAAATCTCACTACTGTTTTGCATTTAGCGTATTCAATGTACATAGAGGCACCACACCACTGTTTAAGATTAATTCTAAAAAGGGGTTTTAAAACTGTAGAATTCATTACTACTGCTGATTTACCCACAGTGTAGTAAACTGTAAATATAAATCAATAGTACATTACACAAGTAGTCGGTAATAAAAATAAAAAGGGGAGGACCTTTCAGGGCACAGGACAATAATAATAATTATTATTATTAATATTATTTTTTTGCCTTTCCGAAGACGATGACGACGACGATCATTGAACGTATTTACAACTCTGCATTCCTCCGCTATGTATTATAACCAACGGGAACGACCAACCCTGCTTGCTTGCGTGGTTTAACCAAGATTTGCCCGGGGCATTTAAATCTGCCATTATTGTCGCGATGATCTTGTTTCTTGTGGTGGTGGTGGACGAAGCACTAATATTATACTACTTAATGAACTTATTATTATTATATCAGCCGTAGTCGTAGCGCGTGACTGTCATGTTACTATTATTATCAGTAATTATTTAATTATCCCTCCTTAGCGAAATCTGATCTTCAAACTTGAAAGTTACGAACAGATCAAGGCGTCGTAGCCACAGACGGGATGAAGAAAGTACAATAATTTTACATTGTTCACTTGTTCTTGTTATCTGTCATCTGTTATCCTGTAACTGCGTGTAACATTTTATATATTATGTGTACAGTGTACAGCCAACAACAGTAGTTTCATTTTGTGCTTTTGATTATGCTATTTTCAGATTCAAAATTTAATGAACCAATTATTTTCAACGTCCGGAATCAATGGGAAGGATGCCACTTCCAGCACGGACTCTGGAATTCAGTTGGGCTCGGAGAGTTTGTCATCGTGTGATACACCTGTGGGCGATAGCACCACGGACACCGGTGACAGTGATATTGAGAATGAAGTTGAAACTTCTAATAATGCAAGACAGGTAATTAGGCTTGGGCTTTACTTTCTTTTTTATTGTTTTAAGTAGGTATTGCAGATTGCCAGCTAGTGCATAAAACAACAGGAAGCTTACCCAAAAAAACGTATCTAATATAATTATTACTCTTGCATTCAGTGGAATATTTAAGACGCATTTTGTACCAAGGGAAACGCGCTTGGTACTGTGATTCACCGTGTTCTATTGGCTGTTTGGTTATATTTGGACGTACCCATAATGTGCAGTGTGCAGTAGTTAAGGTACCTACTTAGGTAGGTACATGTATATCTTGTGTAGGGCTAGTCGCGTTACCACTCTAATACCAAAATAAATGTCATCCTGTCAGCGCAGTAATTATATATGATATAAGGATGAAGGATAACGTTGCAATGGAATTTCTTGTGTAATGAACACATTTTAAATTAGATTGAAAATCTTGGCAGGATCAAGCACTTTAGTAGGTAGGTACCTAGGTATATGTACATATTTATCATTACTGATATTAAGAATGATTAGCTAAAAGTGTCTTTTGTTTTAGAGTCGTAGATTCCCGATACTGTGTGCCAAGAGCTAGGGCTGTAAATTGTAAAATGCTATGATGGTACTGGTAATGGTTTTTTGTCTGATTTGTGGTTGACAGGTTGTGGAAGCCCGCAAAGGTTACATTCGTCAAGTGTCAAGTTTTCGTGTGAAGGAATCGCAGAATCGAGTGATTCAGAACAGCAAAAAACCGCTAGTTGGTGAAGCACTTTTTGAATGTCTCCTTGTGGTTGGATTGAATCGGGACGCCTACACGGGAACTTATCATCCGTACATCAAAGAAATGTTTCCTCCTAATGTGAGTCGCAAGTTTCCATCTAGTATTTCTACCAAATCTGATTGTAATGATTGTAATTAAACTCAAGAGAATGATACTTGTCGGTCAGTTAATATGTTTGTGCATGGAAAATGAGCAGTATCGTTGTTCGTAGTCATAGTGCACTGCCTTGGAAGCAAATACGGATCATTTTCTACGAATGGTTTCTAAACAGGAATAACCAGGCATATACAGATAGTCAAACTTGCTGCCACGGTAAAATAAGCCGCAGTTAATCCAAACCAGCCTTTTTTATGTTAATTTCTTTTTTTCTATTTAGGCTATATGCTATATTATATTCGTAAGGACAGTGGTTTTTTTAGTCAAAATTGTAAGTTTTAGCCACAGATTAGATACAGTGCAGCTGAGATTTCAAGTTATAGTATGCCAGCCAAAATTAATCAGGGCAAACATTATTTGGTTTAAATGTCATTTATGGTTACCGTACCATATAGTAAAGAAACTTTGACACCATGTAAAACTAGAAATTACGGTTGATATATTGGGGGTACTATCTCGTATTGCGTGTGTGTGCTTAGGAAATAATTATTTTGATATTTGCATGATCTAAATAATAAAATAATATTTCATATAAAGGCAGTATGTATTAGTGTGGCATGACAATGCTAAATGCGCTCCGCTCTCATGCTTGAATTTATTTATACATTTTTTGAAACGTTGGACACGAGCAGACAAAACTGGCAGCTGGTGTGGAACAATTTTGTTTTCCTGACTCATTCGAATGGCCATTTCATGAAGGAGTTACTGCTCAGAGTTACACCCTGGCCATCACTGATCACCGTGGAGGACGGAAATACGGTTGTTGCTTCCGAATCTTACCGGAAGGGGCTAATATTTGTATTCCAATTACTTATTGCCTCATCAGTTCAAATCGTGCAATAGGCTTTTATCGTGAGGTAACTACTATTTTGCTAATATATTAAAATCCTTTACGTAGCATTATTTTGTCGTGCAAAATGAATAACATCAGTAACTTCGATCATGCTATGGATTTCTACTATCTTACTATAGATTTCTTTTAAGGTATTAGTTCCAATCAAAAGGAAATGCAGTCTTAGTGTAACTTGTAATTTTGTAACTTCATAAAAACTGTCCTATGTAGCTAAATTTTTAATTTAGCTTTTAATTTAATCGTATGCTTTTTGTGTATTTACTAATAGGTGTTAAAAGAGATCACACTACGACACGGTTGTAGCGAATATCATAAAAGATATTGGATGGAACAGCTGTACAATAAGCCCTTTCCATTGCCTGATGGGGATGTTTGTATCCAAGAGCCCGTTCAAGAAGAAACCTATGTAATGAGCGTTAAGAATAACGTGGGATCCTACGCTAGTGTTAATAACTTCGTCCAACCAAAAATGATAAGCATACGCCGCAAAGCTGATCATCGCCTTGACGATAAAGACTTGGTAACATTGCTAACTAAAATTGATGCGGCCACAGTGATCAAAATATTTGGTTCTATGCTTCATGAGCGAAAAGTTGTACTTATTAGCAGAGCTTTAAGGTACGTTAATTGCCAGGATTGATACCACTTATCTGCTCTTTATTAATTCTGCTCAGTATTGCTCAAGCTAGTGATAATATAAGTGGGGTTTCGATAATTTAATGCGTGCGTATTTAATGCGTCGATTATTGTATTATTATTGCAGCACCCTGTCTTTGTGCGTTGAGGCATTAGAATCTATGTTGTATCCCTTTACGTGGCAGCATACTTTCGTCCCAATACTTCCATTGAACATGCCTGATTTTTTGGATGCTCCTTCTCCATATCTTATTGGTGTCCTTCGGAGCTCTCAATCACCGTGGGATAAAAACTTTGAAGATGTACGATAGTTATTGGCTCGTGTATACATTCAGTCTTTTGAGTGTTATTTGATTTACTATAAAAAGAGGCTTGCCTGTAGAATGAATTTACTACTCGATTTAAACGACCAGCCTCAAGTTTCATTTTAAATGTACTAAATATTGTTCCTTTTATTATATTATGACTGAATCTAGGGAATGGTTATTGACTTGGATATGAACAAAGTCATTCGTTGCGTGGGGGACGAAGGCTCTATTTTACCTAAAAGAATTTACAGGAAACTTCGAGACTCCTTGCAGTTTGTTCTCAGTTTATCGGATCAAGGGGAATCCACAAAGAATGTATTGTTTAGCGAGTGTTTTATCCGAATGTTTGTGGACGTCATGGGACACTACGGCAATCACATTATACTTCAAGCAGATGGTGCTAAGATGTTCGAGGTATGACTGAATGACAATTACAAAGTGGTGGGAGTGTCAAATTCTTTAAGAAATGTGAATGTTAAATTATAGTCAGGTTATGCTTTATTTTGCATTATGTTTGTGTATTTACAGCGAGAGGCTTTTATTAGATCATCTGACACGAAGGCAACCCAAAATTTTCTGGATTGGTTTTCTGAGACTTCTATGTTTCATTTCTTCATAGAAAATCGTTTGAAGGAGGGCGCAAAGCAGGGTGAGTATTCCTGTGTTTTTTAGAATTTTTAGAAATAGCTTTCTTCGTCATTTGCTATGCTGTAACTCTTTGTAAGCACTAATTGGTTTTATGGTTTCGAATTTAGGTTTATTTGAGCAGCGCATAATGGGTGATCAGACACATCAAAATTATGGAGCACAGCTACCTTTCAAGAATTCGAAGTTTGTAAAAAATAACCGTACGTTCGGTATAAATTGGTTAAAAGATGCCTTTGTCATGAAACAGTAGTGATTATATGCCTTCCAACTTATCAAGCCGTCAGTTGATGTTGTTATTAAATTTAGATTTAGCTATTAGCAAGAAAAATAATTGATTGAATATACATCTTACCTGAAATTTTTATAAATGCAGCCTTAAATTATCTTAATTAAAATAGTCCTAGTTGCACGTAATTGTAAAATAATACATAACTAAGAGAAGTAGCTCGCGATAAACCATAAATCTTTTTTTTTTTACTTTGAGTCAGGACCACTTTCACTATTTATATATAACAGTAAATTTTGTTTGGACTTTTCGAATCCTTTGAATTGTCCTTAAACGTTTTGGCCGTTTTCTTGCCTTTTCCTGTATTAATACGATGTTCTGTCGTAGAAAACATTTCCGCAATTAGTTAAATAACGTATAGGCATGAATGAAATGTTAAATGTTCCTTTATATGCGCACTTTGTATGAAACTTTAATGCGCGTGATTATTAATTACTTCTATTACCATTATTTCCCAATTGCTAGAACGGTTGCTCAATATAGATTTGATGTACTAGCCAAAAATTAAGGTGTCAAATTTATTTACTTTACCGTTATTTGTTCAGTCATCTGAAAAGATGAATTTTATTGATTTGTCTGAAGAGCCTCTATAATAACTCTATAGTGGTTGACTTTTACTTTTACCTTCAATAACCTTTCGTCGGAGTAGTTTCTGAGAAGTGACATAGTATTATTTGTGTGGTTGGGTAATTTTCAGTAGCTAAGTGTCTCCCTTTGTCCGTATTTACCTTAAAACACTATTGATAATTTAAGTTGTATGCAGTAAGTGTACTTAAACATATGACTAAAATACAATCAATGTATCTGCAACTCTGCCGCAGCACGGTAACTACCTCATAATATGCAGTTTGTTAAATAATTTTATATTGTAATCTATTTCACGATTTTTTCTGGAATCTCCTCTCAGCTATCTAAAAAGTTGTGCGTAGTATCATATCTGAAATACAAAATGTCTGCTATTCTTTTCTCCTACCTTACATATTTACATAAATACGAATTCTTTCAAGAGAAATGAGTATTTAGCTAGCACCTTATTAGTCTTAGAATCATAACAAACAACTGCCGTTCTCCCAAGTAGTTCAGTTCTGGTAACAAGGAATATTGGTGTTTTTGATCCCAAGTATTTGATATCTGATCAAAGCATAATATATTTAAAGTAATGTCTCTATATGTAATAGCTCGTGTTCTTTCATTGAATACTTGCTGGACTCATTAATTTATACTACTATGTTGTTTACGAAAGAAGTTATTACACTGAATTATAAATAATATTTTTAATCTTTGGGAAATTTCAGACGAACATTAGTTAAGTTGTTGCTGGTTTCCGTTATGGCATAAAATAGTTGGGTACTCTTAAGGTCGATAAAACTGCAGTGTCACGTGGGATTGCATGTAGCTGTTGAACCGGTATTTATTTTCTGCGGATACATGCACTAATTTTTAGGCACTTTAAGTTCTAGCAACTTGAATCGCTTAGCTGTATTAATATTTATTAAATGCTACCTGCAATCGCGTTGAGAGAAAGAGTTTCTTAATCAAAATATTTTATTGCGGATTATAACAATTTTCAAGACTGAGATATTGATAGGACCGTTTACAGTTTCGGTTATTAGTTTCGAAATAGTTGTGGTACTTAAAAGCTCGTATTTGTCTAAGAGTTTGCTAATGCAAAATTGTGTACAAATCAAGTTGTTTAAAATAAGAGTCGATGGCTGTTATTGTAATTGTAGTGTATGATTAATTTTTATTAAAATATAAGTCAGTAAAATGTACTTATATGCTGACGTACTTCCATGCATTCATGGATTAATTATTGTCTTATCATTGTTACAAATTCAGCACTATATAATTTAATGCTAAATTATATTTGATATTATTGTTAGAAAATACGTATTCAAAATCAAAGCCAAATGTATGACTTGTGTTAATTATGTGTAATTTGTGTTTTCCTGTGTAAAACAATCGTATTCCTTTTTGTTAATTAATTGGTAGTTTAAAAATATGTTGTATCGCCCCAAGGTTAGCTCTTCCTTTTTATTTTTCTATTAGATTTATTTATCAATATATTTAATTTTTGAATCATTACTACTCGAATAAAATGAACACCAAAGGTTTTGTATAATCTTTCTCTTGAACTCCAGTTTTTTTATGTAGTTTTACAATGTAATGTAAATTATAATGAGGCAATCAGAGCATGACGCAGACGCAGGCAGGTTGTTTTTCAGTACCTGCCTTTAGAAATGTTTTTGCAATTATATACCCGGTAGTTAATATATGTGTACGAGATTAATCCTGTTGGCAACTTATAGCAATAATATGTTAATATTCCAACGCCAAATTTAAATCTTAAGAAACAGCGCGTATGCTATTTATACATCCGTATTTGTTGTCATTAATTCAATATTGTATTCTTTAATTAATTATACGAGAGTAATTATTATTATAATAGTGATAAGTATGCGTCGCTTAAACATGTTTTCGAATCATATCATCGAAAGATATTAAGAAACTTTGTAACTTGTGTGTAGTTTATCATTAATAGTATAATTGTTCTTTGTTAGCGAGAGTGATATATGGAGGTATCTCTTTTCTTTATACTTAAAATAACAATATAATAATTAGCTGGTTACAGATACCTCTTCAATCACTTTCGGAGAACTCTTTAAAAATTGAAGGAAATTAAATTGCTGTCAATCAATGACTTGCGTGAAGAATCCATCAAAGCTGTAGTGTTTATTTTTTGCTCAAAATTTGCACTGGCTCAACTGTTACAATACGTGATTCACAAACGGACTTAAAGCTAAAATAATTCTTACGTTTCTTTGGTATCCTCTACTTTTGTCGGTTGTTGGAGAGCGCATTCTGAATATTACGTACAAAGGGGTACAGAATACTCATAGAATACTTAATGTAAGTAATGCTTTCTTTGAATTTATTATTTAAAATGACATACCTATACCGTATTTCTTCCCCTTGGTTAGTTACGTCAAACTTAGCCACAGACCCGGGACCTACTTGAGACCGGGGAGGTATTAGAAGAAATACGGTAACATACATTCAGTGTGTTCATTTTTACGCTTAAATATACAATCGGAAGGATAGACCCAGAACCAGCTAGTCTGAAGTATAGTAAGTATCAATATCGTAAAGCGAATATTTGTTTTACAATTTACAACATAAAGCAGGAAAGGGATGAAGAATCATTCATGAAAAACAAATGCGAAATGTTGAATATAAATATGACGACCAAAGGGTTTTTAAAGTATTTAGTAAATATAAATAGTAGATATTATAAAACATCTACTATCACCATTCCTACAACTACTTCGTATGTACATAAAATTTCAAATTGCGCAACTGGTTACTCAGGTAATGACTTTAAAGGACACAGAACACAGGTAAGTTATAACTTAACTTTCTAAAAACTAAGTTCGTGCGATTAGTGCGATATGTCTTCTTTTTTACCAGTTTTCTTGCATTATAACAGAAATTGAATTTTAGTTCGAAAGTTATTAAAAGTAAATATATGCATTATTGTGAGCTATGGCTCATTAAACTTATGCAGTGTGTTTCAAATTCAAACATTATTTTTGTCAGTGTGCATTGAAAATCAAAAATCCTTTTTGCCAGTGAGTGTGGGATGTTTAAGGGTTCGCTTTCATTTTAGGGATGTGATTGTGGGCAAAGTTAACAAGCTTTTTCGTAAGTGTTGAAGAGTTTTTCATAAAATTGGAATAAAATTCCGCAGCATCATCTTGGCTAAAATTCTCTTTATCAAATTTCAATTCCTCCATATCTGGAACGTCTTCTTTAGCAGCACTCATAACGGGAGCCAACATGAGGCCCATTATAATACCAAAGTCGCGAAAGTCCTCAAATTCTTTTAAAAGATTTTCAAACGTCAACTCTTCATTAACGTAGCCAAGTTTTTGAGCGAAACTTGTAAATTCATCATGGTATACATGGAGGACCGTTTCCAAATCATTGTTCAAGATCTCCATTTTTGGAGATGTATAACATAGGTAATTTAGGTCGATTGCCCGCGAACACGATCTTGATATTTGAAAATCAAGGAATCTGTAATTATTATAAAGAATTTCGAAATTATTTTAGGTCTGCGTAAAATAAAAATTATACCGACTTCATTTTATTTTATTTTTTGGGATGTTCAGCAAATAAAACTCACTTGTGGTCTGTAGCTTGTCCAGTAGTTTCATCAGAATAACGAAATAACTGGTTATTAGTCCAACAGTCGCCGTGTCCTACCACAGCCCACTTGACCTTATCTCCAACTAGCTTCTTCATTTTTGCAAAGAAATGTTCATTGTAAACATTCTGCACAAGATCCGCCTCTTTCTCCAGTCCATTCTCCCGAAGAGTGTTTCCTTCGGATATGAAAGTTTGACTCATGTACATTTTCATCATTTCATCCACTTCTTCCGGCTCCTTGCTGAACATTTTCTCCTTCAAAAATGGATACTTTTCTAAGATTCGGTCGTAGTCACCTTGGAACATTGCAAACGATATTGCATGGAATTTGGCTAAATTTCTCACAACAAGCTCAGTGTGATTGGTATCCAAACCATCATGACGGCTTGCCATTCGGAACCTAAAATATATATATATATAGAAGCAGAACAACTTCAAACTTCAAAATCATTTTGCATGGTGTGCATATATTTATACAGTATAGAACCCTGTCGTCGCAAATCAAAATGCTCTTGTCAGTGTCTGTAGTTTGAAGTGGAGGAAGATACTAAAAGAGGAGTTGTTCAAAATAGTAATGGTGTTAAATAATTAATTTAAAGTAATAAATAGGTAGAAATAATGGGTGACAATATTATCGCGTCAGATTGGTCAGATGTATAAAAAATGAACCTCTTTGCGCAATGTGAAGCATACGTTTCAAGGCCAGTTTGGATTGAAATGGCGATTTTTGTGAGATAGAAGTTCGACTGTGTACTGGGATGAATAATAAACTAATGCGCAACTATTAAAGTGAATTACATATACCTACTTACCTATACTTGCTACTTGTCGGAATACTAAAGTTCATTATCCAGTCAAGTCTGTTCAAGCTTTAAGAAATGCTACATGTACACATGTGTTGTTATAAATCATAAATAGTATGGCAAAATTCATTTCATTTGAATTTGAACACGACAAAGAAATTTAGGGTTGGATTTTGGTTTTTGTGTTGCTATTAAAGCGGATGAGTGGTTGCTGCAAATTGTAAATTGAAATATACAGCAGGAGCTCTCAATTATACTGAAAAAAAGTTTGTCCTTGACGTTTGCTTCATCGTTTCCCATTTGTTTTTGTTATTTTGCTGGTTAGAAGCAATTGATAGTTAAAGAACACGCTAAAAATTCTGAATAGATAAATGGCTCTCCATACATACGCCTCCATCCCATCCCATTACATTCTTGGTGGTTTTTATTTAGCTGTTATTTTTTTTTAATTTACCTAACCTTGTTGATTTTACATAAGGTATATTATCCTTCATTGAGTAGTATATTCGAAATTTTAAATGCTCGCTATACTCTACATATTCATGCATTGACAGCATATCGAAATCGAAATGCAAAGTTTCCCTATATGTACTTTAACTTTGAGTTACATCTTGAATATAGTTTGCATGTAATCCAGATCGCTCGCTATACCTAAAATAGTTTCAATTTATAAATCTGAATTCTTGCCATTTCCTTAGAAATTTACAATTTCAAGTGGGAATTGTCCGCGGGGGCTATAGAAACTGGAGTTTAAATAGTACGTGGGGAGTGCTATTGGAGAACATACGGTACATGTATGTATATACGTAAGTATGGTAGAGACAACCGAAAGTGAAGCCTAGCAAGGATACATTTTGCATGCAAACAAATGACAGCTTTATCCTTGCCAGGCTTCACTTTCGGTTGTCTCTACAGTACGTCCCCCATTTTTGCGAAAGTTATAAAAATGCATTATAAGCTATTGAGAATACATTGGAAACGGCGTGGAGTGATTTCAGATTTTTTTTAGTCAATTTTTTGGTTGTCTGGCTCTGGCGCTCAGGGTCTGTGGGAACACAAATCGGCTTTTTTGTGCAACCAGCAACCTTGTAGAACAAATCTAATGTCTAATTTACTTATAATGCGTCAATATTTAAATTAAGATAATTAGCGTGTCAGTTTTTGTTGGTCTTGGCATGATTACCAATACTAAATTGCACTGTACTTAGGAAACCTTAGGAGCAACGAATAAAAGTGAGAGTTGATTTAAGAAATAATTTTTGATCACCGCACCCAGAAATTCTCAAATCCTGTAGGGCCAAGTAGTCACTCATCCCATCACAGAAGGAGCTATAGCAGATTGGATAAGCGGAAAAAATCTCATCTTGCTCCAGCCCTTTTTCCTTCTGGAAGTTGACAAAGTCCACAAATACTTGACTGTACATTTTGGACTCTTTCTCAAATGCCATCATTTCGTTGATCATCTCTCGGCGAGCAATATTTTTCGGGAGTGTTTTGAGCATGATGTGGAGCGTGTCTTGGGATCCAGTTGACTTGGACTTGACGTTGATCTTCAACGCGTATATGATAGACATGTAGTTATCCCCAGCTTGAGATCCCATCTCTGCTGAGAAATCCACTAATTCCAAGTCGGTATCATAAGAGGCTACAATGGATTGAACTACTTGCAATGTTACAACTTCACTAATTGCTGGTGGGGCCTCTTCCGGTACCGGTTGGGAAGAGGTGGGTGCGATTCCATCACTACCAGCCCCACTACTGTCTTTCAAATCTGCCTCCGTTTGTGACATTTTTATTTTTTGGTTATTTTTAAAACCGAAAACCTCCGAGACGCTCACACTACTTTACGTAGGCACAGTTCACTATAGTATTTATCACTGAGGAATGATGAACTTATATTATGTTTGTGAGTAATCCAGCACGTAAATTATAATTTTATTGTTTCTGTAAACACTTCAAAACTCACACGAAATGGCTACCACTTATATGTGTACTCTGCCCCAACTCTCGAAAAAGAGTGTCCACGAAGGAAAACTGATGTGATAGTGTAACTATATGATCATCGCTTTTTACGCTCACATGGGATACTATTTGCTTACTGAAGTTGACTGATAAAGCTGGCAAATATCACAATACGTCAAGGATAATGTTCACACAATGTACGTACTTAGGGGACAATACTCTACATACATAATTAATAATTACATAAGGTATATACTAGAGTCCAATTATTATATAAGCAGTGGACCATCAACAATTCATACTAACTACTAGTGCACAGTGCACAGACCCTATAGCCCACTACCTTACATCACCATTTTAAAGTTTTGCATTACGAGCGTATGGGACAAGGACTTCCTGATCATATAGTTAGCCATCCGTCATTCTTCCAATTCAAAGACATTCGATATTAAAAACTAATTCCTCTCTGAATTACTCCTGATGTACTCTCGCCCTTCCAACGTACGTACGACCAGCATAACATGGACCAACATACTGTAGTACCTGAAATGTGTATCATTCAATACGTACAATATGATAACTATTCTTCTACTCTTTGTCTGGGTAATGTACAGACTACAGACAGGATGAGAATTGTTGCGGGACTGTGAGCATTTTAGTTGTAATACAAAAAATGCATGCTATGTATCTACAGATACAAAAGGACACGCTATGCCTGTGTTTATCTTTGCAGAAGATGCATGAATTCGCTTCGCCGCAATAAACTGTACACATAAAACTAAGTAAGTAGTAAGTATATATTATTATATTCAGTCTTGTTTACATCGCGTTCTGAGTTTTGAGAATGAAGGTTAAATGCAAATTGTGAGTCAACTACAAGCGTCGCTGTAAAGGCATCCTTTACCTAACGATGAACGAACACCATACATACCTGACAAAGTATATAAGCTGTCTATAAATAATCTACCGAAAATTCACACAGATTCTTTTTTGTTTAGTTCTAAACACAAGCCCCCATGAATAACATTGTTTAGTGTAAATTATAATCCACTTGGCCGGCTTGGCCCGCGCTTTTATACTTTTTGGGCGAGAAAAAAAATACTTATATGTGCATGCGTAACATAAATGTTACTTGTAACAATATATAATTAGTTTAAACAATAGACAGAGCGTCTAGCAGTATGAAAAAGCAGAAGTAATTATTATATTTTTTTGCAATATTTACTAAGTATACTGTTTACTATCTACATTTTCATTTTACTTACTTTTATTTTTAGTAGGTCTGCTCACAAAAAGCTTCATTATAGTCTCAGTTGACACTCAAGTGTGAAAACTTTTATTGTACTAATAATTAATAATTATTGTCACATGCGATTTGGCTATGTCCAAGTTCAATTTTATTCATATGGGCATATTATATTATGTGTTGAGCAAGCGGATTATTATGCAGTAAAAAAAACAAAGTCATTAGAATGACCTTGTGAATTTTTCAAATAAACTTTAAAAAATCACAGCTACTCAATAAATTATATTTTCATAATTCTTTTATTTATTCACTCTTGTTATAATTCAAACGACGAGACAATACTCAATTTCGACACATGTAATAAATAATATTAATAAATGGAGTAAACCTGCGGTTTGTCGTTAGATTGGACTGTGAGATGAAGTAAAACTAAAGCTCAATGAAAACGAGACTTACAGTAAATAACGAAGTAAATAATTTGTAAGTCAAAACAAAAAAAATAGCACGAACCAAAACAAGGTTTAATTTGCATACAAGATGTGAGCTGTGAAGAATTTACTGGCCTAGTTTAAATTTAAGACAGTATATAAGAACAAGGATACGCATACCTTTTTACCTGACTCGTAAGATAATTATTTAAACTTTATTCTGACTATAAGGTTTGGTAATATAGGTAAGCTCAAATCGAAACAGTGTTCAATACTCAATACTTGAAGGTTCAAGAGTTTTAATACATTAAAGGTAGAAATATACAAGAAATTTGTGAAACACACATTTTTTCCATTTTAATTTTGAAAACTTTTCGAATGTTTGAGTCCCTCGGAAATAATTTGATTATATTACATGAAAAATCTAAAACCAGCTCCCTGGCTGCTTTTTGATAGTCTTGACGCTGTCGAGGCGAGACAACAAAGGGAGAGAATCAATTTTTCCCAATGAAGTTGATCCAATTGAAGACTCACCATCTCCACCCAATGACATTGCGGAACTACTACTACTCGTATTAAGTGTCAGATTACTACTACTGCTCGTAGCTGTGACGGCCCCGTTGGATGACGATGACACTGGGGCCGGTATGTCTGACTCCACTGAGATTAACGTGTCCTCCCGCGGTGTGGCATCAAAAGAACTCTTATTCTTACACTGTGTCATCAAGTCTTTAGAATTCCCAGTTGCTTTCTCAGTTGTCTCCTGCTTGGAAGGGACCACAGCATTAGGTTTATATGGTGTGGCTTTGGGAAGGGCAGGTGTGGCGGTTGGAGTGGGAACTTTAGCTTCGCTACCACCTTTAGGTTTATTTGCAAGATTATTAATTACAGGATTTTTCTCTAAAGATGATGGTACTGGAGGAGCTGAACATTTCCTTTTTTCCGTTTCTGTTTCACTTGTAGCAGTTGTTGTCACTATAGACATCGTCGTTGACTTTCCCGTCACTTTCCCTAGATTATTTTCTTTAATTGGATTTTCTCCAGAGCTTATTATGTTTGCCGGTCGAGTGCTCTCTCCTGCCTTAGTGGACGTCGTCGTCGTGGATGATTTTTGTGACACACTGCCATCTTGGTTATTATTTGGAGTCAGGTTGGGCGTTGAGCCCGTGTCTGGAGTTTGTTTCTTTGCAGCTTCTATTGCCTGCTTTAAGGATAGTCGGGATTTCATAGACTCGCTACTTTGTGACCGACCAATATGGCTCCTGAAAAAAACGAACACAAAAATTGAGATATTAACACTAGTATTTATTAAGCCAGAGAAAGGATCCCATGCAAAAAAAATCGTTTTGCTTGTCGAAAACATTTTAACGGGAAAGAAATATGGAAAAACAAGTTAATACAACAGAGTAGGTAAATAATTATATCATCTGTAACGAACCAAAATGACCCATATCCATTTTTAGCTAAAAGCAATATTTGAGTATTTACAAAAATACTCAAATATGTCTTGACAGCATTTAAATAGAACATTTTGCACTTTTAAAAAATATGTAAATACAACATTTTACACTTTTCAAAAACATGGAATTAGAACATTTTACACCTTTTCAAAAACATGGAATTAGAATACTTTGCATCTTTTCAAAAACATGTAAATAGGACATTTTACACTTTTCAAAAACTCCTAATTAACATTTTACGCATGTTTCTCATTTTGTTTTTATGATATAGCTCATTTTGATTGTAGCGTAAATTGGATATGGGTCATTTTGATTCTTCACAGACGATAGGGATATTCAAATACATATAGTTTAAAATTTTCCAAAATAAGGAGATTACATGTTCTTGTAAAATCAAGCAAAATACGTGTCAGCATTGTTAATTTAAAAATATTGGCAAATTTAGAAAATTGTACTTCTGAAGCTACACTGTATACTTATTCCACTTTTGTGAACAATTATGAATGTCTTATATTGAATCTTAAGTAATAGTATTATTGTTAGAAAATTAGTTTACAGATGCTTTGGAGGCCGAGACAAACGTTCTCGATTTAACAGGGCTAGTCGAGCCATGCGACGGAAACGGTCTGCCGCTGCAGAATGCTCTTTTTGCCTGATTGCATCTTCACTATTCTCCAAATCGTTTCTTTCACCCCCATCATCAAACGAATTCATTCGTTCATCCCCTGCAGCTGGAGCAACATGAAATCCTTTTAAAAGTCGTCTTTCCCACTCCCTTGTCCTTCTCCCAGCCGCCACAGCTAATAGAATGCATGAAATCATAAATTCCTAATAATAACTTAAATGACCTAATTTCAATTGGAGATCCGCAGGTTAGTATTTCAAGTTACAGCTTTTCAGCACTAAATAAAATCTTACGCTTATCAGTTATGCTTGAAACATTCATGCCATTCCGTCGGAATACTTCAATTAAGTCACAACGCAGAGCGGAAATTTCACCCTTGACCTCATTCACGTCATCTTCAGTGACCATCTCTTCCTCTGGAATCCTCTGGAGACCACTCACATAGCGCCAAACCAATGCTCTCATCACTGCTGTGTACTGTCTTCCGTGCTCTAGGAGTTCTGCTCTTCTAGCTTCACGCTAGTTAAATTAATTAAACGCAGGCTATTGTCAATGTATTTTTTAAGGACTGAATTTAAGTAGCTCAGAGAAAAATTGTATTTTTATAAAATGATTCATTGAAGATAACCAGACTTTCGCAAACTCATCTAAGAATAGTAAGACAAAACATCTTTTAAAGCATAACATTAACTATAAGTAATATATCGTCTGTGAAGAACCAAAATGACCCATTTCCAATTTAAACTAGAATCAAAATGAGCTATGTCATAAAAACAAAATGAGAAACGTGTGTAAAATGTTAATTATGAGTTTTTGAAGTGTAAAATGTTCTATTTACATGTTTCTGAAAAGTGTAAAATGTTCTATTTTCATGTTTTTGAAAATTGTAGAATGTTCTATTCACATGTTTTTGAAAAGTTTAAAATGGCATATTTAAATGCTTGCAAGACATATTTCAATATTCTTGTAGATAGCACATATTTCTTTTAGCTAAAAATGGAAATGGGTCATTTTGGTTCTTCACAGACGATACATTTTATATGCATCATAATTAATTTAATTTTAATTTCAATAGGACAACTGTATAATGTTTTGTGGTATTGCAACTCCGCAACAATGAAAATTTCATTTACAAGGGAATGACGCGACATGACCGACCCAGAATTTGGAAAGACCTATTTTAAAAAATCAGCCTACTTTTAAATAGTATAGATCTAAAGTAACTCGATTGCATTTTGCGTCGTTCGCCTAGAATTGCGCGGCAAAGTTTAAAAAAATTCAAATTTTAAAACTTTGCCTCCCTGTAGCGTCAACAATTCTTAACCGATTTTGATAAAATTTAATTTTTTTTTATTCTTGTCTAAAAAGTGATTTCAGGATTTTTAAAAATTCGAAAATTTAATTTTTTTCCGAAAAATTGGTTTAAAAAAACGGGCCTCAAAAATATGGGTTTCCTAGATTTTTTTCAAAAAAAAATAAAAATTTTTGAATTTTCAAAAATCCTGAAATTACTTTTTAGATAAAGGCCTCGCTCCATTCTGATGTACGCTGCACCTGTATGGGGCTTGCGCTACAGCGAGGAACTGGAAACATTCCAAACGATGTTTCTAAGAAGACTTACAGGCACCTCTAACTCTACACCAGGCTACTTCCTCAGACTTGAAACAGGAGCGCAAAACATCAAACTGCAGTTATTTAAAGCATTACCGACGTTTCTGGAAAAGATCCTAAACTCTGACGAAAATAGTATAGTCAGAAATTGCTATGAAGAAGTAATACAGCTAAAAGCCATTGACCACAGATATAACTGGATGTTACAAGTGAGAAAGATCTGTGCTGGTACATCTCTGGAAGGAACGCTTGAGAATCTGAATAGTGGGTATTTAAAGAAGCATAAAGCTGAAATACTAGAGAAATACAGACGCAACTGTATTAATATGGACGTGCAAAGGATGCAGAGCTGCAGCATGCTAAGGCACTACGGCCGTTTGAAGACCCACGCTCTCAGATCAGAGTACTTTGGAATGGATTTATCGTGGAACACGGTAAAGTTTATACTAAACTTGAGAGCTGGCCTCCCAAGAATCGTCCTTAGAGGGAAGGTCACTAACCTTAATGGAATGAACAGAATATGGAAACGAGTAGAAACACCTGACTGCGACCTATGCGGGAAGGAAGAGGAAGACGTTTTTCACGTAATGCTTAACTGTCCACACTACAAATCCCCAAGAACTACATTTCTTAGGAATCTAAGCAATGTAGGAATAACTAGGAAGAACCTCACGGAACAAATTTTCTGCCATTACAACAATACAAAGGGATTTGAACTACTCTTTAACTTCTGGGATACAACCATAAGGACCCGGGATTTTTACTACGGATGCATTGGAGCGGCCTGACCAGCCATACCTCGACCACCTCACCACACCCACCATACCCCTTTATCATTAAACTGTAAATGAACCAATTACACATCGAATACTTTATACCAAATGAAAATACTCTGTACTACCTTTTATACTGCTTATGCTTCGTAAAATGATTCCAAATAATGCCTACTACCTATTGTGTAAGGACCACTAATAATTAACATGCCCTCTTTTTAGATGCGGAAAATCAAGAAATAACATTCATAATTCAAACAAAGTCAAACAAATATTTATTACTATATTCAACCAAGGAGCAATTACCCTTGTACAGTCAATTATGTAAATAACCAATGTTGTATGGGCTGCGGCCAAATCGACTCAATGAATAAATTATTATTATTATTATTATTATAAAGGCCTCAGAATCAGAAAAAATCAAGTTTCATCAAATTCGGTTAAGAACTGTTGAAGCTACAGGGTGGCAAAGTTTTAAAATTTGAATTTTTTTAAACTTTGCCGCGCAATTCTAGGCGAACGACTCAAAAAGCAAATCGAGTTACTTTAGATCTATACTATTTAAAAGTAGCCTGATTTTTTGGAATAGGTCTTTCCAAATTCCAAGTCGGTCATGTCGCGTCATTCCCTTGTTAGTATTGGACTCCTAAAACTGATTTAACAAAAAATATATATCTTATTACGTGTTTCAGGGAGGTTCCGATTTTAGCAAGATTTGGAATGAAACGGGTTAGAAAGCGCTTGACTTGCTTTGGTGTAGGTACCAAGTTGAAAGGAGAGGGTAAGGTGGCATCCTCGTCAAAATAACTTAGCCAAAGTTTGGTTCTTGCAAATTTCCACTCTGTATCAGCTCTTTCCTTAAATTAAAACCAAAAGCCATTTTGTGACGGCGATGAATAACAGTATTAATAGAAATGAGAAATAAACTGCAATTAATTGTGTAAATTTTTACTTACAGCTATCTCTGCATATGTGTTGGACAACATAGCAATGAGAAGGTTGAGGAGCACAATCACCTTAGAATCAATAAAATTAGTTGTTAAAGAATTAGCACCACCATGAAACTGAGATAATAGTCCAAAAAATTACCGTAAAATAACGATTTCAACTTACATTGATGACGCAGTACGAGCCGAACATTAGAAGTCCCCAGAAACGTGTGTAGGATTTAATTCCAGAAAGCTCAAAGTCAGCAAGACCAACCATACCAAAACTTGCCCAAAAGAGCGACTGTGAAGACTCAAATAAGCTGTGCACGAGAAAATTAAATCATACACAATATATTAACAAAATCATTATTATAATTTACGTACTATATAATAAAAAAATTCAATATCTTCAAAATTTACAAACTTACTTTCCAAAACGACGCCATTTCATACAAGCTTCACCTGAATTTTTCCAATCTGGTAAATTTCCAGGTAGAGTATAGCATTTTTGCTTTTCCAAATCCGCAAAATACCATAACAGTTGGTTCAGCCCTAACAAAATTGAAGTTCATATGTTATGTTTCCGAACTTCAGCTGAGATTAAAGATAGCAAAAATGGGAGCCACGTTGCTCAGATTCTGTCCGGAGAGCCCGGTATTTGGGACTATATAAAAACATCTTATATTCTTTAATTTAATGTACTGCTTTTAAAATAAGCCCAATCCCAATGAAGCCAGAAATGTCCATAAACAGTGGGAGTGGGTAATTGTGGTTATTTTGAAAATCGAAAAAAAATGAAAATGGGATAAATCAAAAAAGAATTTAATGGATGTTTTGTGTGTCCCTAAATTTCACATAAATTCTACTGCCGGGATGAATCCGGACAATGTGACTCCCATAATAATGAGTAGCTGGAGGCACACATCAGGTATTCTTTATGTCAATAGTAGTAGAGATTTTTGCCTCACCACATGCAAATGCAAACAGAACTAGAGTGTAGAAGAAGAAAAACTTGAGGATGTCATAAACCATGCGACCCAAAGATATTTGTAAAGGCCCCAAATGAGGGTTTATCGTTGAAACATGCACAAGCTTTAACGCACTAAAAATAATATTACATGCTCCAAAATATAAATACAAAAAACAAATTTTTTGGAAATTGAATTAAATATTATAATGCTTCTTGGATTAGCATGTAATTATTAAATAATTCTGCTTGAACCTGAAAATATTTGCTGCTGCAAAAAGACCTTCAGCAACCAACTGCGGGTCAAAGTCGTCCCAATTTTCTCTCGGAATAAAAGCCTTTGCTGGGTTTCTAAAAATTATGTCAATGGGTAAAATGTCACATGAAAAAAAAAATGAAAACTGAATATTTTTCAGTTTTAAATTAATTACAGGAGAAGCGCGGGAAATTTTTACTTACTCTGCTATTTCACTCTGTTGCTCATAAAAAGCCCAGCACCTTAAGCCAGCTACGGACACGTACAGGAAGTTTCTCAAAAAATCGATCGCATTCCACATGTCACTTACGTACGTGAAGAATCCGTTGCGAAATAATTCTCGTGTCTCTTCCACAATGAATCCTTAAATTGTCATAATTTAATTTATTTATGATTTAAACTTCACAAATTTTGTCTATTTTTTTATGAAATATTGAATTAGAACTAGGTTTGAACTTTGCACACGGCAAAATTAAGGTCAATCCGACCGACCCTCAAATAAGAACTTTACGTGTCTGACATACCAATTACATACACAAGGACTATATATTCCAGTATTTGAGGAGCATTTCCCCGTAATCTTTTCCGACCATGAGTTTTTTCAAAAGCACCAAAGTATCCTGATTCTTTCAGAAAATCCACCACCTGCTCTTCAACTCTCTGAGAGACCAATATTAAAATCACTGAAATAAAACAAACGGAGAAAATTCACATTCTGAATTCATTTAGACAGAAAAAGCTATGTACCGTGTCATCAAATTAAATTAAATAGGAGCATAATAATAATTACATAAGAATAGAAGATAGGATGAAGCATGTGTCAAAAATTTCATAAATGGCTTCCGTATTAATTTTCCAATACGATGCTTTGGAGCAAACATGTACCAGATGCAGTACAGAGGGAAAGTTACAATGACTCGTAGAATTTCCAAACATTTGAGAATCGTTGATTTTTGTCGGAATCCTGGAAGGCCATCATACCACATTGAAGATAGCAATTGCTGAACCCAGGGATGAGCTACAAACTGAAAACATTATTAACATTCTTTATGAGACACAATCCCACAATTAATATCCACCAAAAACTTTCTTCAAATATCAATAAAATGGTTAGTTGGACTACATTAAAATTAAATAGCAGAGTACTTATTTGTGCTTACCTTCTTTTGTTTGTATTTAATAGCCAACCGAAGTCGAGCTAGGCCACATTCATGTAAATCTATATCTTTAGAGGCAGTGTCTTCGTCATTAACCCGTGGGTCATAATTTAGCATAACACGAAGCTCATGTGATGTTCGAGTATGTCCAAGGAGAGACACAGCAAATTCCTGTGATTTTTTTCTCAGTTCCTGTCAAGCAAAGTAGTAGCAAAATGTTATTAAAATGACATCAGTTCATTGACCCTTTCAAGAGCATTTTAAATGTCAATATCCATGTCTATACAGCCAATTTCCGCGGTTCTCGATTAGTCACCGGGTCGTGAGGCGATTATTTCCAATAACTACACTAGTTACATGTATTTTGTTGCATAAAGTTTATTTGTAATTACCAAATAATCAGAGCGAAATTCATATTCGGAGGCCGAGAGCTGCTTGAGCTCCCAAGACAATTCAAAGGAGGTGAGGAGAGGGTCAGTGGACGTAAGAGCAATGAGAGATGGGCTAGCCAATGCCTTGTAAGAATTGATTCTAGACGCGGAGTGACGAAGAGAGTCTTCCTTCACCCCACCCACGCATTCATTACAGACACACCTAGAGAATTTGAGTTGTAAGCACAGTTATAGTTTTTAGATTGAGTTTTTGTTTTATGATGTAATATGAATGGTACTGTAAAATTAACGATTGGCTCAAGTTGGTCAGAGCAATCAGTATATCAATATCGTTTGTGAAGAACCAAAATTACCCATATCCATTTATAGCTAAAAACAATATCAACTATCTACAAAAATATTCAAATAATATGTCTTGAGAGCAATAGAACATTTTGTGCTTTTCAAAAATATGGAATTAAAACAATTTGCACCTTTTCAAACACATGGAATTATAAATTTTTGCACCTTTTCAAAAACATGAAAATAGAAACATTTACGTGTTTCAAAACCTCTTAATCAGCATTTTACGCATGTTTCTCATTTTGTTTTTAGGACAGAGCTCATTTTGATTCTAGCTGAAATTGGATATGGGTAATTTTGGTTCTTCACAGAAGATATGCCATCATTTATGCTTAGAAAAAAATAAGATCAATAGGTATACGTACAACTCCATAATTTTCTACTGCATAGTTTAGACTTGAGTGTTACAACGTCATTTACGGGGAAAATGTGGGTCAACTATCTTAATTACCTTATATCATGTGGCATTGGAATGGTGGCCCCTCTATCAAGGAGTATCTTCAGAATTTCATAATTATTCCGATGAGAAGCTAATATCAACGGTGTGATTTCAGGAGTAAAAGTTGCAGTGTCACGGTCAACTGCTTCCCAGCTCTAAAAGCATAAGAATGTTAGTGCGTAAAACATATGAGAATGAAGATATGCTAAAATTAAATTCCGTTTTTGAAAGAGGCCAAAACAATAGTTTGGTTTTACAAGATGTATTATGCTTTCCGTTTCATAGTGGCATTTAGAGTTTACTGTTATAGCTTGCTTTAAATTATGGGAGAGGAAGATAATGCTTTATTAAATTACATATGGGTCGCCATCTTTGTGAATTATTTCTTCATGTTCGAGAAGAAGCTCAACAGCTTCTACGAATTGCTTGTCAATCGCATGTAAGAGGGAATCTCCAGTGCTCACACCCATCACAATCAACGTCTCCACCATCATAATGTTCTGAGCTTCGATCGCCATCAAAAGTGCACCTCGACCCAAGGGATCAACACAGTTAACATTCAACTCACTGTTCAACGTGCTTCTTCCTATCATTCTTCAGCAATAAATAAGAAGACACCAGAAGTTAAAAAAAAATTAAATTAGCATAACGTATTGCAAATGAATATAATGTGACCATGTCGAATTCGTTTCTTTGTTTCCTAGTTGCAGTCGTTGATCGCGTCATTCTCACACATTGCATATCAAAGTTATAGCAAATCAAAATCATAGAATGTAATATAGGAATCAATATTCTAACAACATCCTGGCATCCTGACTCCTCTATTATCCCCGCCTGTTTTTGTGGTAGAATTTTTGTGATAGCATAGCCCCGGCTTTTATTCGAATGTTTTTCCTATACAGTGAAATCGCCGTAAATAATACTACGATATATCGTCTGTGAAGAACCAAAATGACCCATATCCAATTTAAGCTAAAGTCACAAAGAGCTATGTCATAAAAACAAAATGAGAAACATGCGTCAAATGTTAATTAGGAGTTTTTAAAAAGTGTTCTATGTATGTTCTGTTTACATGTTTTTGAAAAGTGCAAAATGTTCTATTTACATTTTTTTGAAAAGTACAAAATGTTCTATTTACATGTTTTTGAAAAGTACAAAATGTTCTATTTACATGTTTTTTGAAAAGTCCAAAATATTCTATTTACTTGTTTTTGAAAAGTGTGAAATGTTCTATTTACATTTTTTTGAAAAGTGCAAAATGTTCTATTTACATGTTTTTGAAAAGTGCAAAATGTTCTATTTAAATTTTTTTGAAAAGTGCAAAATGTTCTATTTACATTTTTTTTGAAAAGTGCAAAATGTTCTATTTACATATTTTTGAAAAGTGAAAAATGTTCTATTTACATGTTTTTTGAAAAGTCCAAAATGTTCTATTTACATGTTTTTGAAAAGTGTGAAATGGTCGCTTTACATATTTTTTAAAAGTGCAAAACATTCTATTTAGATGCTTTCAAGACATATTTCAATATTTTTGTAGGTAGTAGATACATATTGTTGTTAGCTACAAATGGAAATAGGTCATTTTGGTTGAGACGATATCGAACATTATCCTACATCGGACTTTTGTAATTATACGCCTGCCATTTATAGCTACGTGTTATTGACGCTCTATATAACGTACCCTACATTCTACATCCTATAATAGTACACCCCGCGGACTATTCAAATTTAGACGTCTCAGACCCGCGTACTACCGGGTAATACTGTGTTAAATAGACCCCCGTAATATTCAAACTGAGTCCTCTTAGACCCGCGTACTATTACAAACATTATTATAGGATGGTACTTTCGCAATTTAGTATTTTTTAAGCTGCATCGTAAAAAATACTAAAAAGTGTTTCCCCCTCGTTATATAGCTATTCCACTGTATGATTGTGTGTGTATAGTGCTCCTCCAGACCTTTTAACAGCTGCCATATCCCCCCGGTCAACAGCCATCAAGTATTTTTTCTCTTCCGCAGTCAAGGGTTTCGGTAGTCGAGGCATTCGGATACTATTTGCCCTCTCCATTGCCGGGTTTCTGGCATTTCCCTGAAGAAAAAAAACGGTGAGCAATATTGTAATTATTTGTTTTAAATAATTTATTCATTTTGGAGGACGAAGGGGCACAGAATAACTACCAACTGTCTTTTCATATTTGAAATAATGTGTGTTTACATATTTACGCATGTAGAATGAAGAAGTTGTATCGAAGCTAAAAACTGATAATACATCATGTAAACAGGCCATGGAAAGAATAAAAGAATTAAGTATCTCACAGTGACCTATTTCCCCAGTGTACAGGTATGTAGGTAGATTACACATGCGCTACTTTAGTCTACAACAATTTATCCTGTATTACGACGAGTTATTATAGGGAAGAAGTATATAGGTAAAGACAATGAAAAATACATTGGTTGCTGGAAAGCACAAAAATAAAATCCACTTATATGGTGATGTTGATGAACACTAATAAGATTACTAATGACATTTTCCTTATTCAACAGAAATAGAAATGCTACACATGAGCTCAGTGACAACATATTATGGCTTTACAACGCAAGGGTAAAACCGGCTTCGTATAACCTATGGTCCTAGAATTTTGAATAATAATCCACCATAATAATCAGTGCATATGCTTACGAATACAAAATAAAGGCTAAGTATCTACGAATTATTGGAATTTGTATAACACAGAATTAATACTGTCGTCATTGCTGAGAGACTATAGCAATTTCATTTAAAAATCCAAAACAGACGGCACCAACAGGTAATTTCTACCTATTTACGTATTTGTAGTAATACTTAATGGATTCCCGTTTTTGGATAGAAATTATTTTACAAAAAAAATGTAACAATAATGACTACTGTGAGCACAATATATTGCTACCCAATTTTGTACAGATTTTACAGGCAAGCACTGTTATGTACCTACGCAGCTACAAGTGACAGCATTCAGCTTTGTAACTGTGCGGCAGCAACTTAATATCGTTTTTTTTGCACTTTATAATTTAAAAAAAAAATAAGTCAGCGAACAAGAACATTATTCTTACAAGGGAATTTTAAAGGCTTTTTCTTACCTCTTCTGCCAAGGTGTCATCGTCGTCGCCGACCGCTTTGAGCGACATTCTAATGAATTGTCGGTCCTAGAATCCGAAACACCGCAAAAAAAGAGAGGATATTTTCCTTATTATGTCTGCAAATTATGCGACTAGAACTATGTCTCAAGATGCACCAAACAAGATTGTGTTGACAATTTTCTCAACCAAAACAACACAAAGAACCAACATTTCTCCTTTCAAAAAATAGGCGGAAGGCCGCTTTTTTTGTTTATTTTTGTTTAACTTTTCTTTTTATGTCCACTTCCATGGTTAGTTAGTGCTGTTCGGATTCGGAAGGAGAGACGATCCCCGTCACGGAACACAGGGAAGGAACGAATGAAATTATTTTCGCAAAAAAATAATGTTTTAAGTGTGGAAGCCTTATAGCATTGCTATTTGGATGGAGGAGGGTATTAATATTATATAGAGGTGGGCACGGTAGTTTCTTCTGTCAAGAGGCATACATGCTGGAACTGTATTTTATCATGTATTGAAGGAATGGAAGCAGGTAAACTTTTATATACTGGGAGGAAACAAATACAACATGATGCTACCTACGTCTTATCAGCTCTTAATTAGAGGGGGAATGTCCTTAGAGCCACAAAAAACGCTATGACCATTTTGACAGCCTTGTCCCCGACATTATCTTAGCTACAATAATTACGGTATACAACTAATGAAATCAAGACAATTGTAGAACACACTCGGAGGCGTAAGTAGGGAAATGTGTTATACAGTGAAGGTCATTCAAGTCAGGCAATAGTACACTTACCATTAGTTAAAATTACAACGGAACTGATACGTAATACAGTAAGCAAGTGAACTGTATAAATCCATGCTATGTCGTCTGTGAAGAACAAAAATGATCCATATCCATTTGTAGCTAACAACAATATCCACTATCTGCAAAAATGTTGAAACATGTCTTGAAAGGATTTAAATAGAATATTGAGCACTTTTCAAAACATGTAAATAGAACATTTTACGCTTTTCAAAAACATGTAAATAGCACATTTGCACTTTTAAAAACTTTGTAAATAGAACATTTTGCACTTTTCAAAAAAATGTAAATAGAACATTTTGCACTTTTCAAAAACATATAAATAGAACATTTTGCACTTTTCAAAAACATGTAAATAGAACATTTTATACTTTTCAAAAGCTCCTAATTAACATTTATTTTGACGGATGCTTCTCTTTGTTTTTATGACATAGCTCATTTTGATTCTAGCTTAAAATGGATATGGGTCATTTTGGTTCTTCACAGACGATATTATAAATACATAGTATTTTATAAAGTTGTTGACTGGGCATGGGCATTAGTTGAGCTACTAGCGGTGACGGTGACAACAAGAATGATTTCATTTCAAATATTTGTAAGAAAATGACTATGTAAGTACAGTGGAAATTTTAAAACGGATTTTGCGGGTCCTTGGGATTGTAAAGAGCAAATCAAAGTAGACCGAGACACGTTTAAAGGATACGCGGTTTATTTAACTAGATATAATATTTAATATTGACACACAAATAACCTTGACGTGCGAATTTCGTGGTGATTTATTTTCGGTGTTGATCTAGTTCCCGTCACGACATGTAGCAGTTTTGTGCACAGGTAGATAGGTAAGTGTAGGTACAATAACACTTTCATCTACATAATTACATAGCGAACTGAAAGTCTTCCTTATTATACTTTGATTCCCCACGCCTATCGCTCGTGTACTATTGTAATTAGGTAAACATGTAAGAGTTTGGAGGATCTCAACCCCAACCGTCTTCACCTATCCGACCAAACGTATGTCTGGGCTGCTGTCTGGCCGACGACGGTCCGAGTGCCCGAAGACAATTAAAGCTTCTTGACTTTGCTATCCTCAAGTACTTAATTAAATACTATTATAGGCTTCCATTAGGGCAACAGTGATACGTATATATTTGCATTATACCTGCATAAGTTTAGGGGTACTATAATTAATTACAAACTACATTAAATATCAAAGACTCAGGTGATCTATTATGCTGTGAACTGTTAGGATGGTACACATTATGTATTTATTTCCGTGAACTAATTCATTAATGATTCGGATGAATGCAAAATACAGAAAGCCTTTTATATACAGTCTGATAAAAGAATCTTACATTTAAAGTTACACCATTGTTTTAAGCTTCAAAAATTGAATGAATTTCTTTTGATGCATTTAATACCTATTTACTTTCTACCAAGAGTTTACCCATTTGTATGATATTGAGTTCTGAAAGGAGTACGGATAATTACATGAATTTTAATTACAAGATGGACTGCATGAAATAAAATTAAGAAAGTAATGTAATTAAAAATAATGTAAGTAGATGCCTACTGATAATTAACTAGTTCCTATTAAGATAATGTAGCACCTATGTTCCATTTATGTCATTAGTTGAAATGTAAATAGGAATAAGATTTAAATTACTTAATACATAGGAAAACGTTGTAATAAATTGCAGCATTAACCCCCAAACCGTTTACCTACTTTAATGTTGTACACCTTTTGATGTAATTTCGTGCTATAGTGTAAGCATAGGCTTAGCCGTCCTTTGGCCGAGTCATAACTTTTCTTCAATGAGATTCTTTAATTCCGTGGAGTAAACTGAAATGCGCTGAATGTGAAATCGAAATGTGAATAGGAAATTGGCTATATGTAAATTAGCTAATTTTTTTGTACGATTTCTAGAATGCATTCTCCACTCCCGGAAATAATTGTCTTCTTTTGAGCAACAAGAATTTATTGTCTTATCAAACTATGGTACATTCTTTATTTTTGAAGGCAATTAATATTTTTATTTGAATTTATTATTATTATATTATTTACAGCACAGCTGAAATTGGTTCTTTTATTCCTATATAGCTAAATTAATCAACTCGTGGAAATTGTCGGTACATTTGTAGGATTGTATACTGGAATTTGTTTTCTGTTTTTGGAATTTGTTTTTTCTTGTTTTCTGTTGGAATCATAGACACGGGACTGGAACCAAATTATAAAAAAAATCATTTAAATGCAGCCAATATTATAAAAATCGCTTGTTTATTGCCTATTAGAAATCCACACGATATAAAGCGTTTCTAGTTATTAGACAATAGTTAAGAGATGCAAAATATAAGCTACATTTTTAATTTTTTCATAACATTTTACTGCTTTTTTCAACATTTTTTAAGGAATTCTACTGTGTAGTAGTACACATATCAATCAGCCCAAAATAAATAATCAAGATAAAATAAAATAGTTCATTAAAATTCCAAGCTTCGTAATCGCACAGAAGTACCCAACAATTATTATTGAAGAATTTAAGAATTTATTGTTAGTTAATATTGTCATACATTATAAATTCGAATGAACGGGCCACAATACAAGAGCTGATTAATGAAACGTTTATAATATGTGTGTAGTAGTCGGTGGTTCAAATTATGAAGGTTTCGGTTAGCATTAGATGAAGGACGTTCATTTTGGACGACATTTTTACGTAGCAAATAAAATTGATGATGATGACGTCGTTTGCATCCGTCCTTTTCATTTTCACAGCCAGCCAGTTCTGGTTTGTCCAGTCACAGCAGATTTCCCAGTTGGACTTGGGGTTCTTTCTTTGACAGGTGAGTTAGTTTCGGTCCTGCCGGTAGTAGTAGCAGCACCCCTCCCCGAAGAGGGCGGTCTCGGTGAAGAAGCTCTTGAAGTGCTAGGCCCAGGTTTTTCCGCCCCTGTTTCCATGTGAATGACAGTGAAATCTGATTTTTCCACGGCTGACCCGGACACTGGCGACGAAGGTAAAGGTGGCTCTTCTAAAGGTATTTTCACATCACTGACTATTTCTGATTTCTTACTTGAAAAGTCTTTTTCTACTTGAGGGAGGGACTCTTTGACTGTGCCCTCAGTTGTTGCCTGTTGCTCTCTTGCTGGACTTGCGGACGTAGTGCTAGTATCTCCGGGGACAGATGCAGCAGCGGATGATGGCGGGACTCCTGCCCCTGCGGCTAGAACACCCTGTGTATCGAGAGAAACTTGCTTTACAATTGAAGCTATTTCAAAGTTATCTGACCGCTTTATGGATGAGACGTTGGACAGAATCGGTTTGAGAACTGGAGTTTCATCCAGTTTCTCCATGGACTTTTCCAGTTCGGACTTTGTCATGGTTGCGGGGTTAGCCCCACCTCCACCTCCACCGGACCTTGATGCATGTGAGCCTGGACCGGCTGACTGAACTCTCTTCACACTTCGTCCCCCTGCACTATTTCGAGAGCGTTGACTTTCCAAGTGTTTGGCCTTTGAAACAGCAGCCGGACTTCCTGCCTTTGAAGGCGGCTCAGACTCCTCTTCCTCGATATGACTGATCAAATATTTGGTCTTGAATTTGGCATAGGCTACTCGAGTGGCAGGAGTCACGTCCTGAAGTTTTGGATTGTATTCTGCCAGACTGTAAGTCAAATGAATATTAAATAATTACACTGTTGTAATAACCATTACCAAATCCAAATATCCACTGATAGCAAGTGTATAATAGGTAGTCCACTATACGTCGTCCGTCAAATAAAACTTACATATCCGGATCCATAGAGAATAGTGCAGCATTCTCTTGCTCAACGCGACGACGTCGAGCACTGCGTCTCCTGAGAGATGTTTGTTTCGACCCGATGGGGTCAGTCCGGACGGATGCTTTCCTAACCGCTGCATTCCAATCTTTTTTATCCTTCTTCCTTCCCAGTGCCTTGGCAATCCGTGCAAAGACATCTTTAGTATTTCCTTCATCACTCATGATGGCCTCCTTCACAGCAGATTCTACACAGCCGATCTGGAAGTCTTTCATGAGACGTCGCTCCATTACTTTCCCTTTCCTTCCGGCCACTAAAGATCCACCCGGTTGAAGATTCGGAGTCCTCATTCCATTCAATTTAAGAATATCCACCAATTCATAGCGGAAGGATGAGATGTCCTGACGAATTTCATTCACATCATCCTCCGTTATCCCAGCCTCCTCCTGTTTTTTAGTTTCCTCTGCGCTCACATACCTTCTTACGAGGAGTCTAGTAATATGGATGTACCTTTGGAAAGCATTTCGCCTCTAAAAAAGAAAATGTCCAGATATATTTAAAATATTCCGACAGTATTAATTAAATCATTTCCAATACAAATGCATAGTTTAGTATAGTATACAAATGAAATAAACTAAAGCCGGATTCGACGACCGAATAAAGACGCAAAGTTTATCGTTTTAATTTATTTGAATTTGAAAAAACCTTCGTGATTAATTAACGTATTTTCTTGTTCATTCATTTACCTTCACGGATGGTTTTCTTATCGGATTTTTTTTAACGCCCACAAGTCTTTTGAGAGATTTAAACGTTGGAATTATATTAAACGGAGCCGGAACTGTTGCTCCCTCGTCAAAGTAACTAATCCACAACTTGCTACGAGCAAACTTCCATTCTGTGTCACTCCGCTCCTACGCGTGTATGGTTTAACAAAACGTATTATGGCATCTACACTGTATCCTTATATTCCACACTAAACCTGCATGTAAAATCTGCGCTCGAATTATTATTTCATGAAGTTCGATAAAAAATATTCTGGAAACTCACGGAAATAATTTGGTAGGATGTACTCATCATGGCAATCAGCATATTAAGTAATACAATCACCTGGAAATCAACATAGTAATATTAGAAGATTATTTCTAGATTTCCTTTAAAAATTTATGCATTTATTCGAAACAAAGAAGTCATCGAGTGTGATCACGTAGTCAACTATTCCTCGGATGCATGGTGAAGTGCACCAATTAAATCAGGGCCGGATAATGCATCCGGCGCAGGTAGTCTCCGCTGCTTGAATTTTCAAAAACATGTAAGTGGAAAATTTTGCAGTTTTCAAAAATATGTAAGCAAAAATATTTTGACTTTTCAAAAACATGGGAATAAAACATTTTCCACTTTTCTCAAAACACGTAAATAGAACGCTGCATTTTTATAGTACATGTAAATACAACATTTTGCTTTGCCAAAAAAACATCAATAAAATCAAAATGGAAACAAATTATAGCCTAAAACCAATTCCTTCGTCCGGCCCTGAATTAAATTGAAACACACAAAAGTAATAAATAGCTTACGTTGATGACCGAGTAAGAACCGAACATAAGCAATCCCCAGAATCTTGTAAAACCTTGTATCCCTTGTAATTCAAACGCTTCCAACTCCACCAGTCCAAAACTGGCCCAAAAAAGTGACTGAGACGTTTCGAAGAGGCTGTAAATAATGAATTTAAAAACCATTTATCATATTATGCCAACAAAATAAACTACGGGTTATGGTTGTACACTGATTTTATGGAGAGAGTAATCGACATCAAAATTGAATTTCGAAAGAAAACAAATTCACACTGACTTTGCAAATCTTCTCCAAATAAAGCATGAGTCTCCTGCATCATCATTTTCCGCCCCGTCCTCTCCTGAGTAACACGCCTTCTTCTCCAAGTCAGCATAGTACCAAAGTAGCTGATTTAAACCTTTGTTTTTAGGAAGCAAGTTTGATTTGATTTTTTTATGAATGAATCAAGTTTAAATTTTCCCATTTACTCGTACATTTTCGTACTATTGACTAAAATTTCTGTATGCAATCTACTTTCTCATAAAAAACATACCACAACCGAATGCAAAGAGTACGAGAGAGTAAATGAAGAAAAACTTCATAATGTCCACAACCATTCTTCCCAGTGAAATTTGCAATGGTCCTAAATGAGGATTAATGCTGAACACATGGACCAATTTGAGGAAGCTAAAAAATCGAATAAAACGGAAGCATAAAAAACGTCCAATTTTCATCGTCTAAAATAGTACACGACTATAAACATGGAAATTGGAAGTCAAACCTGAATATCATTGCCGCTCCAAACATTCCCTCGGACAAAAGCATAGGATCAAACACATCCCATTCTTCTCTGGGATAATATGGATTCTTCCCTTCCCACTCTTCTTTCTGCATAGATGAGAAAGTGAATCATTACATGAAGAGTTTTTTGGCAAAACAGGATAAGTCCATTTTTTTCAAAAATGAGATTATTTGTGTTATTTGTTCTATTCAACTAGATACATTACTGTGCTGAATGGTAAAGGTCAAATTTCAACCAAAGCAATTTTTTAAAATAGCCCAAATTTCGTTTTTTGGCAAAACGGGATAAGTCCATTAAATAATTTTTGCAAAATAGGATAAGTCCACCTAAAATATGGATTTCTGATTAAAATTTGGTTTTTGAGTGTTTTCGTAGTTTGTAGAAAACAATTGCCGTGCGTTAATGTTTTTATGCAAAGAAGGATAAAAAGTTAGGAAAAAGTTTGGTTTCATTCAAAACGATTAAAATTTCTTGGCACGGACTTTTTACCCCATGTTAAGTTATTGATTTTTTGCAAAACGAGATAAGTCCACAAATTAAAATTTTTGAAAATTTTCTGAAAAATTCCAGAGTCCGTCTAGAATTATGAAACTACTTGTAATTACGCTTCGTTGGATTCAGTACCTGTAGAAAAAAAACGAGTTACACAAACTCAACCTATCATCATTTATTCGTTTTTCGTTGTGCCTGTAAAATTTGCTTTGATGGACTTATCCTGTTTTGCCAAAAAAGTCTTCACATATAGGCTTTGTTTTGAGTCTAATTTTCAGAGCTGTCTTTCAGTCACAGGTAAACACTGAGTCTACAGTCTACATGCTACCTAGTAGGTACCTACTTGCTTATTTGAGAGCTCCCACCTAACATTTTCTATATTATATATCCACAGTCTACGCTCCTAACTGCGCAATTAAGCTATTGACCAACAACACAAAGTGAGTCATATCGTTTGTGAAGAACCAAAATGACCCATATTCATTTTTAGCTAAAAACACTACCAACTATCTACAAAAATATTCAAATATGTCTTGAGAGCATTTAAATAGATCAGTTTGCACTTTTCGAAAATATGTAAATACAACATTTTACACTTTTCAAACACATGGAATTAGAGCATTTTGCGCCTTTTCAAAAAGCATGTAAATAGGACATTTTGTACCTTTTCAAAAACATGGAATTAGAGCATTTTGCGCCTTTTCAAAAAGCATGTAAATAGGACATTTTGTACCTTTTCAAAAACATGGAATTAGAGCATTTTGCGCCTTTTCAAAGACATGTAAATAGGTCGTTCTTTTTACATTGTTGAAAAACATGAAAATAGAACATTTTACGTTTTTCAAAACCTCCTAATTAGCATTTTATGCATGGTTCTCAGTTTTTTTATGACATAGCTCATTTTGATTGTAGATTAAATTGGACATGGGTAATTTTGGTTCTTCACAGACAATATGGGTGTCGTATCAATTCTAACAAAATCCGAGGTTTGTTGTTCGCTGCATGAATGACGTGGCTTTAGGGGTACGGGTACTTCGTGGCTTATAGGTGCTTCTAGTGCAATTAAATAATGCTTAATAATCAATAATTAATAATTAAGTTTCTACAGTCTCCTAAAAAACTCCTAACGTGTGTTTATCAAGAGCTTTTCCAAAAGGTATAGGTCTTGGTCTCGATTGTGTAATTGTATTATATATTCGTATAACGTTTAGGAAAACACGTCAAGGTTATATAGCTTACAATGACGGTAAAAACTGCTACAGCTCTCAGAGCAATCCACGTCACATAGAAAGTATTCGTTACAAAGTCGACAATATTCCAAAGATCACTCGTGTAGGCCTGAACACCGTCACTCCATAAAGATTTGATTTCCGTCCATATCCAGCCTGAATGGTAAGCGTTAAAAAAACAATAATTACAACACATAACAACACATGTTAAAAAAATACAGTAAAATGTAGTTAAAAATGCAGAAACACAAAATTGGAGGAACAGACCCATGATGTAGATGATAATAGCTGTTTCAACAAAGCCCGGAAGTGCACCTCTTTCCTTAATCTGCCATTCTTGTAAAATCACTTTCATCCATTCCAGTCCAAATTCATTTCCAAAAAATTCCAATACCACAAATTCTAATCGTTGAGAAGCTGCTGCCAAAAGAGCTATTAATACATGTTATAAAAATATAAACACAAAATATTATTTCACATTTGGCAGCTTGACCCTTTGAACCATCCAATCATGAACAATGCATAATATATCGTCTGTGAAGAACCAAAATGACCCATATCCATTTGTAGCTAAAAACAATATGCACTATAAAAAAAAATATTGAAACATCCCTTGAAAGCATTTAAACCGAATATTTTGCACTTTTAAAAAATATGTAAATAGAACATTTTACGGTTTTCAAAATTATGTAAACAGAAAATTTTACACTTTTCAAAAACTCTTAATTAACATTTTACGCATGTTTTTCATTTTGTTTTTATGACATACATAGCTCATTTTGACTCTTGCTTAAATTGGATATGGGTCATTTTGGTTCTTCCCAGACGATATAATACCATTATGCTATAAATTCATACTGATATAATATTATAATCAAGATATAAGTTAATACAGGGAAATTATACAACAACAAAAATACCAATCTTACTAACCTAAAACAAAATTTGGAGATGTTTCTACAGACTTTAAAGCTGTTTACTGTACATACAAAGGCCCGCATTGAGTCAACGTGAGGAATACTCTAGGAATACTGTAATATGTATCTAAATAAATACTTTTTCAAAATATTAATTCATTAATTTATTATTAGGATAATGTGGTTATTGCATATACATTCTAATTGTAAGTAATATTTTCTTATGCATAAAATACAACTATGTAAGGCTTATAATATATGTAAATTCAGGAGATCGTGTAGCCTTACAAATACAGCTCTAGAACACACTACAAATATTATACCTATATTACGTACATTTATACTACTAGCAAATGTGATTGTAGTCGGAAGACTTACTCAGGAAGAAGACATATGAGCATGAGTGACAAATAAATTTAACAAAAGGTTTCTTAATAAATCTTCCCCTCTCCGTATCAGGAAATAGCATATAGAAAGTGCTGTAGATAGGGAAGGAAGCACCCAATTTCCCCACTTCGTAGAGCTAAAGTCAAAATAAAAGTAATTATTGTTAGCATATTATATGTTTGTTCTTAACTGCATATAGGCCACTTCATGGCCCTGTCATTTATATTTAATCTTTCATTAACCAAATCATGCTGCGTCAGACGACGTTCAAGTTTCATAAGACCCTGAACCTTAAAATAGAAAATACCGAAAAAGAAAAAAAAATAGGAGGGAAGAACTTAAGCTTTATTTCCTATGCAAATGTGAGTCACATCATGCTTTCCTATAGTATAGGAGAATCCCGCGGAAAGCCCAATCAATAAACTTAAAAGAAAATCCAAGAGAGAGAGATTGAAAAAAGAAATGTGAGGAAATCAAAGTTGCTAACCGCAGTCTCAAATCCATGAGTAAATATGTACATACTACACATACCTCTCCATGAATTTTGACGAAAACGGAGAAAAACCGGAAAAGATCAAGAATCAATTTAAGACATATAGCGAGAGAAGGGAAAAACAACTTAAAACTGTGTGATACAGAATATACCTTACACGCTCATACATGTGGAACACGAGGCCCGCCCGCGTAACCCGTAACCTTAACCGTAACCCTTAACCCGTAAGTAACATGAGCACATAATTGAGAATTGAGACTGTATACTCATATGTAAATTACAGGGGAGAAGTTTCCATTTTCCGCTTCTCCTATGTATCCTCACTAAACAGTCATGATGTCATGAATAAATACTTTGGGGGAAAGTTTATACTCCAACTCTAAATAGAATATAGAATTAGTTAACAGGAAAAAGAACATTGAGGAAAGAAAAAAAAAAGTATCTCAAACTCAAAATCTCTCAAAATAGTATAAACCTGGGCGAGTAGAGTCTTCCTTCGAAATCCAGGGAGTCCCTCGTACCACATGGCAGCTAAGAGTTGCTGAACTGATGGATGCGCCACAAACTATAGTTTTATTTTACAAGAAAAAAAAATCAAAAATAAATCAGAAACTAAGTCAGTAACTAATATACAGTAGTAGTATATCCAAGAATAAACCTTGTCACATTTACATAAAATTCTATGTATGGGCTACACAATGCAGATTATAATAGACGTCATAGCCCCCACATATGTATATTATGTGTTAAATGTAAACGACACCATACAGAGAAGAGGACGCTATTATATTTTTGGCTCTTATGGAATTTCAAATTTGAAAAAAAGTTTCTTCTCAAATACAATTTTGTCTGCGCACGTCTCCGTCCACGACCTTCTTGTTTTTTTTCTACATTTAATTTTTTTTTTGGCGACCTATCTACTATCTACCTTCCAATTTCGAATATAAATTGGATGTCTATACGATACATGGATACGGATATACATCGTCACCCTCTATAGCCTATAGTCCCTATGACTGTAGAATATTAGTTTGTGTATTGTCTATAGTCTGTAGTGTAAGTATTGGTAGAACCTTACCAGTACAACAAAACATCAAGATCGAATCTTATATAATCTTGGATAATATGCAACGTATTTATGAGTATGTCTCCGTATTCGAAAGCCTCCACTTTTCTAACATAGGAAAGTGTTGGTGGTGGAAAATCAATATATAACGTATATATAGGGAGTAACATGAATCAAAATAATGGGCTGTGGTTAAATAGTTGAAAATTAAAAAAATTCTGCATGACTGAGGTAAGGCAGTTTAGAGGGATGTTAAACTTTTAATAATGGAAAATTCTCAAGTTGGAGAGCCTCTAGTATTATATCGTCTATGAAGAAACAAAATGACCCATTCCTATTTTTAGCTAAAATCAATATCCACTATCTACAAAAATATGGTAAAATATGTCTTGAAATCATTTAAATAGAACATTTTGCACTTTTCAAAAATATGCAAATAGAACATTTTGCACTTTTCAAAAAGATGCAACTAAAATAATTTGCACTTATCACAGACATGTAAATAGAACATTTGAACTTTTCAAAAAATCTTAATTAACATTTTACTCAATTTTCGTATTTTGTTTATATGACATGTAGCTCATTTTGATTCTAGCTTAAATTGGATATTGGTCATTTTGGTTCTTCACAGACGATATGTATAAAAGATCCTATGTGTACTTTCATAAATACACAAATTACATGCCATAATACATGCAAGTTTAGTACATGGTGGGTGATGTGGCTTGCTATACATACCTTTTTTTGCTTGTACTTTATGGCTAATTTAAGACGCTCCAGCCCTTGCTTCTCCCCCGGCTCCCAACCCTCATCCTCCTGAGCCCCCTTGAATGACCGATGATTCAGAAGTGTTTGCAATTCTACGGATGTTCTTGCGTGACCCAGGAGTGTCGTGGCAAAGTCTTGACATTGTGTTCGGAGTTCCTGTTCCGTGCAGGCAGAGAGGAGAAAAAGGAGAAAATTTAAACAAAATGCATGCGTTAAATACTCACTTCCTTTCAGCATTTACCGTTCAGAAATTCAGCTACCAGTCGGGACCGGTACTGGTACCAATACTGGTACAGAAACATCCATGCAGAATGACTGTATAGGTGGGTATACACATATGTATGTTAAATTAGTATTACCCTTCTTGTCATAGCATTGTGTGATGTAATATCGAATTAATGTTCCATGACTGAGTAGATATTAAATTCATCGTTGTTGTCTAGTCCCTTTGTTTCACCACCCAAAACATAATAAGACTTATACCTATGCCCAGTAAAACGAAAACGAGCAAACTTTGCTGTACTGGGATATTTATTATTTTATTTTT